>JAOWBC010000318.1:7492118-7503573 GCA_028566105.1 Hypoplectrus providencianus
ACACACACACACACACACACACACACACACACACACACACACACAAGCACACATAAGTAAATATTATCTAACCCTTTCTTGGACCATTACATGAGCTCAGTACACATAAATCCTGGCCAAATATTTTCCAGAAAGGACCACATAACAAATATTTGCATTTCAAATGTTTCCTGGCTCTCCCTTCCTCCCGAGTCTTCCGCGCCTCCTCCTCATGCTGCTCCATCATGATTTGACTAAAACTGAAGCGAGCAGCGACCATCATCTCTCCGCTGAGCTCAGAACAGAGAGCAACAAGTCATTTCCAAGTCAAATATGGAGTTATGGATTATAGAAGTGGAAAATTAATGAGGCTATCTAGTCCTGGATGGATGACATCACCCAAACCACAATGGCCTTTTAAGAGATATCTCATCCCGTCGCTGCCGCACATTAGCCCCGCGGTCGCCACTGCAGCACGTTTCTCTTGGTGACCGGATAGTTTCCTGCAGCTGAGAACAAGGTGGAAACATCTGCACATGAACGCTAGTAAATCTAGTAAATCATTTGCAAAGATTCCCTAATCCCGTATCGGACAGAGGAAGGAGGAAAATCAATCCATCCACTCACTTGCTGTCTTGCAGTGGATGCTCTCACTGATTTTGCACTTGCAAATCAATACAAAGCAGTGTCAACACATCGTCCCAGCGACTGCAAAACTGCCAGACTGACACACAACATGTGAAGCATCGCCGTCAAGAAGCAGCTGACATAACATGCTAACATTCAGCACTGATGGTGTCACACGTTAGCACCCACACCATGTTAAATAAGGAGAAGCAGCAGATAAATCCAAGTCACTGCCTTGCATGCAGAGAAACCGGCTCTCCTGTATATGAATAAATGCTGAGGAGGCAGTTCCCTCCCTTTGGTTACTGATCAACTAAAACTAGAACTGAACTGAGATGTCCATTGATTATTTATCTTCAGAAATTAATAAGCCACTATTTCGCAAATCAAAAATCTTTTTCTTTGTTGGCAAGAAGACCATTTTTCTTTTTCAATTTTATTTATTTTATAAAAATACTGACAAATGTGACACAAAATTGCTGAACACTGATAGTCTGCATTGTGCTTACTTGCTTCGGTAGATGTGCACTCTGCCTGCTGTAGTGCAATTAATAAAGATGTTGTTTGAATAAATGAAAGTAATAAATGTCCACAAGTTATCACAAAACTAAAATTCAAAATGAAAATAAATAAATAAAATAAAATAAAATCTCAGTAATCAAAAAAGAAGCATCTCCTTGTTATTTAGAGAGGACAATAAAAATATAAACTTGTGTTTCCTAAGCTAAATGCTTAATAAATAAATAATTGACCTGGTGAGTGCAGACATGGCTCAATGCCAATTATCTGAAAACTGTATTAATCGGCCCATTAATCAGTGACTGATGCAACCGGTTTACCATTGAGCTATAATGGCGATTTATTGCTATTTTCTCACATTCTATGAACTGAATGATTAATTGTTTCATGGAGAAAAACAAACAGATTAATTAAAACTCAAACCAGAACATGAACTTCTTTCCATCTGTCTGTGTGGGTCATTAAATGGAAAGATTAGTTTTCCGTTGTCTGTGGAGCCTCAGTGTGCCGCTCTCAGTATCTGGGCCCACTCTCTGCCCCTGGCACAGAAAACTAACAGATAAAAAAACAAACTGGCCTAGATACACATGTACCCCGCTACTGCCGCTGACGCGCACACATGCTGTCTGACAGCCGGTCTGCTCTCACTGTTTCACTTTGGTCCTTTTTAGACCCTGAGTGGATGTGGATCACTAATGTAAAACCGTTTAATTACTCCACAGTGAAATAACCTCATCAGCGTTCACATTTGAACTATTTTGATGGTGAAATTACATAACTGAATGCGATGTGAGGAGGGCTGATGCTGTTAAGAGCCTGCATCACAGCCCTGACATCATCTTTCACAACCACCTCGTACTGCTGAAAAGCTATTTAATCAACTACTTCCCAGAAATTCATTAATTTTTAAGAGCTCAACAGTGTCTGCAGAGGTGGCATCAGATCCCACTGGAATGTGATTAGCCAACCCGGATGCCCTCTTCTTAAAAAGCTTCTGAATATGTTGGGAGATTTTTATTTATCATTATAAAAAGAACATGTAGCCCAAGGAGAAAAGCTTTTAAATAAATTGGAAGCAAACTTATATATCCCATACTTTTATAGCAGCCATTTTTATGAGCCAGTGGTAAGTAAGATTTAAAAAATCAGGAGCAATCAACACAACACGGCAAATTAGTTCCAGACCCTCCAGCTTGGTTTTCACCAGGTTGGAATAAAAAAGGCAAAGTGATTGCTGCTGTCTTTCTGTGTTAAAAAAGAGCACATTTCTTTGTATTGTTTTCCTACAGTAATCAATCCGAGCAAAAGTTCTCATTAGAGCCGACAGATCCGACTTCAGTCAGCTTGTTTATTCGCTGCTCCTTTAGCATCTGCAGTGCTACTGCTTGTCTGCTGGAGAAGAAAGTAAAGTAGGAGTTGAATAAACTCCAGCCCACCATAAATAGAGTAGCAAGGCTGGCGCTCCACTGCCCCAGTTGCATAAATGTAGCTCTAATGCATACAGTGCAGCTGAAAAGTTGGAGTAAGACCACTGGAGGGGAAGTCTGTTACAGATGTTGCACAAACACTTGATCTGTAGACGGTTTTCACACTGAGGCTTCTTGTGGGAGCTATTTGGTGAATTTTTATCGTACTTTAAAAGGTAGCGAGGGAACTCTTTAGCTTCTGTATTTAAAGTTCATGTATTTAAAGGCACCTTAGACCAATTTAACTGCCCAGTAATTCTGTACAGACTTATTTTAAGACTTATTTTGGCCTTTTTTTTCTAACCTTCAGTTGTTTTGTTGCCTAAACTTAACCAAGTGATTCCATTCACAATACAGATGTGCAGACGTGTTTGAAGGCACTTTCACAAGCCAAAACCATTTGGTAAGTCCCAGTCAGAGTGAAATTTAAACATTTGGTTCTTTTTGTATTAAGTTCAGCTTGCTTTCACATCACATAAATACAAGCAGTCCATTAAAAAGAAGATTTTTGAAGTGGCATGTACAAAGGCGAAGGGAAATTCACTTGCAGTATTAGTTCAAACTGGATTGTCTTGGAGCGAATCTCTGTATTTCATCAACAGGGTATCAGAAATACACAAATGGTAACCACTGAGTACATACAACTAATCTATTTAAGATACCTCATTAATTGCCTTTGTAATATTTTTAATGCAAAGAGACTTTATGGACCCCTGTATGGGATCATTATGGAGAGTGCACACACCTGTGTCTGCGACGGTCTGAAGGTGCAGCTGAATGACTGCTGCAGCGAGTCCAGGAAGGGCTGGATCTTGTAGAGGCCCTGGTTGCTTCCCTGCGACGGCCGGAAAGCCACGATGTGGAAGTACTTGAGGATCTTCTCGAAGCGCGCCTGGCTCATCTTCAAGGCGATGCTCCGGTTGCTGAAGAAGCCAGAGCTCCAGATGCTGAGCACCGACTCGCAGCGGTGCACGCTGGTGGAGGTGACGAAGCCCAGGAAGGCCTTCATCTCCTGCGCCGTGACGGGACGCCAGCCTTCGTCTGAGCCAAATCGCTCCTGGAACTTCTTGGCATACATGTTGGTCTGGGTGACCATATTTTGGATGCAGTTGTCCGGGACGAAGAGCTGGAAGAAGTCCAAGGCTGTAGCGGTGGCCGGCATCTTCTGAGCAGGGCCTGGATCAGGACAGGAAGAGGAAAAAAAAGATTATGCCACAGGCAGGCAGAAAGATAGTCCCATATGGGTCTAATGCACAGAAACAACTGTCACTTAATCCCAGTTTTTAAACTCTGGCACCATGCCTGCAATTTGACTGACTTTGCTGAATAAAAGGTTTCTCTTGTGACACTGTAAGACACAGTAAAATTAGATTTTGTTGGGCTGTCACTCTCAAGGCTGTGTGGGATGCAGACAAGCTGTTTATTCTTCTTACATAACTCCATTGTCATTTCTTAAGAAAAGAGGACAGAGTAATAAAGAGAACATCCGTTAGTTAAGGCAGTCTTCAAAATTGTCAGAGCAACATATTATATTCATGTATAATCGCTGTGGTTTTACATGAATCAGCCACAGAAGTCGTTGGTGACAAACAAGCCCAGGGCAGCTGTTAGATTGTTTACACAACTTGACAGCCGCCACACTGTGATCCGTGTCACAGCGTGGTGTTTCTACGCTGCTTGCCGAAGGTTTCGGTGTCTCTTTGCTTTAGTGTTATGGCAGACAATGAGTCAAAATCATGTTCTGATCTGATGGTCGGGTCACATGGAGCAATGAATGAAAGGCATCAGAAGTCATACTGTCAGAATGACTGTCTTTTTCTTTAAAACAAATAATGGATGCACTGAAATTTGTTTAACAAACAACGCTGTCATTTTGATATTGCTGATATTGACAGTTTTTTGATTAATTGATTGGCACATTAATTTGCATGCATTGCAATAAACACTGCAGGGCTCCATGAAACAGCGACGTAAAAACCAGGAAAATATCATGAGTTTGCACTCTGAGAAAATCTGGCTCAATCTGGTACAAAATACTTAAAACTACAATGATGAAGCTCTGGACTGAAAGCCTGATATAACAGAGTACGTAGTTTTATGATGAAAGCTGTGAGATGAAAAAGTGCGGTTTTAAAAGGTTTAAAGTGACATTTTTGTCCTTAAGGTTCCTTTGTGTCTGTATTTTGGATGCTCCGTTAGACTTTTCATAGGATTTGAGTTCAGACTTTCAATATTAGTGAAAATAAATACATAAACTAATATTACACACTTGCCAAAATGAATGCCATATGCATTAATAAAGCCCAGTGTGCCTTTCCTTGTAAGACTCACTAAAAAAAGAAGAGATAAACTGTTAAATATTCAGTTTAAAGTTATGGCTACATCATTAATTCATAAAATATGATGAAAGTATTAAACAAAAAACAAAATTATTAAACTAGTTACCTTTTCATTGTCTCATATATTGTTATTCACAAGTTTACCAAGGGGAAGTGACATTTATCTCCAAATTAAAAGCTCTCCGTGTGTATAAGCTTTGAAACCACACAATCAATACACAATGCAGTGACTGGCCTGATGTGTTTGCTCTAGTAAATTAGAGATTCTCTCTGAGGTTGTTGGATCTGTGAGAGGGAATTTGGACGTGGAGCAGAACAACTGCAGGCTCAATTGAACAGCACGATCTCATTATCTGTGAACAGAGTAGAACAAGGTTTTCACTCTCTCTCTATCCTTCCTCCGGTCCTGAGTGGCTGCAACCGCAATAATGAAGGACTTTTGCTTCAGTCTTTTAATGCTGCGTTAAAGATAACATGTACAAGGCTTAACAGGAGACTATTTAAGCATTGTGTGGAGGAGGACAAGGAGAGGAAATAGGAAAAAAAAGAGTAGAGTACAAGCACGCCCACAAAGCTGAGGCTTGTGGCCAAGACAGGAGAAGTAGCCGGGCCCGGCTCGAAATCCGCTCATTTGCATTCCATTAGACTTGAAAGCTGAATGTAAAAATCCAGCATGACTTCCTCGGAGCGAGCCACTCCTCCATAAAAACATCAGACATTTAGATGTAAGGTCCACTGAGGCAAAATGACTCACCTCGGCTCATCTCTGGAGGTAGCCAAAAATACAACCTGAGGAAGAACTCATCATTTTTATGGATAATGGATTTGTTTCAATCTGTTTCCTCCATAGATCTTCTTTATAAAGCACTGCCAGCTCATCTACAGTCCATCCTTCATCACTCCGATAAAACTGGATCAAACATTTACACCATTCTTCTTTCACACTGCTAATATTAGCTTATGCGTCTGCACAAGGGACACTCCGAAATATCAATTTCCCACATTACAAAACTCCACCTACGTTGCACCTATAAACAGACGAATAATCCCTCGTGATTATCAGCTGTTGTAGTATTTCTATCGGCAGAGGACAAACATCTGTCTGGAAAGCTTTTATAGCTATGGATTTAAGAATGAGAGATTACCGTGTAGTCGCGTCGGATAAGCCCTGCATGTAGACCAAAACATGTTTTAAGCCCAGTTTTTAGCGGAAATTAGAGAGAGAGATCTTGAGTTTGAGAGCCATTTCCTTTTTATGTCTCTGACAAATTCCAGCTGTGGCAAGGCAATATCCGGAAATTAATACCACAATATTAAGAGGAATCCTTTTTTATGTCGATACAGTATATTACATTCAGTGAGAGTGTGGGCCAAATACTGATGTATTACAACAGAGAAATACTGTCTTTGCATGCCTAAGAGACTTTAACCTGTTTGTACTGTGCATCCAGAGTTATAATGATAACAGAGCATCTGTTTCCACATGACTGGATTTCGGCAAGAATGTCCTAATTAGATTTTGGAGGTCAAAGGTCAAGATCACTGTGACCTCATGTCTGTCATTTGATGTAAATGCAGTAACTCATCTAATTATGGCAAGTTTTACTCAGATGTCTCATTGGTTAAAATGATGATGATTGTCTGTGATGTCATAATTTTTTGGATTTTTATTTGACAGTATTTGACACATTTGGTCAAATACTGTAACTTCTTTGCAGCAACATCCATACTTAAAGCACTGTTACTCTTATGGCTACATGAGAGTTGGAGAAGATGTGTGAACTACAACTACTACTACTACTACTTTTTGTTTTTGTTTTTTTTTGCTTTTGTTTTATATGCTATTCAAAGTTGAATTGATTTCATTTTAAATTGTTTATTTCCACATATATAGACTCTATATTGGTTTGAAATGTTTTTTTTGCTTTTTTACAATTTTAGTGTATTGTGTGTCAGACATGCAAACAGCAAGCAAATTTAACTTACACTCACAGTCTATGCACATAAATTAAATGCAAATTGTACATTGTTTGCATGTGTAAGTGTTTGGTGATTCCAAACGGCTCTGCAGTGGTGAGAGGCAACACGTAGACAGGACTGCCAGTCAGAAACACGGGCAGACAAACTGACATATGGAGAGCACCAGTAATCTACACGCTCAGCAAAGTGAATGAATAAATAGCTCTGTAATTCCCTCCAACATCACGATAAGGGGGTTATATAATCTGAGATGTGGATGTATGCTCGATAATCCTCGGCTTGGTCGTTTCCCTCGCACTGCAGGGAAAACATCCCCTCCCTGACATGAACATCACCTTGAGTATACAACACACCTAATGCAGGCAGCGAGGTCATAAACTCGTGCAACCCGTTTGAAACTGAGCCGGAGTTTCTGCTTTGACTGTAAACAAACCACTTGGAGTCTTTGAGAGTTTGTATGAGGTTGGCTTGATGCTATGTGACGGTGGCTGATGATTTATGTACGGGGCGCGCAGTCTCTGTGGACTGGAGCTGTCACATCAGTGTGTGTCTGTGTCAGCACCGTCACAGCAAGACCGCCAGACACAGAGACAGACAGAGAAATGGACAGAAAGACAGACAGACAGGCAGGCAGGTGAGGAAAGAGCTGGGCAGGGAGTCACACGGAGAAAATCCAAACACATGATAAATGTTTCACGGATTATATTTTCATTCGGTTAGTGGAAACCTCATCTGGCTTAAGCAGCTTCCAGCCCCATGCCATTAAAATCAGTGCTGAAATATATTTATGTAGATATGCTGAGGCTCAGTCAATCTTCACTGTCCAGGGCCGATAAAATCAGAGCATGCTCTCCACCACTTGTGGTCTGAAGTGTGATTATGCTCCCTGGCAGTCCTGCTTCCATCCAGGAGTCAGGCAGCTCTTAATCATCCCAACCCTGATGCAAGATGGCGGGACCACACCCACACTGGCTGTGCTTGTGCAAACACACACTGTATCTTTACAAGCCAGACGAGACTGCACAAAGCAGACAGACACACCTGCTGCCCCCAAAGCTTGGGTCAACAGAGCAGATAAAAAAAAAAAAAGTCAAACAGAGCAGGATGGAGCTGGATGTGAGGGAGAACATCCTGTAACCTCACCAAAGCAGCTCTTACCCCAGCTCAGCTCTGTTTGGTTCAGATTACTTTGGATAAGTGAGATAGATACTGCTCCATGACTGGGTCTTGTCTCCCAAAGCAGGATTACTGAAGTTAGCTGGATAACCGGGCTGGCTGGGAACCTTTTAAATCTGGAACATGCACAGAATCAAACAGAGCTTTTCCGGGTTTTGGTTGGTATCCTGCTTCCTGGGACAGGCCATTACCATTACTTTGAATATAGGCACCATATTAAAAGCAGAAACAGAAGTTTTTTCATCTACACCAAGGAAGTTTGGATTTTTTATGTTGGCAGGACTATGCAAGAAAAAGGGAAGGTTAAATTTTTGGGTGAAGTCGAATCAAAGAGCTGATCCAGTAATTATTTTTCACTTTCTTTTATATTGGAAGACAGAGCATTTGTGCTGCATTCGTGTAGAGTCGCAATATTGACTTCCTGAATAAGTTTTATATCTCACTTGATCTTTTCCTTTGCTCTTTGCTGTCATGCAAATATTGAATACAGCTGCCAATGTGTTGTTTAAACAAATGTTGTTCCCCTATTACACCTTAAGGCCCACAACCAAACCGAAGTCGGAAAAATGTCTTCTCAACTGGGGAAGTTAAAGATTTGATTTATTTATTTGGCTTTTACTTTAAATTCTGAAGTAGTGCATTTTCCTGATGCAATCAAAGCAGCTTACAAAACAAATTTGAATAAAATCAATACAGTTAACTAATCTCCACTACTTTCCTGACACTTCACCTCCAATCAATTATGTGCTGGTGCTTTTATACATTTGCAGATGAATGCTCCAATGTGTGTTTCTGTGTTTTGTGTGAGCAGCTTGGTCCATATCTGCTCCAGCCATATGCTGCTTCACCTCCAGGAGAGCCACAGTGCAATGTGTCACAGTGGATACAGGATGGCATTTCCACCCATCCCTGTTGCTCCAGCTGAAGCAGAAGAGATAGGAGAGGAGGACAAACCCAAACGAAGCCTGACACAAGGCTCTGCACTATAAACCCAAACCCCACTGCCTGATGCATCACGATGTACTTAGTGAAAGATAAATGGATAAAAACTGTTCTGTAGACACAGACTGATGGAGTAGTACATGTTGGCTCGCAGCAATCGGGCTTCAAACAGACTGAGATCACGCTTTTGGGCATTCATCACAAAGACAGAATAATACAAAGGAAGACGGAGGAGTGTGGGTGCACAGAGCTGTCACGATTCACACATACATGAAAAGAAAGGTACAACAATTAGTTCACTAATTGATTAGTTATCCCACAAGAGAAAGAAACATCCCCAACTATGATGATAACAATGATCAATTCATTGTTTATTTTGTGCAAAAATGCAGTTTTCAGTGTGTGTATATTTTCAGCCTTTCTCTGTTTTATATCATATTAAAGTGACTGTCTTTGGGTTTGGCTGATAAAACGACATATTAAGCCATCACACTGGACTTTGAGAGACTGTGATGGACATTTCTCTCTATTTTCTGACATTTAATTATGAATCAATGAATTGAGAAAATAATCGGGAGGTTATTGTTATTGAAAATAGTGGTTAGTTGTAACACTTCTAGTTCTGTCAATTAACTTGCTGCAGGAAGACAAAGCCCAGTGTGTGTGCATGTTCTGCTCTGCAAACATACAGTGCACTATGCCTCTGGTAATGTGTGTGTATATGTGTGCAGAACCAGGGGGGACATCATGCTGATTCTCTAAATTAAACAGCTTGCCTCCCTGCCCTGCCCTGCAACATGAACACACACACACACAGGGATGCATGTGTATCACAGCACCAAGGGGTGAGTATCAAAGGCTAAGCGTTTGCCATTAACTTAAAACAGCAATTACCAATGCACTGTCATGCTTCTGTCTGTCACTAACTAGGACGCACAGACGCGCACACACTCACACACAAACGAAAATTAAACAAGCATCCCGTTGTTTCAGAGAAAATAGCCTTTTGTGTGCTGTTTTGGCATCAGATCCACAGTGTGGCCTATCTGACCTAAAACATGACCGTGAACTGAACTATTTCTGCCTGTCACACACACACACACACGCACACACACACACACACACACGATTCCCCCATTGCAAAAAAATGACCTTATTCATGTTGGCGTGCATCACGTCTTACCATATGTTTCTTTGAACGGCGGCACCGTGACATCCTGCAGAGTCTCCGTCCAGCCCTCCTCCTCAGCCTGACTACGGGACAGAGAGCCCGGGGGACCGGCTCCGCTGCTCCCGCTGCCGCCACCTCCTGCTCCCCCGCGGTGCCCGCTGCTGCTCTCCTTATCCCCTCTTTTTTGGTGGTGGTGGTGGTGCTGCTGCTGCTGCGGCTGCTCCTCCTCTCCCACCTCGGCTATGTAGTTGTCGGAGTCGGAGTCTCCGGAGGTGCTGTAGAAGGGATTGTCGCTGCTGTCATCCCCGGACTCGCCGAACACATCGTCGGATATCTGCAGGCTCTCGTACCGGGAGCGGGCCGCTTCCAGGAGAGACAGCGCCTTCCGCCCGCACTCCGCCATCTCTCTCTGTAGTGATGCTCTTCTCCCCCCTTTCTCTGTCTTCCTCCCTCTTTCTCACCCTTCCACTACGGCTTCAGCAGCGTGCAAGTGGTCACGATCTTACAGGAGCAGTGTGGCTTGAACGTGGCGGCTACACCTTCCCCTGTCTTCGGTATGAATTGTGCCCCTGCAAGCCCTCCAGGCTCGGATGCGGAGCTCAGGACAGAGAAGCGTGTGGATCCGGGGAGAGCTGTCCGCTTCAAGGGTACTGAAATATTTCCGCCCCCTTGCTCTGCCTACAGCGCTGCGCACTGGGCAGAATTATCGATAGTTGTGGCACAGCATCCGGGTTGAGAGACCAGCGATTTCTCCACAAAGAAGGAAAATAGAGAGAGTAGTGGCTGCCACCGCATCACCTGACACCACAGCCTGCGCTGTCATCCAATAAGAGGCATTTTCTCATCCAAACTTAGAGAGGAGCGGCTGAAGGGAGCTGCTAGAGATAAAATGTGGGGGGAAATGTAATGATTAATGGGAATGTAGGCCAATATTTGAATAAAATGTTGGACTCAGAAAAGATAACCATGGTAATAACTAAAAATAAACCCTAAAGGAGAGGCACATTGCCATTCAAAAGAAGCAGTTCATTTAATATAAAAGACCCTTAATGCACAGGATATGTTATCATAATTTGTTGGTTGACAGGGCCATTATGTAGCCTTTATTGCCCTGCTGTGGGGGCATTAGTGTGCCTACACGTGTGTAACATCCTGTTGTGCTGACCATTGATAACATATAGATTCACCTTTATTGATCCAAGGGGAAATAAGATAAGATAAGATAAGATAAGATAAGATAAGATAAGATAAGATAA
>JAOWBC010000318.1:7504041-7522645 GCA_028566105.1 Hypoplectrus providencianus
AGATTCACCTTTATTGATCCAAGGGGAAATAAGATAAGATAAGATAAGATAAGATAAGATAAGATAAGATAAGATAAATGTTGCAGGCAGCTGTGTGACAGGAACAAAACTGAATCAATACTGATAAGTACAATAATAGCTGGAATCCTTTTTAAAAGGCACAAAACCAAAATCATAACAAAATCGGAAAGAGCTTTGGACAGTAAAGTGGGTGGTACTGATAGAGTGACAGTGGTGTGATTAATAGCAGTAGAGTCAACAGGTTTATGTAAACAGTGTGCATCATGCTGATACATGATATAATCAAGGTGAGGAAAAAGAACTTGTGGTTTATCTGTATTAATATAAAAGAATATAGAGAAAGAGTCAATGTAACGTATTATAATTAAATTAGGAAAAAAAATATTTCAATATAGTATGGTACATTAGACATTGCAGCACAGTAGTATCATATAAAATAAGTATTGGTAAAATAAGTTCCACAAGAATAGAAAAAAAAAGTACTGGAGTTTATTTGGCTTTTTTTTTTTTTTTTTTTTTTTTTTTTTTAACTTTTATGACTGTGGTGCAGCTGGTTAAAGGATGTATCTATGTTACATTTTGCAAGACTGTTTTTTGAGAAACGCGCCGATCCACAGTCCCCTTCTGGCGTCTAGAGGTCGCTGTCGATTGGTCCTCGTGTCTCTTCTTCCTCGTTGGTGCGCTTGCCATGTTTGCGGAAGTCTGGTGGCAGTAAGCAGCTAGCCGGAGGCTTTCGAACATTTTTGTGTATTTTAGAGCTGTATTTTATAATTCATCATGAATCTACCAAAGGGGCCAGACTCTTTGTGCTTCGACAAGGATGTTTTTATGAAGGTAAGAATCCGTCAGTTTGTTAACGTGCTAAGAAAAGCTAATGCTTCTAAACTAGCTAACGTTAGCATTAGCTACTCTATTGCTTATACTGGATCCTCCTGTTCGTTTAACCTTTTTTTTGGCTGAGATTGAGTATATATACTTCGAAGAATGCAGTCATAAGGTGTTTAACTTCAATAGGACTGACAATAGTATCGCCAAACTTTATATCATTTTAACCATATCAGGAAACAAGGAACGTCAACAGTAAAATGTTAACTCTGTGTATTTCGTTTTCTCTCTATTTTGGTTGGACTGTATAGCTAAGTTGTCTTTTCGCTCGCTTTTCATTTGGGCCTTGTATTTTACGTTATTGTTTGCATGGCTGCTGTTATATCTCTGTGTCCTTCTGCTCTCTCTGATATTGTTATCTCTGCCTCCTGCAGGATGACTTTGACGTCGACCAGTTTGTCGCAGAGTGTCGGAAGCAGGTCCAGCTGGAGGAGATGAGGGAGGACCTGGAGCTCTACTATAAGCTGCTGAAAACGGCCATGGTGGAGCTCATCAACAAGGACTATGCAGACTTTGTCAACCTATCTACCAACCTGGTCAGTGGTTTAAACGTGATTGTATTTTGTGGATCTAAAACCAACACATGAAATAGGGTTTATTTTTTGTAAATATACACTCACACTCTACATTTAGAATTTGTTGCATTGTTGTTATATTTTAGGTAGTGCTCAACATCTTTAGAGACAGGGTGGTTTACTTACTTTTTGAACAAATAAAAAAAAAAGCATTTACTTGTAGCAGAGCATTGATACACTGTGGTATTAAAACTGTTGCTTTAGTATAGGATTTGAGTGTTTCTTCTAGCACTTATTGTATAAGCCTGACCTACAAATTGGCATGCCATTACTTTTGGTGGATATTACAACAGACATGTTGGTAGTATTGGTGCGTTTTGTGGCAGATGTGCAAATTTTATGTTGAAGAGCAGTAAGCTGCAACAATACTTTTGCTGTAAAATGTCATTACATCATGTCCAAAAAAAGGAGGCTGTCAGCTAAATCTTATCTTTTCTTTTCTAAAGTAGTGCTATTTTTTCAAGTGTCAATAGGCCAATTCTGCTAGAATATTTCTAAATTCAGTCTTCAGAGAGACAGTAAATTGTTTTTAATGTCAGTCCTGCTCCTTCGTCTCAGGTGGGGATGGACAAAGCCCTCAATCAGCTCTCTGTTCCATTGGGTCAGTTACGAGAGGAAGTCATGGTATGTATTCTAATGAAGTACACTGTAAATTTTGCTTAGATTATGCCACGAAGTGTTTTTGAATGTTTCTTAATGGCTGCTATCTGTTGCAGAGTTTACGGTCTGGTGTGAGTGAGGTGATTCAGGTAATAGACAACCAGCTAGCCAAACAGGATGATCTGCAGAAAAAAAAGGTTTGGCTCCTTGTCTTCTTTTCTGATCATTTAACATAATTCATAGTCACTGTTACAATGCTGTGTAGTACAGATAATTTCCAGTTTTAAAATGATTGTATAGCAATACTGTGTTTGACTTTAACTGCTTTTGACAATAGCTGTCTATTGTTTGGGGTAATATTAACTTATTATCATCTTCTGTTTATTATTCCATCCATCAGGTGTGTGTATTGAGGCTGATTCAGGTGGTGCGCTCAGTGGAGAAGATAGAGAAAATCCTCCACTCTCAAAATTCAAAGGAATCCAGCTCTCTGGAAATTAGCAGGTGAGAAACTGAGATGCAAACAAACCTATTGTCATGTCTTGGCAACAAAGGATGTTTAAAACAAGTGATAATGAGATTAACTAAAAGAAGGCACTGGTGGTTAATTTATACATCTATTTTTAGTGTAGCTGTATTTTAATTTTGTCGTTTTGAGCACACCCCTTTTGTGTCTGATTGTCATTCTGTCTGTGTACAGCCCTTTGTTAGCAGGTCAGATCTTGGAGAGGATTGCTACAGAATTCAACCAGCTGCAGTTTCATGCTGTACAGAGCAAAGGCATGCCCCTACTGGACAAAGTCAGACCTGTAAGTGTGAACTGGTCCAACCAAAATATTTAGTCATTGTTCCTATAATGATTCAATCAAGTGTGTTAGCAATAATAATAATACTTTATTGGACTATTTATGATATTTGGTTTTGCCCTATGCCAGCGGATCGCAGGAATCACCTCCATGCTGCAGCAGTCTCTGGAGGGTGTCCTGATTGAAGGTCTGCAGACATCCAATGTGGACATGGTGCGGCACTGCCTGAGGACGTACGCCACCATAGATAAGACGCGAGATGCTGAGGCTTTGGTAGGACAGGTGCTGGTTAAGCCATACATGGACCAGGTAAACAAACAATACATTGTTGACATGTTGTATCAAAGGAAAGTTCCACTTTTTTTGAAGACAATTATTGGTAACTCTAAATATCCTCTCCCCTCCTTTCATTCTTCAAGGTGATTGTAGAAGAGGTGGTGAAGTCCAGTCAGAATGGTCTGCAGTTGATGTACTCTAGACTTTTGGAGTTCGTTCCTCATCACTGTAGACTGCTTAGAGAGGTGACTGGAGGAGCCATATCCAGGTATTGATGTTGAGATTGAGGCAAATTAATTCAGGGCATGCATAGATCAAGAGACTCTTTGTTCTTTGAAATCCTCTTTGCTCTATTAGAAAAACAATGGTGGTCTGCTTTCATCTGTGGACCTGTTGCATTCAGCATCAGCTATGCACTCTAATATTTGCATGCATGCATCATGTATTCAACATAATATTAAACACAATTAGTGGCCTCAGACTGACCAAAGTAGATAAAATGATATTGTGTTTGTAATGTGCTGATGATCCCTCTCTCCTCAGTGACAAGGCTGACATCGTGCCAGGTTACGATTTCCTGGTGAACTCTGTGTGGCCAGAGATGATCAAAGGGATAGAGGAGCGGTTGGCATACCTCTTCAACCCTGGAAACCCTGACATATTTTATGAGGTACAGCCAGTCACACAGTTTGTATGTGTATGCATGTATTTTGTTTAAGGTTTGCATCACATTATTTAATGTGAGATGGTGTGGTTGACTCTTTATCTTCTTCTCCAGCGTTACAGCACAAGTATGGAGTTTGTACGGAGATTTGAGCGTCAATGCAGCTCCCAGGCCAGCGTGAAGAGGCTGAGAGTTCACCCATCATATACCAGCTTCCACAACAAATGGAACCTGCCTGTTTACTTTCAATTACGGTGCTTATTTCCTCAATACTATCTGCACTCTCATTCCAAAAAGCTTGATATATTCTGGAAAAGTAAGCTATGTGCAACCCAAAAAGCCTTCTTTTATTTATAGTTTTTTGGAAATATCCCTTTTTGTTTAACTTATAAAACCTGAATGATATAATACATGTGTGAACCATGTTTCATGTTACATGATGTCAAACTATTCCGATTGTTTTGACTTGAATACATGGATAATAGATGTAGTTTAAATAGTGTTTAAATCTTAATTTACGAACCACTCAGCTTGAAGGAATGTAGTCTTTGGTGAAGGTCGGATTTCAGTACAGCACGTATTTTGAAGAACTGACTGGTCTTGCCTGACTCAAGAGACAAGCTTTGATTAAAATTGCAGCCTGCCAGCATTTTTAAGGGAAAAAAGACAGGTTGGCAGACATCCACAGGCTGAACAAAGCCTGTTTTTATAGGAATGTGGAAAATTGCTTGTGGGTGTGAGTTTCTTGCAGAATCATGACAACAAGTAAAATGTAAACTGAGGATGTCTGTCAGTGTATAACTAAACATAGCCCATAAACATGACATTGGACCTTGACTGAATGGCCATTGATCTGTGTGAAACAGAAGAATAGCTGTTTATCATCCTCCTCCCACCCACACAAATACACACACACTGTAATGATGAGACATGTTGACATGATTTCACAACTCAAACCTGCACAGTTTAGCTTTTACTGGAAAGTCCATCATTTTAAACGCACTCTGCAGTTTTTCAGGTCACGAGCATGTGCAAATCAGAGCTGATGCAGAGAATGAGCTGATAATAAACTGATTGCTTGCTGTGTTTTTCCAGGTACAAGGAAATTGCTGGAAGTCTGGAAAATGCCATCAGCGATGGACTTGAGGCAGCACCAGGTACTATACTATTCTCTTTTACAAATGCCAACGCTACCTTACACTTCACCTGCTGTAACTGTATCTGTGTCTGCTCATGCACAGCTGGCAGTGCATACCACCTGCAGGTATCTGAGGTGTTGTGGTCCTGCCTGATGAAATGTTGGTCGGACAAAGTCTACCTGTCCCCTCTGGCACATCGCTTCTGGAAGCTCACGCTGCAGCTTTACTCACGATATGCCAAGTTTCTGGACGAGGTAAACTTAAACAACCCAGAGAAGGGCTCTTGTTCCTCATCTGTTTTGTAATTTTGATAATTCCTTTGATAAAGGTGTAGGAAAGTTGTGCTTATTTTTTTCCATTGCCACACAGGTGTTGACAAAGACCCCAGCTACCGAGGCGACTAAAGAGCCAGTCAGACCTCTGCCGAGCTCGGCCTCCTCCACCTCCAGCCGAACGTCAGTGGATGAGGGTGGCAGTGAGAGTGGGAGTCCTGCCTCGCTGTCCACCAAACAGCTGGTCTACATTGCAGCTGACATCCAGAATCTGCAGGAACAGGTGCACACATGCAAATAAAAAAACATAAATTTACTCATGTGGTTCCTGTTTTAGACTGATGGGTTTATATGATTAATCATATTAAAATGAAGTCCCCTTGATTGTTTCCACACTGAGAGCTTGCTTGTCCCTCTCTTAGATATCAGAGTTGTCAGAGATGGTCAAACAGCGTTTAGAAGCCATCGGATTCAAAAACTTTGCTATTGTTGAAGGTAAGCTACCTATACAGTGCATACAGAAGCCATCAAGCTTTTCTCTTCCTTGTCAATGTTCACCCAATCTTACTCTTCAGTGTTTTTAAGGAAATGACAAATAATTGTGTTAAATCAGTATGTAGCACAGTACTGTACTTTATCTGCTGTCCTATTTTTATAAAGAGTATGCCAAGAGACACATGCCAATGCCAACATAAATACCAGTGTTCATTGACATTTATAAATGTAACCATTCATTCCCTAACAGGCGTTTGAGCAAGACATCTTCAAAGAAAACATCTCAGTCACGAAATATAATCATTTCTGGACTCTTGGCCTTCGCAGCTGTCTGTCCCTGGCTTTAGCAGCAGACTAACTCAGATTGTCTTTTCTGTGCCAGATGCTCTGTCAGACTCCAAGGCTTGCCTGTCAAGCAGCATTCCCACCCTGAACAACAGGATGACCCAGCATCTGACTGAACGCAGTTGCCGCTTCCTGAAGAGTGCCTCCGAGGTCCCACGGCTTTACCGCAGGACTAATAAGGTCAGTGAAGCTGCAAACACACACATCTACGTGTTTTTCATATTTGTCATCTTATTAAATTCTCTGAGCTTGGAGGAAACTATCAGAGCTCTGTCTGATTGAGACAAAACCTGGAGGGTAAATGCATTTGAAACTGCTGTGGCATATCCATTTTCTGATGGAAATACTCTGATTAAAGGTCAGAATTTCACCCTCTGAAATGCATGGACTTGTCAGATTTTGATTAACATGATTGCTCACACTTACACAGAGCATACTAATGAACTAAATAATGTTTCAGTGGAGGCTGGGAACACTTTTAAGAGATTTCTTGTGTGCCTGCGAAAATTTTTATATACTTTAAAACATGTCTGGAGAGGGCTTTAACACAATCAAACATCTAACTGTGTATCTTTACCACAAACATGTTTGTGTATAAAACATTCTACTCTTCCCTGAACAGGATATGCCAGTGCGTGCATCGGCCTACATGGACAACGCCTTACGCCCGTTGCATCAGTTGCTGACTGACTCAACAGGGCTGGTCACCCCCTCTACAGCACAAGAGTGGCTGCGGGTTACACTGTCTGACTGCACACAGAGGTGAGACACACCTGCAAACACTGTTTGCATGTGATGAAGAATTAAACAGCAGGTCTGTGCCCATCATGTTTGCAGAAGGAGCAGAATTAGTTGTTATGTTTATTACAATTGATTTCTTTATCTTAAAAATGACTTGTTAATGTTAAAACCTTTTTTTCATTTATTTTTGTGTGCAAATTTGAATATCAGCCAAACTGGTGTTTTTATTTTTCGATGGGCTTATATCTGTTTTTGCCAGTTAGCTCTTCAAATCTTTCCAACTGGAACCCACAGAATATCTTCACAACTTTAATTTTCTATCTCTAATGTGTTCAGGTACTATGAGACTATCTCAGAGGTGCTCAGCTCAGTGAGAAAGATGGAGGAGAGTCTAAAGCGCCTGAAACAAGCTAGAAAGGGTGCAAGCACAGCTACCACGGCAGGAGCAAACGGGGGACCCACAGATGACAGCAAGATTAGACTTCAGCTGGCACTGGATGTCGAATACCTCGGGGAACAGGTATTTCAGTGACATGTAGATATGTGGAGACACATACTTAAACATATTACAAACAAGGCACATTCCCCAGGCAAAAACATATACTGTAGAAAAATATTGCTAAAGTAACAAAATACTTATTTCTGTTATTATCTTAAAAAAAGCTTCTTTTTCTTATCTCTTAAACTGCTGTTCTCTGTGTGTGTCAGATCCAGAAGATGGGGCTCCAGCCAAGCGATATCTCCATGTTCTCTACTCTGATGGACCTGGTCAGAGAGGCCCGAGAGCTCGCTGAACAGAACCAGTGAAATGCTAACTCCATAGTAAGTGAAACCCTCAGGTTGCTGCAGTGCCTGAAGACGTCTGAAGGAACACATTTGTATCAGTCCAGGCCTGCAGAGAATGTAGGACAAGAACGGACACTACTGGAAACAAACTGCAAATTGTTGCTGGAAACAGCAAAGGAACTTCAGTCTTTGAGTGAGACTGGATCATCACTGGTTCTTCTGTAGGAACATTCAGTGAAAAGGGCAGGATGGTACGATTTCCGTTAAGTTCTCTCCACCAAATGACTGATGCCAGATGCAGGTGAATTGCACTACTCTAAAAAAATTATTGTACTGATTATTATGTTAGAGAGAATGTCAATCAAACAAAAATACTGTTATTTCTGATACTTGGTCAAGGCTGAATCGCCAATAAAGAAGTCTGTTAGCTTGAAGCATGTACATTTCTGTTCAAATCAAAGTTGTATAATATAATTAACATCTTAACTATCTTGGGAATAAAATGAAGTACTTTGGTTACAGTGTTGAATTTCTGCATTTTGATTTGTTAAGTTCATTAACTAGCTACAAGTTTGCACCATCCTTTTCCCTCAGGTCCATGTCAGATGTGACGGACAAATTCTGATGAACCACAAATACTTCTTTTCTTCTTGTTTTGACGACTGTGACAACATTTTCCTACATTTTCATATCATCAGATTTCACCTGCACATAAACTGCCACTCAAGCTGTTGTTGAAGAGAGGAAACATAAGAGCTAATAAAGAAACAAGAAATATGAAAAAAATATTATTTGGCTGACTATTTGGGATAAACTGCTCATGGGTTACAAAGGCACCAGCACACTTAATAGATCAAGTCAGGAAGTAAAAACAATTAAAATGAGCTCCACTTTTAGCAGCTAAAGTGATAATCAGATCTATGCATCAATAATTTTAATTTATTATGATTATGAAAATGGTCACATGGTCCCTCTGCATACTATCATTCTAATTCTCATTCCATTTCCCACACAAACCAATAAATGTGGTACATCAGTCCCTAACCTCAGAGGTAAATGACCACTTGTACAGTCAACCTCTGCAGATCAGTTTTTCAGGTTCTCATGAATGTTAATACTCATTTAAACTCATTTGGCACTGAAAAGTTAATGACCGTCTGAAGCCCTGATGAAAAACAACATGTATTGGGATACAAATGTTTTATTTCAGCAATCACAATCTTAAGAAAACAAAAATAAACTCTTAGTTACAATATACAACGTATTAGTCGTTCGTCATAGAGAATTGGGGTTACTGTACCTACTCTACTGAAAAATACTGTACAGAACTCTGCTATAATAAATTTTATAGAAAACCAATTAGGATTCTAACAGGTTGCTTGAGAACAACTTAAAGTAACAGCTTTTCATAAATACTGACACAGGTATCCCCAGATTATGGTGAAAGATAATACTTAAATATCAATAGATCCCTTTTGAGAAAGGATGTATTTCATTCCTCATGTTTTGTATGTCGGCAATATTTCAGTTTGAAGACAAAAGTATGCTCTAAGTGAGTTTATAACTAATATATAACTTTACAGTGTAGGATTGGTGATCTTTCCAAGCATGAGGATGGCGTTAGAATCTCCCTCGATGACCGAAAAGAAGAACGGCCGGTTGATGGTCAGTTTCAGCGGGACGCCTGCTTCCTGGGTCTTTCCCTGAGGTTCTGCTCCTTCCTCTGACATCTCAAACATCACATTGTTGACCACCTGAGAGGACACAGAAATCTGTAAATGATCCACACACGTGCAAATGTTCTAAACAAAAAAGCAATATCTAATATCTAGTTCACCTTGTCTATAGAGAAGGGAGTGGTGTCGCTGAGTTGGCTGAACTCGGCCTGGGAACCCAACAGCTTGGCTTCAACTTCTGGATCCAAGCTGGTCAGCAGGTCCTGCAGGTTGGTTGAGGAAGACAGGGAGAACTTCGGCAGGGACAGCTCCAGTAGACTGGGAGGATCGACCAAAGGGGAGACAGATTTTTAAGTTTCAAGACGAAAAAGGTTTGAACTGTAATGGGATGATAACTGATTATTTTTACCCTTTAATCTATAGCTACATTTGCTCTCAATTGATCGATCATGCTCACACTATACGTGCATAGCTGAGGTTTTGTGTCAGAATTGCCAAACAAATCTTGTTGGCTTACAGGCTGCATAATACTGGACTCAGTAGGACACCCTCTGTATTTTTGGCATACTACATCTGACATTGGGACTCACTAGGTCTTTTTCTTGGCATGCTAATAGAAGCTAGCTTGGATATTGGAATGCTGCTTGGCTGGGATTTAAGGTTTTGAAAAAGCACATTACTCACCCCTCTTGGAGGTTTTCGTACCAGTCGGACATGACATCAGCTAGCAGCCTAGACTCGATAGAATGAAGGCTGGTCCCTTCATGAGGCAAAACCAGCAACATATAGGACCGCTTGCTCAGTGACAGTTTCACAACGGTGCACCGGCGAATCTTTATAGTAAAACAAGAAAAATATTACAGATTAATCCTCACATGAAGCACATTTGATATCTTACAATCATAATTATGTCTACAGAAATGCAACCCTCCGAAAATCTGATGAATTTAGATTTACCTTATCATTCAGGTAGTGGTAGTGACCTGTGTGGGTCATTAGTGGAGCCATCACTGTGTTTGTTTCATCCACATGAAACTCTTGCATGGAGGTCTTCTCTGGTTGAAAAGCTGTCCTCCAGTTGCCTAAACAGAAACATCCATAAGAACACAATCAGGTACTGCAAGCTGGTGTTCTATCTGACAGAAGTCTTTGGGCCTTAAACATTGTTGTTTGTAGGATTTCACTTTGCTGTATCAGCATCTGGCACATCCATACTGTGTGGTGAATGCTCTTAAATGTATTGCAAATCTGATTGCGGTCATGGTAAGTGGTAACAGGCTTGATTTAATATTATTACACTGCCATTGTTATAAAAGTTTAAGGTAAGCTTTATGTCTCTGGTGACACCTGTGGTAGGAAGTTGAAATTTCAGGTGTGGATTTTGATCAAGCTTTTCTTTTTTGTTTGAGTGTTTTACTTTATTAGCACTGGGATTAAAACCTCTCCAGAACCCCGTTTTTCGACTGCTGATGCTCAGCTAGGTTTGCCAGTTTCTTTCAGTAGGGTCTTAAAATTGCAGACTTGCAACTGCAGGAATATATAAAACTGTATACATAGAGATTTTCCCAGGAATGCCCTCACAGAGAGCCTTAATACTTGAAATGCAAGGGCTTTCAACGTCAGACATTGACTCAATCACCTCAGTTATCTTATTCAGTTTGACCTTTACAGACATCTATTCAAATTGAAACATTAAAGCTTATTGATTCAGGTCTTAAAATGTCTTATTTGTTTAAGCCCTCCTAAAATACAAAAGTTATATTCAAACCAGAGAGTGTAATAGATGGACCTTGGAAGTTGAAGGATGTAACAAACAGAAGGTCGGTGCTTGAGTTCAGATCTTTGAAGACGCCCTTCACCCTTCCATCTGATGTCTTCTCCACAAAGCTGTTCACCAGCTGCTCTGCCTCTTGAGGTTTGGAGAAGTCCACACCGCGAGTGAAAGATGTGTCAGAGAAGTCTTGTGTGCCTTGAACAAAGTCTCCGGATAGTTTAGCTCCCTGACGAGAGAAGGTCCAGACCTGGGTGGTGATTTCATCCTTCGGCCCGTCATCCACCAGAGAGTTAATACCCTGCAGGGTCTTTAGAACTTTGTGTCCGTCCACCAAAGACACGCAGTCCTCTCGGTCGGTGTCACTGCTCAGGCCCAGAAGCAGCTGGAAAGAAAGTGCATTTGGAAAGAATAACTTCTCTGAATGATGGTACAACTCTTGATAATAAAATAGATTGTTAGAGCTGTATCAATCATCCCTCATTCAAAATAGAAGGTTCTTTTGGACAATCTCTACAAGTAGATCAAAAGCAAATACCAGGAAACTGCTTGCCGTCTTCTTGGACGCCCCCATGTAGAAAGTGACGAGAGTTCCAAAGGCGTTGACTGGAGAGAGGAGGGTGTTGGTGCTCTGCTGCTGGCTGCTGAAAGCCTGGTATATCCTCAGGCCCCCCATGTTCAACAGGCGTGCCAGGACCGCCGTCCTCTCTGTGATGTTCTGCTTCTGTGCGTCCACTTTTGACGGGTCCCTGCTGTCGGGGGTCAGGACTTCGATGTCAAGCGGGGCGACAGTAAGCGTCTGCAGAGGCTTGGTCGTCTGGGTCTGCAGGGTTTCGCAGCTGACATTCTCGGGCTTGAAGAGATGAAAGGGGTGGACGTAGACGCGGTTGGCTTGGCTTGCCGAGAGGTAGCAGCAAAGCAGGAGGGGTAGAAGAGGCGACCACATTTTACCTTTTGTTTGTAGTTACCTTAAAACGATTCCTTCTGTGGAGAGAGATATTTTTAGATTACAATGACAAAACCTTCTGCCTCCTGACTCTCCGTGCACTTAGTATTGGGTGGCTTGTGAATGCTCCATCACTATTAGTGCGGCTTGTGTTGGAAATCTGGCTGGATCTGGTTTTGTGTCTCCGACAGGATTGGCTGGCAGGAACATTGGACATAGAGCAGCATGGCATTGATGGATTGACTGCTCTTTGTGTGTCCTCTGTCCTGCTGGTCAGTGAATGAGAGCAGGCATTAGCCTCTGCAGCAGAGGTCGCATTGATAATGAAAACACATCTTCGTGCGTCTGTGTGCGTTCACTGACTAAAATAAGATGGATGTTTCATTTGGATGTTGTTTGTTGTTTATTTGGATCCTGTTAAAACAGTTTTCAGATTGGGGATACAAACTGCATAATTTCAGGCAGGAATCAAACCTAACTGTCACCAGATATTAAGACAAACCTGTTTGGAGAACATGATATTTGCAGAAATTTTGGCTTAATTCATGCTGTAATAACTGTGCAAATAAACTCAAAACCTAGAAGAAATGTGAAAATACAAGTTGCAAAACAAGCTTTCATACACATAATGTACATAATCACGATTTCATTGTTATTTAACATTTTTCAATAAAGTTTTGATACTGAAGCTGCTAATGAAGCAGCAAAACACTGTTTTAAGTGCTAAAATTTGCTGAACAAACATGCTTTTTTGTTCACTTAGATATCTGTGGAGGAGAGTTACTTGAGTAAGTGCTCTTATGCAAAAATAGGACTTTATCCTTTGAGTTGAACGTGCAGAAATGTGGACTGATGGACTCTTGGAAGACGTGAGTAAACACTAGATTTCCCTCTATTTGGAAATGTACCACAGGACATGGCCTTGGTCTTTTATCAATAAAACCAGTTCACTCAAATGTCCTCACTCAAATGTCCTCACACAAACGCAACCCACTTGTGTACTCGACGACTTAACGACAGAGGTCAAAAGACATTCCTGATTAATTTTCTTTTGTTTTCTGTCAATATCCACATTTTTTATGACTTTTTTTTAGATGATCTGATTAATTACAACATTGTCTTCAAATTGAAAGCCACATAAATAAGTTTTACTTTTTATTTCTATGAAGTAGATAACCCTCAAATTAAACTAAAGAGTTTAGATTTGTTTGGTTTTGAAGAACAGCGGTTTTATAGTTTCTTTAGAGTTTGTGCTTTCTCTGTTAAGCACAATCAAAAGGCGATTACTGAGATAAAGACAAAGTTTGCTCTTACCGTGTGTGTTGCTGCTGCTGCTGATTGAGGTGCTGAGTGAGGTCCTGGCTCCTCTGCTCCCTCGCTTTAACCCGTCCAGCCAGCCTCGGTGTCCCACACTGGTTACTGATTAACCAAATCAGCACTGAGTCAGGGGCTCTGATGTCATGACTAGCACCCCGCTTTGTACTGACGCGCTACTGCTATAGACAAATAGGTCTGACAGAAAGACCACCCAATGTCCCTCTACATGTTGACTTTAGGAGGATGATGCAAGCACATCCTGGAGGGGGTGAAAGGAGAGCTCAACTTCCACAAAGGACGAGTGGGAAGCAAAGGGGCAGCCAGGCTTGTTTGTGTTTGAGAGTGACTCACTGAAAAGTCACCATATTGTGGGGATGTTTATTTGTGAAGAATGGTGCTATTGATAGATTACGCATGTTCTTTTAAATTTTGCTCAACCTCGGGGTCGGACAAGTCTCCTGAATCACTTAATGTATGTAAAAAAAACAAAGTCCATCAGTGTTACGTTGTAATGTTGTGTCAGACAGCGCTTAAATTGAACCATAAAATATGTAAATACCCTAATTCAGCAGTTGCATGACATGTACATTTATATATGTGGGCATATGTTGCAGGGATGACCCCAAAAATTTGGTGATGTGGTCTCAGGAACACGGCCTCAGTGACGGAAAATGTGATGATGAAACACAGGATCATTACATTTAGGCTAAATAAGTTGTACATAGAATTCCTTGGTTAGTCTCAATAAATGATGAAATATATATCTGTTTTGTTATAATATCAGCCTGTTATTAATACTCTCAACAAAAATTAGAAGTGTTGGTGTTCAGCATTGATAAGTACTGGGGATACTGGTTCATTCCAGGCACCTGTATTGTATTATTCAGCTATTATTGTTCATGTTACTCAATTCAATTCAACTCTATGCACCTTCTCTGGCTTCTGTTACTGCATATGAATCATAATCCACAATCTTAATTCCATGTCATTAGTGCAAATTTACTAAAAGTTTGGTATAATTTTTCTAATCATTTAAACTGACACTGATAAATTCTATAGACATCCCACCCGACTCGCATATTTAAGAATGTAAATTCTCTTTCCCAGTTTTGGCAAATTGGTCAAAATCAGGCAAATGTTGACAAAAAGAAAATGCTTGTCTCCTTCATAAAAATGAAAAAAACAAAAACAAAAAAAAACAACAACTTCAAAAGAAAGCATTTGTAAACTAATTTTCATGCAGGGAAACATGCAATTTTCTCTAAAATAGAAGGGCAAAATTTACTAAGAAAAGTCAAGAATGAATAAAATACCAATGTGTAAAATAAACCAATTCTGTGTCTTTTATCCTTATTTTATAAATTTTTTTTTATGGATACTGATCTAGAGAGATACAAAACTCAGTGTCTACTATGCAAAGAGCAAATGTTCTTAACAGGCAGATAAACAAGTTTGTTCAGCTACGTGGCTCATATTTGCGTCTAAAGAGAGACATCCGTGTCTTTAATGAGTAAAATCCTTCACACACAGCTGGATCAACAGGACAGGGTGCACTAGATTTTCTCATCAGGAAGAGGAACACTGTGTTGGGATAAGTGTTTTACAGCCCTGGATTTTTCTTTTACATGCAATGCCACAGTAATAACAGCTGATAACAGGAAGTTAAAAGTCTATAAGGCAGAAACGAAAATCACTTTATGTAATGTTGACAGAACGATTAGTATCCTAAGCCACTCAACTAACTTAACAATGTAAAACTAACAAAGCAAACCTAATGTGACTTTTTTAAATTTCTTATCAGCCAACGAAACACCAGTTTTTAACACTGTAGACCTATATGCAGTAGGAGTGGGATTCATGCAGCAACTGGAGTGTGTCACACATCAACTGCAGCAGATGTCTATTACTCATGTATGATCATTATACTGGATGTTTTCCTTTCCCGCCTGAGGTTCTTCCACATGCCTTAACCAAATAAACCTAAATCACATCCTGAAGCTATGGAGCTGAAGGATCTTGTGTCCCTTTATGATATTACACCAAATGTTGCTTTTCTCATGCACCAGATAAATGAGTAATGATTAATGAGACATCAGAAACTTTATGGGTGTCTGGCTATTTAAGATGCCATGTCGAGCACCTGAAGCAGGTTGGGAGGTGAACAGATTCACCATGTGGACTCTCCTGGTCCTTTGCAGCGTGATCGCCTCACATGGAGCTCAAGGTATTGTCCACTATTTTCATATTGTTTGTTCGTCTCTGTGTTTTGTTTTGTTTTTCTTTTATTCAAGTGGCTTACCTGACCCTTTATCCTCTTTCTTTTCTCAATACATCAGGTTTCCCTTGGGATACCTACCCAACAACAGCAGATTCAGGTAATCCATAGCTGACTGAGTCTGATGTCTGACTGTAAACTTCAGGAGAGATGCTGCTGTTAGCCTCTCAGGTTTTCTTGCTGACATACAATTGCCACATGCAGTGTCCGAATCTGGTGTGAATAATAACACTTAATGTGTCCTAGTAAGTGTACTCTATACTCTATAGCAATAAAACATCTTGTAGAGCAGGGCCTGAGAGCTACTTCAACGGCATTGAGTAACACAAAGGGCTACTTGTTTGATACAAACTTCTCGTCTTTGAACAAAAAAAAAGAAGAAAAAACGTTAACTGTTGTAAACGTTAATTGTTTTTTTTTTTTCTTTTTTCTTTTTTCTGCCCCTGTAGCTTCTTGCATGAACAACTGTGGCTACAATTTTTGGTACTGCTCGTGCAGTTCAGACTGTGAATGGCGGGGAAACTGCTGTTCAGACTACAGAGGTGAGCCAAAGTGTTAAGAAACTAAATAACAAACTAATAACAGTAATATTTATAATATTAATTACGATTTTGAGAGACATACCTACTAAATGCTACTAACTTTATACATCTACTTCACTACATGAAGTAGTTTGTTATCAGATTTTGATTTGAGCGATGTGATGAACTTTTTAAATATGCATTCTTAAAGAGTAAAGGATCAAAAATGTTTGTGGCCTCCTGCATGTAAAACGTAAGTTTAGATACCTAAAAAAGTGTAGAATCTTATCCTTTCTTTTGCTTGACAGAATATTGCACGGACACGACACTAGCAGAGGGAACATCAGGTAATTTTATTCTCTCAAATCATTATATTAAGAATCATATTTTAATTTGAGATGGTCTTGCTGAGAAGTCAATGCTTTCTCCCAGGTCAGCCCTCGTGTCTCTTCCGCTGCAACATGAACCTTGGAAGCTGCTCCTGCACAAGCTCCTGTTATTACTATGGCAACTGTTGCCCTGACTACGAAGGTAAGTGCCAAGTCTAACAAATCAACAGTACGAACAACCTCTGCAGCTCCAGCTGGAGCAATCAGTCTGACAGATTCCCATGAAATGCTGTGCATGTAAGGACAGGGGACCCTTTCTGTTGAGCATGAAAAAATGACTGTGTTGTTGTTTTTTTCCCTTTTTTTCTTTATTGATTTTTATCATTTTAGGGACGACACTTCAATATATATATTTTTTTAATTATTACAAAAGATATCAACATAAAAATTCCCCATGTTATTTATATGAAGACAACATTTATTCGCATCACAAGTTTCCTGAAATGTTATGTTTAGATATGCAAATAAGGTCAACTCATTGCATATGCTAATTAGGAGAAAGCAAATTTCAAGGTTATTATTTCATTTTGTCGTTATATCTTTTATTTAAATATGTCTTTTCATGAATCAAAAACTTTATGGCAAGTTTTTAGGGAAAAAAGAGTTAAATTAGGGTATAAATTATATATAGACAAACTATATAGAACATGTAAATCTAATCGAATCGAATCTATTATAATGTTGTGTAAGAGAGAGGAGAGTAACGTTTAGTGAATCTACAGATGCAAATGTATAAAATTAAGTAAAATATACACCGAAATATTTGTTTTAAATTTTCTTTCCATTGATCTGAAAGGAGATGTATTATGGGAGAAAAATAGCCCAAAAGCTTAAAATTGACAAGTGCATGAAAAAAAAAACACTTTTTTTTTTCTTCTTTTCTTTTTGCCTGCCGTGTCTCGCCTTCATGGGGTCAGAAATGAACTCTCATCTATCTCATCTAACAGTTTTACAGATCAAAGAATACTGTGTTTTATATTTAGTTACGCAGTAAAACATGGATTAAACTTTCTCCTTCTCTCTCTGTCGTATAGATTACTGCTCAGTCGCGTCCTCCCCTGAGACGGACACTGTCACACGTATGAAAACCCTTTGAGTCACACTTTGAAGTACTTGATATGCAACAGTTCGTATACACTGTAATGTGAATTTGTGTCTCCCAGCTGACAACTCGTGTTATGGCAACTGCGGCCAGCACATGGGCACCTGCTCCTGCATCAGCTCTTGTGAATACTATGGAAACTGTTGCCATGACTACTACCGTAAGTGCCAAGTCTAACAAATCAATAGCATTAACAGGTTTCTGCATCCCTCTCCTTCTGAAGGAATCAGTCTGTCAAATTCCTCACTGCCTATACAGACATGGTGGGATTTCTTTTTCTTCATTCACAGATGGAGAATTATTGGAAGTAGGAGTTTTAAAAATGTATATATTTGCTATTTTTTTGCATGGGGAAATTTGGATATCTCTTTTAAGAGGCCATAAATCAGAAAATTCTGCCGTGACAACCATAAAAAAAATCACCATATTTTTAAGGAATAACATGTTCTGTATATTCATAGCAAGAAATATTTCTATAAATTACACAAGAACAAATGTGTCTGTATAAACTTATATAGCAAATATTGATAGTTTGGTGCCTATTGGTGCTACTGAAATGAAGATTTTTGGCTCACACATTTTGAAACAATGGCCTTCAAAGATATTACTAACTAAAACTACAAACACCACAGTTGAACAGGGTAAAATGCGTGAGACTAAGCTTGTTACCATTACATTTGATGCAAATGATGTATTATCTAACGCCAACATTTGGTGAATTTGGGAGAAATTGACTGGTCAATATACGTAGCAGTGAAAAGTACCTTGTTATAATAATAATTTATAGTGGAGCGATGAAGCTGAATCTGCTATGTCAACCAAACAAACCTGTATGTTTTACAGATTCATGCACCACTCTGGGAACCACAGCAGCAACAGGTGATTTTCTTCTTTCTAAGAAAATGCTCCATTGTGCAAACTATACAATTTAAGTTGAGGTGATCTTGATATGAGGTAATGTTTTCTCCTAGAGCAACCTTCATGCCGTTACAACTGTGGCTG
>JAOWBC010000318.1:7527343-7543209 GCA_028566105.1 Hypoplectrus providencianus
GTGGTGGGATACACTGCTACTTATGTCAACAAACTATAACTAAGACTTTTTAAACTACTGACCTGAAGAAAAAAAAACTCAGCTTGAAAGAAAGAAAAAGTGGAACCAGGCTTTTACTACTTTTAAATTTTGTGAAGAAATGTACCTATTAGTTATGGTCACCAGTTATTTAACAGATTGGACTTTCATAGTATTTTCTCCTCTTCATCCCTAGGTGTCCTGTGGACAACACCTATGTGGCCTACAGCTCCGGCACTCGTCCCTATGCCCGTTTCAGATTTCAGTCCTTCCTGTTCTTGCGCGCCTCAGATTCAGTGTACATCCAGTGCAAGGTCCTGATATGCCAAGCCTCTGACTACAATTCCCGCTGCCGCCAAGGCTGTAACAAACGTGTGGCCAGAGACCTGGGGTCAGAACATGACAGCGAAACCCTGGTCCTGGGTCCCATCCAACTCGAAGGTCTGTAAACATTTATAGCTGGTTTTGATAACATGCATATAATATAATAATATATGATAATAGTGCATCATTTGATGGACGATGTGAGGTTAGCAGTGAGTGACTGATGTAAAGAAAGCATTCCAATAACACTAAATTGCTATTTCTTGACTAGACCCTGAGCAAAATGAAGAAGAGACTCAGGAGACACAGGACGAGGCCTAACTCGATTCTCCAATGAGCAACTTCAGTCATCTTTACTAATCATTACAGCTTATTCTACAGCTCTTCATTTTAACACTGGATTATATTCATTTCTTTCATTTTTATCACATTACCTGATTAAAAGCATCATCAAAAGACAATCTGTTTAACTGTTTCTCATTCTCTTTCTGGGCCTGTGCCCAGTAGGCCCCTTCAGTAATCCATCCATAGACACACTACATACATTAAAATATTGTTGATAATGATGAATTAATCAATTACAATGTGTTGTTACACAGTAATATCAGTGGTTGATTTCTGTACCTGAATTCAAAGAAAATGGAGAAAATAAAGAGAAAAGACAAAGTGCAGTTCAGTTAGAAAACACTTTACTTATAAATTAGTAAGATTAATCCATTTCACAATAAAATGATTTGCCATCCCAGAGGGAGAGAGTGATCACCAACAGGCTTCAACATTCACCATTACCTATGAACCTACGACACACTGAGAGAACATAAGGCAGTCATTACTGGATGCCCCTATTACTGGTAAGCAAGGCGACAAGGAGGTGGCTCTAAAAACAGTAACTATGTTCTCCACGCATGTCGCTAAGCAACAGACAACAGTACCCAAGACAAAGAACAATCTTGCTAACGCAGTTTGACTGCAACATGATGTTTTTTTTGTTTTTTTTTTACACTGAACATCTATCCAACGACTCAGAATACAATACTCAGTAAATATTCAGGAAAACACTGGGATCCATGTGATAAATTGGGAATCTCAGTGAGTTATCACAAAGGCTAAAACGTGGTATCCCCGGTGCTACGTGGCAATTCTGAAAAAAAAATGTTCACATGAGACACAAGACTTGGCGAATCTGTCCTAAACACTTAGATACTGGATATCAAAAGGACTTCATACAATATTAAAACATCAGAATGTTGTTAACATGATGTATTTAAAAGGCTAGGCAGAACCATTTAAACAGAACAAGTGGAGTTACCAGGATGCTGGTTACGGAAGGGCACTGTGTGAAGGAACTTCAAAACAACCCGAAAAAATCTTTAACAACTGATCTTGCCGACCCCAAACCCCTGATATAAAGTTTGGCCAGGTTTTTGCCGTGGATGCCATCTAGACAGTTTTGATTTCAAAGTTTCTTAGCAGCATTCATGGAGCAGAATTTTTTGGCAAAAAATAAGAAAAATAAAAAAATAAATAATGGCTACCATAGAAAACTACAATGGCCAAACTCTTTTCTCCAAGGTTCTGGGTCCATTCATTACAGCAGGAAAAGGATTTGTAATAGCTATTAAAGGTGGAGTTAGCGATCCTAAAAAACATACATCAAATACAAAAACAACACCTCCAATCAGTGCTGCTAGTTCACTGTCCCTTTCTCACTGATAACAGACAGAGAGCACAACACAAGGAGATATCTGTTGAATTTGACGATGTATAGGATAGGCCTGGGCGGTTTGGCAATACATATGTCATCAAAATTATATATTTTGTCTATATCAATGTAGAAAAACTGAAAACGAAGAAGGAACAAATCACTGAGGCACTGTTTTGCTGAACTGGAGTATGAATTATGCAGAAGTGGGCTTTACTATGTGGTTTTTCATATAGAGTATTTATTTATTGAACTACCAGAATACATGCTATATCTTTACTGGGATAAAAAATATGACCTTTATCTGGATAGAAGATTTTGGCTATACTGCCAAGCCTAAATAATGGATCCGAATCGCTGAATCCACCTTAAATCTTCAAAGTAACAGTCCTTTCTATTTCAGACACACAAGAAAATTACTATGTCAGGCACTGCAAAGAAATAGTATAATGCACCAAGCACTTAAATAATTTCAACAAGGCTTCAGTAAGATAACTTTTGGCCAACTTTTCCATTCCTGCATCATCAAGGCAATCTTAAGACACAGTTCCAGGAGGGCTGAGAACTTATTTAGCTTTTTCATCTTGTATTTTTCTAAAAGGGACATACTGTTGAGAATCAGGGCCAGTTTGCTTTGAGTAGCATCAGTGTGTACACCTGTAATTGGTCCATATTTTAACCATTGTACTTCAAATCCCAAATAATAACATTATTATAAACATAGTTAATTTGTGATTTTAGATTGCAGAATGAATTCCTTCTAGTAGGGACTGGTTGCCATTTACTTCTCACCAATATGAGGCCATATAAACAGTATAAAATGGTACACATTTAATTTTGCTTTAGATAGATGCAATGAAGTCTTTTTCATTTTACTGAGTTACGTCTGTGTTGTGTGGTATTGCTTCTGAAGGACAAATTTGAAAGGTTTAAGACATACTGAAGAGAAGCTCCGACATTTGAACCGCATTTCATTATTGAGCTATGTTTCTTTAAAAATCCACAAAGGCAAATAAAATATGAGTAGTATTGTTAATCCAGTATACTACTATAATAAATAAGGTTAATTGGTTTGACTTAGTAGAGGTGATATGTTTTCTGTTTTACCACAGCATGTGAACATAACTCACTCCTTCACCAAAAATAAATTCTCAACCTGTTGAAAACACTGATCATCCCTTATAATACACTTGAATGGGCACCTTCAATTGTACAAAATGAAACCATCTGAATGTTGACATTTTATTAGTACAACTTCCAAAGGCTAGGCTACATCAAGGCCAAGTAAAAGACCAATAAATAAAATTACTATGGAATTAATAAAACAAGGCTGTCCGTTCAAAGTTCTTTCACAGATTTCCTCACTCATCCATTACTTGTGCTGCCCGCGGGCAAAGTGGCAGGCAAAATCGTACTTGCTCTTGCACTTGTGGCCGCAGATGTTGCACTGAAATGGGTTCTCATAGCCGTGACAGCCCATGTGGATGGTGTAGAGGATGTTGTCGGGGAAGTAGATGTCACAGTGCTGGCAGTGATGCAGCATGTGGGGGTCCTGGAGTGGGACAGACAGGCCCGGGGCCGGTGTGCTGGGTTGGCTGTTGGAGATACTAGGGGTACTGGTGCGCCCACTGTGTTCGCTGCAGGGTCCTCCTCCAGGGCTGCAGTTGCTGTGGGGAGGAGCCCGGGGCTCTGGGGTGATTGGGGAAGAGGAGGAGGCGTGGGCCATGCTGGTAACGGCAACGGGAGCAGTGGCCGGGTGGGGCTGCTGGATGAGGAAGGGCTTCTCATCAACTATAGACTCTGCTCCTGGAGACATGGGAGGTTGAGTCTGGGCCTGGGACTCTGAAGGGAGGCTGGCCAACTGGCCTGCCAGGGTGGACAGCTGGTTCAGGGGGTTGTCCATAACCATATCATGATGATGGTGATTTTGACTTGTGGCGTGCCCGTCCTCGACTGCACGACCCTGACTATCATATGTATCCTGACGTAAGTGAGGCAACTCATGGGAGAAGTCGTTCACATTGTCAGCCTTGTGCACCACCATAGAAGGGGGACTGAAGTTGATGAGGAGTCTGCGGCCGTAGCCAAGCGAGTTGGCTTTCTTTTGTAAAACACTCAGCATCTTCTTGTGGGAAAGTGAGCGAGCACCTTTCATTGGAAGAAGTTTGTGGCGTCGACGGCGATGGTGTGACAAGTTGCTACGATCACTGCAGCGGAAAGAACACAGCTCACACTTATAAGGCTTCTCACCTGTGTGCGATCGCATGTGGGCCTCCAGGTGCCGCTCGTAGGCCGAAGCAAATGGGCAAAGGTGGCAGCGGTGAGGTTTCTCTCCTGTTTTATTGAAAAGCAAAAAAAAAAAAAAACAGGCTGAAGAACAACACCTAGTCAAAGTGACAAATTATTCCTAAATATAATACTATCTCACTCTATTTTAGTTTATTATTTTGTGTCACACAATTTAAATTGGCTTATTGCTGCCTTATACCCTGAATAATTAAGAATAAACACTTACCTGTGTGTATTCGGATGTGCTCAATTAGTCTTGCTGTGCCTCTGGTGGCATAGTTACAGTAGCGGCATTTGAGCTTGCCGTCATAGGTTCTCTCAAAACCATCCACCAGGATCCCTGAGCTGTCCTCCAGGGACATGTCCACTGAGGGGTGATCCAGTCCATTCTGACTGCCATCTGCACGCAAGAACATTAGCAGGAATCACATTTTTACAAAGAAAATTTAAAAGGTTATAGTATACACATGTGGTAATCTGTGTTTAGAGGTTAGAGGTTCATGGGCTTGTAATGAGAGTTGCCAGTTCAAATCTCAGGACTGACAGGTGCAAGGACTGAAGTGCCCTTGAGCAATGCACCTTACTGATACCAGGTGCAGAAATGTACTGCCCACAGCTCCAAAGCATGGTATGTTCACTGGTGTGTAAAGGATGGATTCAATGTAGAGGACAAATTCACTTGATCGCTGCTTCAGTGTGTGAGTGTGTGTGTGCAAAACTGGATCTCAATTTTTTTTTAAAAAGTGTAATTACACTTATATTTCATTTCAAAATGTATTCCAATGGCATATATTAGTTTCATGACAAGTACAGATGTGTTCAGTGAATTTACACAGCTGGCATCCCATTTCATTACAAGCACAGCGTTTCAATTACGTGAACTGCATTAATCAATTCAGAACAGAATCATGACATGGGACCTGTGGATAAGAATGACTAGACCTAAAGTCAGACAAAAGCCTGCATCTCTCAGCCACTTGTGTAGAATTAATCAGCATCCAAATTTTGCCAAATCCAGGCGCAATTCAAAACAGCTTATTTTATATGAAAGGATTGTAAACAACAAATGACACACAGCTGGGTATTTACCTGGTGGCAGCTCATCTGCCTCCTTAACGCCGCTGACGGAGCCTGATATCATGTTGACATGTTGAGTCTGCTGGCTCAGATACTCCTGGAAATCCTTCACAAAGTCGAGCGTGTCCGGTTTTTCCTCACCCATTGAAAGAAAGTGATGCAAATGCCCAACACTATAGAGACGGTTGTCGATGAAATAGCATGAGGTCATAAAAAATGAGTATGACTTAAATATGACAAAACTAACAAACACATGAAACCAACCAGATTTTAAAAAGCCAAAGTATAACAACGCCAGCGATAGCTAAAAGATTTATACACCTACCTCTTTAAAGATAACTTGCCGGTTAAATGTAACCAGTTTTGTTTGTTTTGTTGGGCAAGCTGTTTTGAGGCTATCCAGACACAAAGGCTGGATAATCCTGGAAATCTATGATTGACAAGCAGGAAATCGGCGCGATTCGATGTCTGGTGGGTCGCTCCTACACACCGCTCCTCATCACCGTCATGTTGTTACCAAAGCTACGTACGCTGTTACGTTAGCCAGACAGCTAATGTTAGCTTAACTTGGAGAAAGCATCTTTGTCAACAACAACGCCGTTATTTGAACGACACGGTCATTACTTACATTTTCTGTACGTGTTTTAGTGAATCCTCAAGATTACTACTTGTTTATTTATATTTTTTCCCGTGGAGGCACTTGCTACAATTTACACGAAACGGCAACCTGTTAAAATCAAAACAATAAAGCAGTTGAAGGGGTGAAAGTTCACTGCTTGTGCACCAGTAAAACACGTCGTACCAAAAAATCCACGCTCCCGCGAAGAAAGGTTCCCACCAGTAATTCTCTGCTCGAATTACAAGTTAAACAGATGCACACACAATATTAAAATCCGCAAAACATTGACACTTAACATTTGTTAAGAACACAATGAGTCGAAACCGCTCCTACCTGCCATTTTGTGGGTGTCTAGGGACTGAAGTTATCTACTTTGAGAGTCGACAAGGCCCAAGAACGTGCTGGAGAGAAGCAGGTAAGATACAGTTAATGGGTTTATAAATAATGTATTGTTGACAAAAACATTTTTTTTTATATTTATGATATGTTGTTAGGCGTCGAGTAAAGCTAGGTAACTTGTTGATAATGCATATTTTACAAATAAATGTGTGAAGCTGTGTTAGCCAAACATTTACGAGCAAACATTTTAGAACTAGCTTAAAAAAAAGCACAGTTGTCAGAGAAAAAAAGTAAACTTCAGTGGATAAAACATGCAACTGCTTTCTTCTGTTTATTTTCTCTTATCGAAGAATTGTGTTTCGTTTAAAAAAAATTAAAGTAGCACAGCTCTTATCGGAGAGGTGTTCATATAGGCCTATTTCTTGCATGCATATAGTGGGTTATTGTCTCCTTGTTGCTTCTTGTCATGTTTTTAGCCTATTTTTTTTCATTGTAATTAAAAAAAATATATATTAACTTTCCCTCCCCCTTTTTTTTGTTATTATTTTTGGTTTGTTTTTCTACCTAAAGAGATGGCAGTCCCATTTTATAATCCTCTGGCTACTTGCTTGCTGTTTTTTTCCTTTCTAGTTTTATGTGTGTGACAAAAAACAAACAAACAAAACAAACTATCATACACACATTAAACAATGCTGTTTGTCATTCAAGCACAGTAGCATTATTTTAATGGTGTGGATTTTGAACACCCATCTCTTACCGCCATTCTAATGACGTTAACTGATAGCATATCCATTCACATCAGTGACATGACACACTTTCTGATGTTCAGTTTGCAATTATGTGCAAGTGGCAAATGAGGCACAACAATTGCATTACTTTCAAAAGCTATTGACTCATTCATGTTTTATCACAATCAATAATTTACCAGTAAGCGCTTGGTGAAGATCGCATTGCCCCATTTGTGTCAAAGTTGTAGGAAAACCACTGAGGAGAAGATGATAAACGACCATGCCGAATGATTCTGTGGTATCCTTTTACCGCGTTACAACTGCTACTGTCAGAGCACTAGCATTACAGCAGTAATGTAAACCTGTAATTCTTTACCTTGTAACCTGAGACACTCATTTAGGGCTTTAAATATGTCTACCAAGCTATAATATATTCTCTACAAAAGTAGACTTGTGTTTGATATGTTAATGTGCCATTTTGAATCATTTTAATTGTTTAAACATGCTATTATATCATTTTGTAACAGATAAACACAATCCTGGACTTGCTGCTGCTTGGCACATGTGACTACAGTTCAACATCTGGACACTAGATGGTGCACACGTCTCAGTGGTGAAACAGGTACTCCTCACTCTACCTCACACTGTTATGTACTTCACAGGGCACATGATATAAAAATGACGCATAGGCTATTATTGTTCATAAGTCCTAGGCTTACAGGAAATGCTTGACTCATCAGGATTACTCAGATTCTGGTTTCCACTGTTCAGACATGAAAAGTTCAGTGAACAGTCAGCTAGTGAGGCCTTTCTGTGGTAGCTGTCAGTCCCAAGGGGGGCAGCATGTACTGGACCAGGGGAAGACATGACAGTCGAACTGATCAGTTGAACCATGACCGCAGCGAGCAGCCAATTACATCACCTTCTAACAGCCTGTCCACACTAATGTTATTTTATTGCAATTTAATTATGCTCAGGTTTCCACCAGGGCCAGATCCTGCTGAATAATTTACTCACAGCCACAATGATTTGTCGGCTCAAAAAGACAAAGTGCGCACTTCTCTGCAATCTCATTTCTATCAGTGGTTTTGCTTTTAATACCTATAATATAAATCAATGAAACAATAATCTTGTTTGTTTTTTCATATTATGCATTTACTGCGGCTGTCGGCTTGAAGGACAGATTTATTAAGCCTGAAATTACTTAAGGGGAATAATTGGTCAAACTTAATTTTGCATTAATGAAATGTCTACTGCACAATATATTAGGCTGTTCTTTTAAAGGGCAGTGAGCATTTATAAATGAGCCTGAGAGTAGGTTATACTCTAATAGGGCTTACTAGGGCTGGCATTTACACCCAATAGTGCTGTGGTCACACGGCTGGACAGTACCTGCACAAAAAGGACTTATGTTTTCTTGAAAAACTGTTTTATGTTGAATGGTTTATCTTTAGCCATGGACAAAATCACATATCTAGAGCTGCAACAGTAAGTTAACTAACTGATGGACAGCAAGGTAATCACCAGTTACTTAGATAATTTGATTAATCATGCAATTCATTTTTCATACAGAAAAGGCTGTTTTGTATATCTTAACATATGAAGTTTTTTTGGATTATGTGTTTTTATATATTAAACTGAATGTTTTTGACATTTTAATACATCGGCTTGGACTTTCAAACATTTTTACTATTTTCTGAAATTTTACAGGCCAAGCGATTTAGTGATTGATCTTGAAAATAATGATCAGACCATGTGATAATTAAAATGATCTTTAGTTGCAGCCCTAGTAATATCTAATGGGTTATAAATCGGATTTACTTATCCAAAATGTCTGTCTTTTTTGTACAATTCTGGTACAATTACTCATATACTTAACATTTTGTAAAGGCTGACTTGAACTCCACACCTCCACAATACTAATCTAAATAATATAAGCGAGTTTGAGTATACACAGTGGCTCGTGCAGAATGGGCTCTGGGACAACACCTGTCTTTGAGAAGGTTGCAGTGTTATCCACTTGCTCTGATTCACATTTAAAAGGCCTGAATGAAAAGGTTCCCTTCTCCTCTTAACCGCTTGATTTACAGGCTGTTTGTGGTTTAACGCCACACAAGACAATTGATTTGCTCCTCCTTTCCTGAAAGAAATTGGAATTTAATTTAGAGAAGGTCTTAAGCAGTTTTTAAAGACTCTGTGTCATTTGTTGGGTTTGTGTAAAAGCTGCATTAGAGATTACCCTCCTGGAAAAAGCTTTTTAATCCGAGACAAGTGCAGCCATAGTAACGGTAGACAGGAGCCTCTTGGAGGCAAAAAGGTGAAGGGGGACTTTGACAAGATTTATTCTTCTCCTACTGAGACTGTTTCTTTCTTGAGGTCTCCCGCTCCACGAGGAGCATTTGAAAAAGAACTGAGAGGTGGGGGATAGGATAAAGGAGGTATATATTAAGCTTTTCTTTCCTCTCACCACTTAATTTCCTTGCAGGCGCGCCTTGCGCCGTTGTAATGAATGTAATTGCCGCCTTTGATGAGAATGCTATTATCTGGATCACACTTTACATGGGCAAACAAGACTGCCCCTCCCTCCACCTCCACCCTCCCATTTAACTCAGCAATGAGACCCCCCAATTATGCAGGGAACAAGTGGCTTTTCATAAAGCCAGCGTGTCGCTCTTGATTGGTGAGGCTTGGAGCCGGCTACATGTGGACAAAGGATAGATTAGATGTGATATAGGCACACCAAAAACCCCATTTCCTTGATTAATTTCCTGCATGCCTCATAGAATGGGCCCACTCTCTCCCTGCTGAATTCTATCTCTCCTTTAAAGACAAACTTTCATCTTTTGATAGATGTGGCAACTCAATGGACAGACAGACATTTTATTGACCTAAGTTTGACCACAGCTGCCTGGGCTTCAGGATAGAACAGGAGAGAAAAAGAGAAATGTTTCACTTCAGTGTGGGAGGACGGGCTTATTTTTCTTATAAAAAGCTAAAATCTTTGTGGTTTTTCAGCCCTTAGCCAGGATCAACTCACTTTTCATGCTCATCTTTTTGTGCTCTCATGTCGTTTCCTTCAACACACACTCACACACTCACAAACGCAGGCTGTTCACGCATCCTCCCTCTCTGTCTTTCACACACCCACACGCGGACACACAGAAGCACGCTAAACACCCATTTGATAATAGTGGCGAACAGATATGATGGGACTTTATGAGGCGATGCGCGATAAAGCTGCTGTCACCTCAGGAAGTCTAAGTGTTCTTCTGACTGCCTTATTACCGTATTAAAGCACCACTCGACGAATCCATGCGCACCTCGGCTTGGCTCTGACAACCTGGCGCGATTCTGTCCAATATTCCACCCGGCTGAAATATCGAGAACAATCAAATAGACTGTCACAAGTGACAAATTATACTATTACTCCTCAAAGATTGTCATCCTTGAAATGTATTCACAGCCATTTCTTCTTTATTGGTGAGTGATTATTCCTTTAAGCAAGCAGTTCCCCAGTGATAAATTGGTAATCAATTCATTTGACTATCATGCTTTGTGAATGGCTCCAAGGTATTCACTCTTATTCACTTGCATATATACCCAACACTAACTCCTGGTGCTGTTGGGCCTGATGGATGCCGGCTGGCCGACCACCTGACTCTTAAAGGTTTATATCATCAGAAACAGGTTGCCATCCGGACCCAGTCAAGGCAGAGAAGGAATTGGCCAATATTTTTGACTGAAGTGGCATTTTAGCAGTATTTATTTGATGGTCCTACTACCAAAACCATGGGCCACAAATAAAGAAGATGGTATGATAGCTTTTGACTGGCCAGCGAGCTCCCGACTTGAAATGAAGTGTCCAGTTGTGAGTTATCATGGCCAAACGTCATTTGTACAGCCTGAAAAGTGGGGACATTTTTCTAGCTTGTCACTCTCTGGCCATAGCTCATTGTCCTGAATGATGCCTCTGAACGCACAGTTGCCCTAATACGAGCATTTCACTCGCACCGCAAGAGGGCTGATAATGGATTAGCCTGTCCATAGGAAGATAATATAGTGCGTCCACTGGCACATCTTTAAACCGATGGGTCACAGGTAGAATATCAACTCTCAGCATGTCTGCTCACATCTAGCACTTATCTTAGTCATCATCTTCATACCTCTGACTCAAACAAAACAAAGAACCCTTTTTTTGGTGCTGGTATTAACAATTTTCTGTATTGATTATTCTGCCAATCATTTTCTTGAGTATTTAGTTAATCAGTTAATCATTAGTTTAAATGAAATATTTAATTAATGGTACAAAAGACAGATTTTTTTTTCTAATGAAACATAAAAAAACTTAAGTAGTAATAATAATAATGCATCAATATCAAGAACAAAACTGGTCCCCATGGGGAGCTCCAAGCTTTTCAAAACTCTAAATTGAGCTTTGATCTGCAGGAGTAAAGTGCTCTGATCTGGACAGTCCTGCTAATGTGAGGGAAGTTTTAGATTAATGAGGCGTCTGCCCTTTGAGGATATTGATCAATCTGGCCAGGGACAATTGGCTCCCCTGCTGTAATATTAATAATGTATCAACATCATGAACAAAACTGCTGCCAGCATCCCATGGGGAGATGCATCTTAAAAACTCAAATATAGCTTCTATTTAGGTCTCTGATCTCCTGAAGTAAAGATTGTCCTGAACAGTTTACTAATGTGAGGGAAGTTTTAGATTAATGAGTCTTCTGTCTTTTTGAGGATATTGATCAATCCCAATCTGGCTGGGAATGATTTGCTCCCCTGCTGTAATATTAATAATGTATCAGCACCGTGAACAAAACTGGTCCCAGTGTTCCTTTGGGAGCTCACAGCATTAAAAACTCTAGCACACTCTAAATTAGCTGTTGAGTTTTGATCTCTGTATGGATCTGCTGGAGTGGCTGTTGAGTCTGAGTAAAGAGTTATCTGAATGGGACAATTCTGCTAATGTGAGGGAAGTTTTAGATTAGGCTCCTGCCCTTTTAAGGATATCGATCAAAAGCAGGATACAAAAAAAGTGCCTGATAATGTGAGGCACACTTACAATTAGATTTGATAAAGCAACAACCTCAGGGTTGAAAAGTGAAGCCAATGTGCAAGTCCCTTAAATTTGCATTCTTTCTACTGAACAGCAGGGGGTGACTTCAGCATGAGAAGAAGTCAGATTGTATGAATGTCTGGGAGAGATTACCTCATTAAACATTTTCATCTTGATTTTATGGTCATAGTCGTAATTTCCAAGTCTTCTTTGGCACAGCATAATCTTCATTTAGAGTAAAATAGGCAGAAAAGCAGTGTATGCTTTGGGGCCTGGCTTCCTTCTGAGAAGTTGTTACTTTGGTATTGTCCTAGTTGGACAAGTTTTGTCCTTTGATAGTTTGTTTGCAGTTCATTAAAATTAATGATATATTTATGGATGTGTAAAATGTCTTGTTCAGGGTTTAGATGTACGAATAGCTGTTCCTTCTGCACCTTGCATGGCTAGATGCTTAGCTGGCTATGTCATCTACTTTACGTCTGTGATTTGATCCCTGTTTGGATTACTCGGAAAGGCTATTGAGTGAGTGAAAAGTGAAATGGACGGTGTTGGTAATGAGAGGAAAGCTTTCGATTGATAAGGGCCTTTTGTGAGAGCAGACTGAAAATGAATGCTTTGAATTCATTTTTCATATTCATGTTTTAATGTAATGAAACAGCTCATGAATTATACAGATACACCATTAATGCAGATGAACAAAAACAACAAAATGTCTCTCTTTCATAAAGGAGAAATGTTCTGCATGGCTTTGAAATATAATTTCAGATTTCTTCAAGATGAGAATACATGTTTTTAGCCATCTTTTTTACCCTTTGTAAAATTCATTTTAAAATTCTTCACATGAGAAGTTTGGTTTTTAAAGACAAAAAGCAGTTTAACCAATAGACTCGTGGTTATTGATTAAACCACTTTGACAGGAGCAGTTTCCCACAGTCTCCTGCTGTTCTCTTTGTTCTCTTCTTGTCAGTGCTATAACTGAAGTTATCTACAGGGCATCAGTTATTTTTGTATTTTTTTAATAATGCAGATCACAAACTATTACGGACGGCAGTAACATGAATATACTGTCACGTTTTACAGAAGCTTGGAGCTCTGTAAAGTTAATCTGTCATTAAATTTATCTGGATATCTGGACAGTAAATAGCTCTGTGCAGTTTGCTCTGCAAGACAACAACATTTTGAGTTTTACATTTCTAAACTATGATTTTTCTTGATATAGTTTTCAGCTTGTCCCTGGAGTGTGATTTTTTTTTTTCTTTTGGCCTATTCCAGTCCAGATCAGACAGAAATGTTCATGATGCTTGTGCTGAAATCAATTGTCATGAATTTTTTGGTCACATAAAACGATGTCTCCAAACATGGTAAAGCAGTTGTACATGCATATACTCATACAGATGTGCACATTAACATTAACAAACATATTGATGTGAGTTTTAAGCTTCAGTTGCAGAAACCACAGCTACCTCAGCTTGAAGCTCCTGACGCTGCTTCTTCTGCCTGTGGTGGCTCCCTCTCTGGCTCTCCTGCAGGCATCGTTAGCCAGGCGATGATGGGAGCTACCAGGGCCATAATGGGAGGGTTGACTGACCCCTGACCCCCTATCGATCCGCTGGCTGTGTCCAGCTGGGCCTCCCCAAACCCAGTCAGCTGGAGAGGTGTTTAAAAGCTAACGCCCCAGCTCCCATCCACTCCGCTGAACGCTCATTAATTACATCATTTACCTGTGACAGTGACAAACCTGCCCGGCCACGCCGCAGTTTATTAGGGTCACTGTATAAAGCCCAGGCCAAACCCAGATCAAAAGTGTGTGTATGTGTGTGCAATGGGGAGTGAAAGACCCCATCTCATACAGTATGGGATTATGAGTATAGATGCATGCCACAGAGGGGAGTGTGACTGCTTTGTCCTGGCCTGTCGAGCTCCTTAGTGGGGAAGTTTATTTTGATTTATTTGATATGTTGAAAGACAAAGATTGCCAATTTTCTTGTACAGAGAAGAATATGAGTATAGATTCTAGGAACACAGGGAGAAAAAAAATCACAAACACCCCCTTCTCAAGAAAAGTTTATCATTGTAGACCTTGTAAAACACCTTGAAAGCACCGCTATTTGACATGTTTTTAGATGAAATATAAAATCCTGCAGATTTAAGACCACTTTCCTTTTTTATGTCCTTTCTGTTTTTACTTTCTATGCCAATTTGCTGACTCAGTTCTTGGCCGGTCTTTGTTGTCTTTGCTGCTCGCGAGCAGCTGTATGTTTGCGTCCTATTCATTCCTCAACTTTTGTTGCTGCCTTTGCATTGCCTCTTATTTCTGCAGGTGTCTCCAATTCTAAATCCACCTAAAAATCACCCCCGCTCCCCCGCCTTCACCCCTCTAACGTTTCTCCTCTTTTAGGACCCCCCTCCCTTTTCTCTTTACTATAGCCCTCAACACAATAAAAGACCACTGGTTTCCTCATGCCATACCTTTCCCACTACACACTGGTATTTCAATCTCGACTCAATCGAGAAGGCTGACCTGCAGATATAAAGAATTGGCTTTAAGGCTTTCGAAATGGAGCTAAATCTGCTGCAGGTCACACTGGGGGAAAATAAGCGGCAAATGTAAGTAAGCATGAAATAGTTTTTCATAAATAATCCAAATGACAGCAGGCTTTCTAATGGTACCAGGGGGCTGTAAAAGAATATGTTGCCAATTTCTGCCCTATTAAAGTGAAATAGAAAGCCAAATACATAACAGTGCTGACGGAAAAGTTACATACCTGGGCCCGTTGGAGAGGAGATTGAGGACACAGTTGGCTGTTAGAGGTAGTTGTAGTTGGAGGTAAGGTGGTGGAGTGATTGCTAGCTGTACATCGAAGGTCTTTCCACTGCAGGAAAAAAAATACCCCTCCTTCATATCAAATCAATTGGTCAATAACTGGCCCCTTTTTCTGCCTGTGCACAGGTAGGCAGCACTCATCTGTCCCCACACAAGGTTGATTTGATTTGCACTTATGTTTTTACAAATAATCAATGCACCATTTTGACTAATGCAAAGGCCCGTAACAGCATACGTCATCAGTGGGGGGAAAAGGAAAGAGGTATTAATGGGAATACCATTGACAGAAAAGATAAATACCACAATGTAACAAACACTCATGGTTACAAAAAGTCTTAAAAGGCTCAGAATTTTGTTTATAGTACTCCGTAGTACTAAAATTCTCAGTGGTAATTGCGGCTGCACAATTAATGGACATTTTCTGAAAACCTAAAAAAAAACAGTGATATACCAAATCATACTATTTATATTATTTGTTTTCACCACATTTGTGTCAGAATACTATTCTCTCTGGTGCTGCCAGATGTCCTGGCCTACAAATGGTATCCTACACAGGAAAGAAAAAAAAAGCCTGTGTGGTCAGGTTTCTCCAAAAGAAAAATCACACCATGATCATTTTAATATGTATTTGTTAATTCCTCTGAAAAACAAACTTGCGTGCATGAGGTGTGTTTCTATAAAGCTGTCACAACCTTTAAGGCTCCTGTGTATGTGAGTAGAGGAAAAAATACATTACATTACATTTCTCAGTCATGAAACATTTGATTGGACTGTTTGGTGTTAATCCAAGCTGCGAGGCTACTCTGTATATGTGTGTGTGTGTGTGTGTGTGTGTGTGTGTGTGTGTGTGTGTGTGTGTGTGTGTGTGTGTGTGTGTGTGT
>JAOWBC010000318.1:7543309-7553651 GCA_028566105.1 Hypoplectrus providencianus
GTGTGTGTGTGTGTGTGTGTGTGTGTGTGTGTGTGTGTGTGTGTGTGTGTGTGTGTGTGTGTGTGTGTGAGAAGCTGATCTGAAGTCCCCTTGAGTCAGAATCTGTTATTTATTGCTATTAAATGGTTAATTTTCCTGGATGCCCTGAGGACTCTGGGCTGCGTTAAGATGTGTGGAAGATAGAGTTGTCAAGGGTTGCTGTGAATACTTGATGTATTAGGAGAGCAATTCTGAAAGATCCATTAGGAACTGATGCTGGGGCCTTTTGTGTTTCCCATTTTTACTTAAACAGAAGGAAAATGATGATAGGACTCAGGTGAATTTTATTTAATTTTACGTTTGTGGAATATTTAATATAGCCTTCCAGCTTCCATGTAAAGTACATAGCATATTGAGGTTTTGTATCTATCTGTGTCTATTATGTACATACATGGCCAAAACCATATAAACACGTTTTGAATGGATTATTTATGATAGCTTTGTTTGAAGGCTGTTAGCCTCTATTTCAGTGTTATTGCTACTTAAGATATTAAGAATCTATTTAAATAAATATAACTGAATTTAGGAAAGACAGTAAAATGTTGGGACAGATGTAGGTTCAGTCTGTTCCTGTTCTGTGAATACTAATATAATTGTCAGCAGGGGTAACATCTCTTTCTGCAAAAACAAGTTGTATAGTTGTATATCTATGAGAAATGTACCCTGCTTATCACTTGATCTATTACTTCAGTTAACTTTTTATTATGATTTTAAGTCTTCTTAATTGCTAGTTCCAGCTCTTCTTCATTACAGCACAATGTTAATTTTTAAATTAAGTAGAATTTGCCTTGAGGCATGGCTACCCTGGGATTGACTTGTCACTACCACAGCAACATGTCAATCAATGGGCCTGTGTACAAATAGACAATATCTTTTTTTTGGCTTTCCTTAAATTTCTCAAAGGTGGTCAGGTTGCCAATAGGTGGGTGAACACAATGTTCTCGCACTTTGTGCATGGGGGCATTTACATGTTAAAACAGGAAAGGGTTTTCCCAAAACTGCTGCAAAGAAGTTGTTTTTTGTATCAAAAGATAGTATTTTTATTCACTTCACTAAATACATAAATCTGGAAGAAATAGGTTGAAGGCATGCCAAATGGATCTTTATCTATCTCTTCTTGTATGTTTAAATCCATGTATAATGTTTGTCGGTGTGTGTGCCTTGGCCTCTTTGTCACTCTGCTCAAGTTTCCTCTCATTAGGTAGTCCTGACAGCTGCTGGAAGAGCCATACTAATCAGCTGACAGTAATAGCACTCTTTACCACCCCGCGACACAAGAGAGGGAGAAGAGAGAGCAAACAAACACCAATTACTGTCTGTCACAAGGAGGGGGAGCAATCATGTTTGGGCGCTCTTTGTGATCATGTGCTCCTTGCTACACTTACACACCGAACAAAAGGGTCAGCGGAGTTGTGTCCATGGGGAGGATACGAGTATTAGTGTCAAGTAGGAAAACACAATTTTTGTTCTCTGACCTGCAGAGTGCGACTCTTGTTGAGTTTAATAGTTTTGTTCCTGTTTTGCGTTTGGTTATTTCCTCTGTTGTCCTCTTCAGTTTTGGAGCATCCGACCGCTCCGTGTGTCCGATAGCTGCAGGGCTTCAGTTAAGCTGATGGAAAAGCAGGAACAAAGAGGCAGCTTAAGTGCTATTAGTTTTGATTGGTTAGTAATGGGCTCTTATTCATTAGCCAATCTATTGATCCATCAGTAATCAATTCTGCCTCATTCTAAACTCATGAGCTGAATCTCAATCTATTTCCTGAAGTGTCTCAGACGAGACAAAATTGACCCCGGACCTTCACATACTTTATTCTGACGAGAAGATCTGGTTTCTCTTTACTGTGGAGTTCAGTCACATCACAGTGGAGCCTGCACATCAGTCACATGTATATGTTACGGGCCAGTGGCTCCAGAGACTGTGGGGGAGACTGTCCTTTGCGTCTGGCCTGTGGATGCAACCCGTCTATGGTTTGACTCAAGTTGGTTCCTCTGGTCTGATCTCGGGGGTCTAGGGTAACACTTTCTCATCCTTCTCAGGGTCACATCCTTGATACCAACAGCTCCTCAATTATGCAGTGACACAGAGAGATCAGCTGTCTCTGTGGATGTGGACAAGATAATATGGTGACACCGAGTGTGCATTACGCTAGTTCTCTGGGTCAAGGCTCTGGGTCTGTAGCCAAGATCTCAAGAGGACGGTGCAGACAGTTAACCTTATTTGTGTGTTTCTTTGAGGCTGGTATTTGGTTCTGATTGTTGATGAATTTCAGATTACCTTACTGATTTGATTGACTTGACTTTTTATTTATATATTATACTCAGTAGTGTCTTTAGGGCTGTAAATTGGCAAATATCTGGTGACTCATAAACTATTCAGTATATTGTAATATTATGATATGGTAAATATGTGATATGTGATTTTTATTATATTTTTTTAATAATTAATTATTATGCGCTCAGAGCAGTGGAAACTGCATTAACATTAAGCTCAGTCCCTTTAACACCCACTCCTTTTAGTGCAATGGTTTGCAAAATACTGACTGAAGTTCATCTGAATGCAAATTAGAGATGTAAGAGATATCAATATATTTTAGTTTCGCAATTTTATGTTTTATGATATCGTATCAATTCTTAAAAACCTATAGTTTCTAATTATTAGTTCACGTATAAAGTTTGGTTAATAGTGGTTAATTTTAGTTGTCGGAATATTCAGTTTCAACAGTACAATTTTAAGCCTGCAAAACAAAATATCTAAGTATTTCACAGAAAAAAAAGTTTTTTCTTTCCTGTTGCAGTTTCCCAAGTTCAGAACAAGACTAAGAATATTTACTGTACCTCTCATTTCACGTTTTTGGAGATGTTAAGCATGGTGGGTCCTGGCTGTCACTTGAACTGCATCAGAGGACATTCAAATGAAGTCGAGTTTTTCCCAACTTTTCCCTGTGAAGCCGCTGGGCGAGTCTCTGCAGCTCAAAGCCGACCTGCAATGCCAGAGCCATTCACAATGAAAAGCAGCCTATCGCTGTCCCAGCTTTTGAGTTATTACATCATAATTCAGAAAGCTTTTAACCAGGCTGAGCTGAGCTGCAACAGTGCTCCCAGTCACCAGTGAGGGGAGCTCCACTGATAAAAGCTACTGATTCGTTTAGTGACAGTGATGATTCAGTACTGATTCAGTTTGAAGTTTGATTTGGTGTTAAACATCCATTTGTACATGTTTCAGATTTGTCGAGTCCGCTAATATAAAGAAGTTCCTGAACCTATACTCATCTGGCAAAGTAAAAGTAAAGTAAAAGCCACATGTAGCATCTCAAAACAAAAAACAGCAGGAAAGGAATATTACGTCAATTTAGGCTATGCTTTCTCCTGTTTTTGCTGAGACTCGGATGAGAAAATTTATAACCTTATTCCTGTTGTATAAATATGTAGCCAGCACCCAGATAGCTTAGCATAGCTTAGTTTAGCTTTGTTATTAAAACCCCATAGTTTTGCTGAATCCTGACGACAAACAGACACACAAAAAAATTAAGAGAACACTTAAGCTTTTTGCTGGATGTAAAAGTGAGAATTGCCCAGAGACTTTGCTAGTAACAAACAAAAACTCCAGTACATAGCTCATAATAAGGAGTTTATTTTTTTATATTGTATGTGTTTTGTTGTCATGATTAAATGTACCATGTACCATTTTACAATGTCTTGGCTTTAAAAAAAGGCTTTTTTTTTTTTTTTTTTTTAAATCTTCAGCCTTTATCCCCCTTGCTCCAGTCTTTATGTTAAGCTAAGCTAGCTAGTGGCATCTCCGTATGAAAATAACAGTAGTATCAAATTCTTGGCAATTATGAGAATTAGTAAAATTGTCAAACCGTTCGTTCACTATTTTCTGCACTATTGAATTTGCATGAATCAATCATTGGATTAATAAGATATGAAACAAACAAGTTCCTTTTTTTTTTAACTACATTCTTGGTTGAACGGGTCGCCCGGGTCACATTTAGATATTGTTAAGTGGCTTTGAATAGCTCCCTTGATTTCACAGTTCCAAATGACCCGCGATAATCAGGTCATTAAAATGAGCCCATTCTCCACATCTGACACACTTCCACTCCCGCCTCATCTGAATAACAAATCAGCTCTGGAGTGCTTTCTCAAACAGAAAGGGGAGGAAAAAAAAGGAAAGAGGGAAAACCGACTTTCTCTTTATTTTCAGGTTAACCTTATCTCTATATTCAGGAGTAAAGATGGTAGGAAAGCTAGAGGGGGGAAAGGTCCTGTCAAAAGTGCCAGTGCCTGTGTGAAAGTACCCGGTTTTCTTAATTCATCCCTTAGGACCGGATAAGTCTATCAATCTGTTAAATTGGAAAGCCATTAGGTGCCCTGGTTTATGTGTTTCAAGCTGTTAACTAGAGGCTGATTGATTGTTGTTCCTTTGATGGGATATGCTGATCTAATCTCACTGTGTGCACGTTTGCAATAAATTACACAATTCATTTCCCCCATTTAGAGGAGGGGGAAAATCACACCTCCAGGCATGCCTACGCTCTGCAGGCAAAAGAGCAGGGAACCTATTTTATGGTGCCATTTAGCCAGCAAGCTTTCAGCAATCCCAGCCTTCTTTCTAACCCCCCTCCCTCGCCCTCTACCCCTCCAAAAAATCGAAGCATAATCAAGGTGTATGTTTAGAAAATTTATTGTTATAATTTTCCCCCATAATCTCTTCCATTTTCCTGCAGCCGTGCTGACATAGATCATCATCTAAAAAGAGAAAATGGATAGCAGTTTAAAATTTATCGGTCTTTGATTCTCAATTATACGTGTTTATGACTTCATCTGTCTTCAGTGACTTCAACCTTTTCCATTATGGTGGAATATTATTTGTACGGAATCCATTAAATTCACAAGGCAGGACTCTAATGGTGGGGCTGCAGCGATTTGCAGAGGGAAAAGTTTTGAAAGGTTGGCTTTAGGAAAAGCGCTGCTGTTATGACACAAGAAATTGCTTTATTGATGGTCTGCTCTGCTGCCTGTGCATTTGGCCATTTGTTACCCGGCCCATATCTATATCTCAGGCTGACACTGATGAGAACTTTTCTGTTGCCCTCTCCAGATTACCGAGTTGTAATGACACATACAGGCAGGCCGGGTAAAAGCTGACGATCCACGGCAGAGTTTTTGGAGGTACAGAGGGTGGATGTTGAGGCCGGGTGCCTGCAGGGCTCAGACGAAGCTGCTCATAATAGAGAAAAAGGGCTACATCGCTCCTATGACTGTTTCCATCCAAACCTTACAGAGGTCATCATCTCAGCTGGGAAACAATAAAGGAGGAGAAGGAGTGATAAAATGTGGATAAAATGAGAGCAGGAGAGATAAAAAGGAGAATACATCTTCTATGTGCCCATATCTACTCGGGTACATGTGACATTATTTCTAAAAGGGACCATACACTACCAGAAGATTACAGCCTTGTGTGATGAAAGTACATTTGCCAGCAGAGCTGTCATTCTCCTCCTTAAATACATGTTTTTTTCCTGTTTACACAGGAAGTAACAAGATTCCCTTTAGTCAAGTGGCCACTGAAGTGTTCCAACCTGAATGACATTGAGCTCCTTCGACTGGCTGGCGCAAGAGGCCGAGTAAAAGCTAATCAGGCTGTAATTCAAGATTCGCCCGGCCACTTACAATCAATACTCGCACAATCCCAATTAAAGCTTGCTGGGTCAGTGGAGGGCCACCAATTCCTTTACAAGTTAAATGCAATACTTAAATCTAAAGCAATCTCAGTGTGGCCTTCGATGGTTTAATGGCTCGTGCCAGCAGGAGTGTCCAGTTAAAAGTGCAAGAAGGACACAGAGCGGACAGGTTACTGTGATAAATGCTTGTTTTCCATCCACACAATGCTCTTTAAACACTTTTAAGCATCACTTTGAATGCAGGACTTTTACTGACAATAGAGTATTACTTCCTCCACCAAGGAGATCATGTTTTCTTTAGTTTGTTTGTCTGTCAGGAGGAATTCAGATTTTCATCAAACTGTTGGAGGGCGTAATATGGGCTGAGGAAGAACCCATTAAATTGTGGTGCTGACCTTCTTTTACTTTGTTAATTATTCATATATTGTATATCAGTTTCTTACTAAGACATAATTTGTTCTATGGGTGACGAGTTCTACATAGAATGACCTAGATTATTTTCTTGTTATTTGTTAGCACTTACAAGCTGCATATTCATCTCTTACAAACACCTCATACCAAACTTCTTTTAAAATTCACGTTTCACAAATACTCACATTTAACACCTCACCTGATCTCTTTTGTACTTTTTGTCACACAAATAATGCAAACATCAATGTGTTGTTAAAGGATTAGGTTGTTAAAATTAGCTTCACTGAACTACATCTGTGAAATGCTTAAATTACATTAATACATAAAAAAAAGAATAATAATCTGATGAGTATCCTAGCATGTAAGACTTAGACAGACATGCTTCCCTCTGCCTCTATTTACTTTTCTTTTAATTTTTCTCGGATATGCTTTCACTTTTAATAAACTGGAGAGTAATTTAACGGTACGCCTCAATTCTTGCATAGTATGCCTTTAAGTGCATTTTTCCAATAATACTTAATTACATCAACTTGTAATGGATTGTTTTTACATTGCTTATTTTGCTTGAATAACAGATCTGAACACTTCCTCCACCACTGCTCAGGACTCAAAATTCCACTGTCAACACCTCTACACCACCTATTTTTCCCCCATTTTCCTTCCAGTTTTCTTCCTCTGAGCTTTTGCCATAGTGTCCATGTCTTTTATCACAATTTTGACCCACCGAAAGGAATTCTCACAAGATATCAAAACAAAAATCTATATTTAATATGGGAGCAATTACAAAGCGAAGTTGGCTGCACAGGGCCGTTGTCACCAGAGCGCGTGTTTTTCATCAAATAGGTCATTAGACGATGATGGATGTAAACCTATAAAGTATCTAAACTGGACCTTTTAACAAACCACGAGCAACACTATCATTTCTCTAATAGAACCTGCTGACCGTGTCATTCCCTCCTGCCATTTGTCATTTTTCCTTGTGAAATAATCAATATCTGGGCGCTTTGAAATAAATAATATAAAAGTCATAGTAACCTACCCGAGGAGCAACAAAAATAGACTTATGGAGCATTCAGAAGGCCTATATGGCCTCTGGGCAACATCTACTGCATGTTTCTAATCAATGCAAAATATGAGCTGTGTTTTTTTTTTAAGTGCAGAATCTCCGTCTGTACAGTTTATTTTCTGTTTCAGCAACCACTGTTTTCTTTTTTATCCCCAGTTATCGACCCCTATTACAGTATGTGAAACATTGAGGTAAATTATTATGATCATGTGATGAATATTAGTGGGCCCTTCAACAATCTCTATTGGACTATTCACAAACACAACCTGGGAATTGGGCCAATATGATAACAGCCTTCAAGAGTCACTTCTATCTAGGGGTTAAAATAATAATACAAAGAGGAGCGTGATGATATCTGCACACTGAAGGGCTCCCAAATTATATATTTATTTATTTATTTTATGCCTTTATCAGGCTCAGCTTCTCTGTGTGTTTAATTTCCTACTGTACACCCTCCATTGTTTTCTCTTTTGAAATATTTGGACTTAAATGTTTGAAATTATTCACAATTATCTCAAACATTTTGTGTGCATATGACAGCATGATATATAGATATTTGTTAAGAATACATAGGCCTATATGATATGAGATTAGTATTATTCTGTTTTCAGTATGAAATATAATGGGCTGAACAAATGCCTCTCTTTGTTTAAGCACCCTGTAACTCTACAGTTTTTACAAGAATGCCTCATAAAACAGTATTATTATCCAATATAAAAAATATAAAGTCTCATATACAATAATAATTCTGCAGTCCTAAAGTAGCCTCTTTTGAAAAAAACATATGAGATATATAAGAACCTGGATGTGAAATAATCTTGACATCCTGGATTTAGGTGAAGAATTTAAGCTTTCATAAATACTAAAAGTTTGTATTTTTTATTTTTTTTATTTTTTATTTAATACAAACTTTTGAAATGCAGTTCGCGTGATTATTTTATAAAAATAATGTTCACTGTTGTAAAGATAAAGTTGCTATATTAAAATATGTTGTGTAAAAGAAAACTATATTGTTAAGTTTAGGAACAAAGCCTCTTGTTTAAGGTTAGGTAAAAAGAACAGGCATAGTCTTAAAATAACCACTTTTGTACAAAACTAATTGATGCAGTTACATCGGTTACGCTAAACATGACTGAAAAAGTTTGGAATGGGACCCAAACACCTGGAAAGAAACCAAATACAAACATTTTGCTCCTTAGTTCGAGTGCGCCATCAAATACCTGCGATGATGACCATGTTAGAAAAGGCGGTAATTACATCGGAGTAACACGATATCTCCACTTGAGCAGCTCACTAAATGAATAACACGTGTTAATTACATGAACACGCCAGAGCTTGTAAGAACTCTACAAATGATGGGAAAAAAGCAGCCTGGCAGCCAGAGCAACCTTTACCTCGTCACTGACACCCTCTGTTATGGCTGCATATCACATGCTAATGAATGTCTGTAGGGAACTGATTATGGGATGATTCATAACTGAAATGAGAACAGGTCACGTGTGATCAGACTGCCGGACAAATGTTCTGAACTGAGAGAGGTGACCTTTTTCTTCTGTGGGTCTGGGTCTCAAACAAAACTTGTTTTTGTAAATTGGAAGATGTGTTGACTTTCTTTAGGGCTGCACGATTTGGAAGAAATATCAAATTAATGATGAATGATCATTTTGACTGATATGACTTACATCATTGGAAGGAAAAATAATTATTGCATTTTTATCCACATTTTCAAGAAACACAATCTTAAAATGATCATGAAGTGATATGTATTTATTGTCAGAGGATCTGTCAGATGGTTTGTCAAATGTAGAATATGATTTGTAGGTTAGAACATCTCTGCAGCTCCACATTACTTTATTCAACTTTGTATTTTGACACCATGCCTCCTGTCATTTGCAGTTACACTCGTCCATATTGCATATTTTGATAAAACCCCAAACCCCAATCTCCATCATAAAATTTAGAGTTCTGCCTTGTGGGGACCGAATTGGAGGCGAGTCCCCATTATGCAAAAGTGTGATGTTACTCTTGTCCCCACAACGTATCAACAGAAGCACCAAACACACACTTTCTTGCCCCACACTTGCACTTCCTCCTCTCGAACCACAGAGGGCGCTGTCTCCCCGTCCTTCTCCCGCAGCTGCTTCCAACCAACGGACTGCATTTTAACAAGTCAATTAATATCAATGAGTGAATATACATAGCACATTTACAAAGAGTGCAATCTGAGGGATGAATTAACCGAATCGATTAGGGAGGAATAAATGACTGTGCGACCCGCAGACATTGTGGAAGTGGCCCTCGCTGAAAATCAATGAATTAGAAATATGAATCTAAACGCCCATTGGTGACACGTGGAGTAACTGCAGCCTGATCTCAGGCCTTTTTCATATTGTGTGTGTGAGTCTGAGAGGCAAGAAATTTGGGAGTATTTGAAGGTTAGAATGCTGACATGGTGACCATACACTTATATTTATTTTATTTGGTAAAGTTTGGCTATTAATTAGTAATTCTGCACAAGAGAGGTTGTTTTTTTTAAATGCATTAATAATAATTAAAAAAAGCACACGATTCTGACAATTTCGCACAGGTAAGTAATGTTATTTTAATTTTTTATCTGTCACACACAGTATGCTTTTTGTTCAATGCAGTGTTGTTATTGAAATGACTCACTGTACAACACCATCACATTTGGGCCTTTTAATCAAAGCAGAATTTAGCATATGGGTTATTTCGGCCACTTTTTCTTTAAAATAAGTAGCTTTTGGTAATACTCGAATATAGTGCAACATCTCTAAAGATACCTTCATAAAGAGCCAAATATAATAAATCTACTAGACACCTGCAGCCTGAGTGAAATGGTTCAAAAATTCATCTCTCAATAAAGAAAAACAACAAGCCCACACTGGGTCATGAATAAGCTCGTGCTGGATGTAATGTTAGCTGTGTGATGAAGCGCTTATCCCAAACCTTCCTTTTTGGCGCTAACAGCCACTGTGTTCATTTGCTGCCTAATTGGAGACTGTATGAGACCAATAACAAGCGAGCGCACACAGCCTGCAGCCAGAGCGCACAGAGAGGGGACGGTCTCTCTCTCTCTCTCTCTCTCTCTCTCTCTCTCGCTCTCTCTCTCTCTCTCTCT
>JAOWBC010000318.1:7566970-7579233 GCA_028566105.1 Hypoplectrus providencianus
GAATAGGTGGGGGTGGGGGTGGGGGTGCAGGAGGGGGTTCGATGTAACTATGTATCACTGCAATGGCAGGTGTGAATTACAAATTTTAATAGCGGGGCAATGAAAATGATTTGAAGTGGTTTAAACTGCAAAGAGACAGCGACTGGCATGGTGATGAAGATTTGTTGAGATGATGTGTTGTGCCTTAGGATTCATCAAACCTGCCTGGTAAGGTGAAAAGCAAGTGTAATTCACTCTGTGGTATAATTTATGATGGGAGTAATGGAAACTGTGGGCTACACACTGTGTGCAGAGGGAGAGGCAAAGACAGAGAGCACCGGGCAAATTGATTCTCAGGATAGTTTTTAGAGCATATTTACAGGATCATAATGAATTATACTAAAACCTGCGGATATTACCTCTTTTACATCTTGAGATAAAATGATGGAGATCTAAACTAACTTAATAGAGACCCCATTAAATTTAAACAGCCTGCAACAACATTACTTTACTTTTTATTTATAATGTTCTGGTCTAATATTTGAAGAACTCCTTTTTTTCCCCCCCGGTCCCTTCATCATGCATTTGGATGATGCATTTCAAGTGCTTCACATATTTACAGCCATTTGATTGAAAGAGGGAATGTGTGGCTTCATTTTATAGTGGAAGGTTATGAAGTATAACACCACGAGCAGATGCAGAGCCTCGGGTCTGCCTCAAGACAAGAGTTTTAAAAGCGATCGCAATGCATTAAGCCAGACAACTCTCAAGACCTGTTTGCTCCCTAAATGAATTTGAGGGAAGCGTAACAAGGTTTTTGAGGCAGGCCCTGTCATCCGCTGGCTTTAACCAGCTTCTGTATTTATGGGTTAATGGTTAAAAAGGAGAGCTTGGACCAGAAGTGATTTTTCATGATTCTGTTTTATATCAACTGGAAATGAAGGAGCTGAAGGGAAATTGTGTTTGTCCCCCCTCCTCCTCTCCCCAGCCCCGACCCCTTCTCCTTAACAGAAGAGGCATATGCTACTGAACCAGGCGAAGCACACATATGGATGGATAGAGTACATTAAGTCAAATATGGTAAAATGTAGCGGTGCACCGATTGTGAAATTCGGGGCTAATAACCATGTTCAAAATAATTGTTGCTGCTCATTTTTCATTTGTTTTTTAATTATTAACACATATGTGCCTGGAAAACAAATGATCTGTATTTTATTTTAAAAATTAACTTAAAAAAAAAAAAACAGTTTACATTTAGCTGGCACAAAACTGGTTAATGCGACATATCCCTACAGATACATTTAGCAGATACATTGGTACATTGCTTGTAAAATCAGAAATTCAAAAATTATTTTGTTACTGAAACAGGCATAAAAGCACTGCATTATAATACATTTTTGTTTGAGGTAGGAATTAACTCTGAAATTTCAGTCTTTTAGTCAGTTTTTTTTTAAACTCTGATATTTTGAGATGTTTACAAGTCAAGGTCAAATACAAGCAGCTCTGTTATTTGAACTTTCCAAGAACAATATTTAACCGGAAATCTGCATTAGGGCTTTAATGGTAAAATGCATTATGCTTCATTGTTAAATTACCAACCATTTCTTGAACTGCCTGTTTTGAAGTGCCATTCTCTGTCCAATATGCATCAAACTATTACAGGCTACAGTACGTGCAGAGAACTCGGCTATTACTCTGGAGATAAGTCCATTAGCATTACCTTTGACACAATAATGGATGTGAGATACAATTCTCTGCTCCCCATTTTGTATTTGTAAGGATAATAGGGGGATTATCTTGAAGGCCTTATGCTACACACTTAAGAGTGAGACCACACTGAGGACAGAGAGCTCTGCAACAGTTGTTTTCACATCCTCCCCTCCCTCCCTCAGCCCTTCCCTCTGCTCCAAGACCCTCTCAGAGAGAGGCATGGAAGATAAAGCATGTCATTATTCTATTAAAGACCTACAATTTTTGTAATGGGACTTGCAGCGGTCGGCAGAAGTGCAGGCAGCTTCTTCAATATCCTGGACATTATTTGCTCGTTTAGTTAAATGATGTTTCTAATTCCCTCATAATTACTTGTAATGAGGCTGTCTCCCTCGTTTTGATGCGGCAACATCTTAATACAGCATGGCATTCTTTTTTAGGGATAATTACCTCTCATGAGGCCGGGCAGCAAGGCTGGGGTTTGTTGTGCGCTGCACACGTGGCAAATTGGCTTGTTTCCTGCCATCTTGTCTTCCTGCAAATTGGTAAATTAAGTTTCTCGGCTGGAGCATTAGAACTGTTAACTTTGCTTTCTCGGCTCCTTCAAATTATTGGCTTCACGGACACAGAGAGATGGCCGTATATTCTGTGTTTTGTCTTATCAACTTTGTAGACTATTTATTTAGGCAGTATACAGCGGATGTTAGCGGAGCTGAATGTTGGAACGTTTATAAAAAGCCGTTGAAAAGGAGCAGTTTTAAAATGATTGAGACATGTATTGAAGATGACTGAGCATAAAAAACTACATTGATGCATAAAAAAGATGAAATTATGATTTATCTTATGTGGTTAATTTTACAGATAAAAGCTGAAAACCAGAGAGATAAAACGTTACCTAATGTCATTTGGCAATGACATTTTGCACAAAATTGAATACTGCAATCATGTAATACAAATTAGGTTAATTTATTAGCGTGCTTACAGAAAACAACAGCGCCATTATAAACACCTGCGTTGTGTCAACAAGGTCAACAGAGTTCCATCATTTTCATTTCACAGGCACATCTTCATCTTGAAAATAACCATTTTGTATTTAAAAGTTCCAGTTGTAAGATTTTAAAATAGATACATCCATGAACTCAGTCTAAGAATGGATTTTCCCTTTCCTGTTTCCCGTCTACCAGCAGAGCTGTCTGTGTTGTCCCTCTGAAATGATCCAGCTGCCGTACTCCAACCGCAGCCGTCGCAGGGTTGGCTGAGGGGTTTTTATTTCTAAGTGCTGATGTGTCGCAGACAGTTTGGCTCTACAAGGGCCTGTTATACGCCGATTAAAGAGAGGGAAGGAGTGCTCCCGCAGGGCGGCCTTGTACATTTACCCTGACCACAAAAAGGTCTAACGTTTACGCCCCGGTGCTGACATGACCTTCAAACAAGGTCCCTCTGCTGCCTGGGTGGATACTGGAACTGTCTGGAGGAGACCTGCAGTGAAACTAACAGACAGACAGGAAGAAATCATATCTTTTCTATCAGGAATTACCTGTCTGCCATATCCTGTGAAGTTAGAAGATATGGCTTTTATTGGGAAATACAGGAAAGGATAGTTATTTTTCGCACTTATATGGCAAAATGTGATTGTGATTTTCCAAAGCTTTTGTCAGTTTCACTGAATGTTGGAACATGATATAAGAAGTATCTTTTCTCCATTAAAGTCACCTACATTGAACAAACTGACAAACACAAAGGGCCACTAAATAATTCACATGCAAATCCAGTCATCAGTCATCTATTGGTGGGAGACAAACATCCCTGGGTATTGTTTTTATTAGTGAGAGCACAGACAGATTCTCAAGTGATCCTCTTGTCTTTGTTAGGTCAGTGATCTGTTTGTTATGAGATTTGATATTGACTTCTTCTTAATATAGAGAGTTGGGATCTCTTTGTAAGGACCAAGTGGTCTCTTTCAGCTGCAGGGGTCTGCTGTATAGAGAGATGATCTGTCACTTCAGTGTGAGACTGACTGCTGACCACATAGCCTGCAGCGCAGCAGCAGGGAGCACAAAGCAGCACACTATCACCTGACAGCTAATTAGGGATCACTCCCCTGGAAGGGAATACATTCTCTTTGAGGGAATGAGGGAGAGAAAGCAAGGGGTCGCTGAAATCTGTGTGATGTGTCAATCAGAGCCACAAGCCACCTGCAGGGTCTAAAAGCAAATTTTTGATAGGGTTTTGTCATTGTATTAAATCATTAATGTTGGGGGTAAATATCAAACGACTGGACATCAGTTCAAATATAAAGTTTTTCTCTCTTGTCTCCCGCAGGAGTGAGGTCACACACCTCATATCTAAACATGCATGGACTCCTTTTAAATCTCCCAGTTCAGTAACATAAATTGGCCCCAGTTGTGTTTGCCAATCTGCCCACATGTGTGCGCATGTGTGTGTGTGTCTGTACAGATATGCCCATCCAGCAGTGTGAGTCAATGGTTTTTACGGGAGACCTGGGATTTCTTTGAAAACACATTTGTAACCATTAGTTGAGTGTAGGGTTTCATGTGCAGAGTGCATCCTCCGCATTGGTGTCAGAGTTTCTGTGAGGCTCTGCGGCAGCCTCTCTTGGAGGGACAGTACTGAGAGGAGGAGGAGGAGGATGGAGGTGGCTGAGGAGGAGGAGGAGGAGGGGGAGCACTGGAGCCTAGGCGTCCCACCAACAATGCATCACGGCAGGCAGAGTGTAACCTGAGCCCCCCCTCTGGCCCTGGTGTGGCCTTCCACCGCGCACTCCCTCTTGGTCCCCTTTTGCACCCCCAAGATGCTTTTAAAGGGATTTGGTCAGCGAGAAAACAGCTCTTCAAAAGAATCGTCGTCACATTAGAAAGTAATTAGCCGGGCCTGAGGCCAAGGATTCCCTGACCTGACTAATTCTGCGCCCCTAAACAATCCGTCTTGGTGCTAGGCGGCTGGTGAGGCACGTTCTCGGTGTATTGGGGAGGAGGTGTTTCGGCAGGGGAGATTCCCATGGTCCTGCAGGTGAACAATCCTACAGAGGTCATCGGGAAAGGTTACTGGGTAATCCATCTGAGTAACGGTCTGCAGGTAGATTTCAAAAGATGACTCAGAATACAGTTACAGGCAACTGGTGAACCCAAGAGATGTAAATGAACAGCACAGATTATTAATCCTGTTGTTGAATTACATTTTATACATAATCATTCTGAGTCTTGTTGTCTAAAATTGGCTTAAATTGTTGACTCTAATTATATAGAGCTCACATGTTTGTGATTTGGAGTCAAAGGCAGATGCAAACCCTAAAATTGCTTTTGAAGATCAATGCAGAAAACCATTTCAGCACTTGGCCACCTGTTCTTCCAAGCCTGCAGGGCCCACTGGCAACAACCTTTCCTCTCACTATTAGACAAACTAATCTGATTGGGAAAAAGATGGAGGTGCAGGGGAGGGGCAGAAACTTACAAACCACATGCTGCAGGGTAGGACTCGACACCACCAGCCCTCTCCTCCAATGTCTCTGATGGTTTAAGAGCTACTATAGCCTTCAGCATTGTCAGACTAACACACAGTGGGAGGTAGAGGGAAAGAGACAAAAGACAAAAACATGTGGGAATCCCAATGGAGTACACAAGCAACAGTGGTTTCAAACTATTATAATATCCAGTGAGATTTGAAAATCTTCACAAATTTAATTTAAGACTATTTGAAACTTCTATAGGTTCTGCCATATGAACCCTTAATTTTGTGAAAACCCAGTAGACGTATTTATCAAAGTGTATAAATTTATGCTGGCAGAACTGATGTGTTAATGCACTGGAGAGATGGAAGCAAAACATACACTTGTTAAACCAGCGGGACCCAGAAAAGGCACTGAGCAATTGGCCAATTAGGAAGTGGTCCATCATGTCAAGCTCATTTGCAAAGGGAAGGCTTAACCCTTAGGGTTCGAAGGTCGGGATCAAAGGGTGTCCCCCATGGGACCGCACAGAGATCCTTGAAGAAACGCTGATCCCAAGCTTTTGTAAAGGAATCTTCTAATTACAATAAATCTCCACTGCAAGGTAAAGACAGGAGTGCTTGGTACAGTGGCTATATGATAGCTCTTGCCTGAGGGCCTGCAGGTAGCCTATAGATGTCTGGATAGAAGACTGATAGAAGATAGTGGTTGCCACTAGAAGAGTGGCCTCTCAGTTGCCCAGGTCAGAACCTCAGACAGTGATCACTACCACCGACCAGCTCCTCTGAGCCTTTTTAGCCTGTGGTGTGTAACCGGGTCTTTGACCTTGCCCCCAGATTAGTAGGGCAGGATTTACCTCTTCCATTGCTAGCCCCCTTTCTTTGATTGTCTTGTTTTCTCACAAAGGTGTGTCACGCATGGGTTCCTCTAGATGGAGGACACTCTTTCAGTTTAAATTTTAGCCCTTTAATATACCTTTTTTTTTTTTGATTGATTTGATTTTGAATCAGGATATCTTTGGCCGAACTGTGATTGATTTCAATAGAGGCTGTTTGGGAACACAGCACTTATGCTGGGTGATGGTTTTGACATTTCAGTTTAACAATACTGAATCTCATCTGCACAGTAATTGTTCAGTGTCAAATGGTAAAATTACTATTGCCAAGGAGGTCATGTTTTTGCTCGATTTGTCCCTCTATTTGCCTGTTGTCTGTTCGTTTCTCAGCAGGTTTACTGAGAAACTGGGCAAATTCCAATTAAACTTGCTGATAGGTTGTCGCATGGAAGAACCCATTCAATTTTGGAATGGCTCACGGGCTGGATAAACAGATATTTTTACTTTCTCTAAAACTGCGAGATAGGACATTTGTTTTTGGCAGACATCTGTGCTCTCTGAGTGTCTTTCTAGTTACACCTTAAATCCTAAAGCAGCAACTTGTTACAAGATCTCATTCAAATACTGCAGTTCTGAAGAAACCGATTAAAAAAAAAATTATTTAAAAGATTCCTTATCTGAAAACCAAAGATTTCCACAGTTTAAGATGAGCCTTATGGTACAGTCATACTCCAATGTGAACTCCTTATTGTGCCCATCTGAGGACCGCATGATGGCTATTGGGAAGTCAACGGCTGTATGTTCAACTGTGTTTTTCCTCTCTACATATTGAATCTCACTTGCAGAACAACCTTCTTTGTTCCCGCTCCATGCAAAGCTGCATGACACTCTCTGTGCTTCTCAGCAGGCTCTACTGTTGGCCAAAGGGGGAGGAGAGAGGAAAAGGAGGGGAGAGTAGTAGTTTGTTCTTCCTGCAATTAGCATTCACGGTTAGCTAAGCAGAACTAATGCAGCGAATCTTTGAGTCTCACGTTACCTGTCCTCCACTGCTGGAGTACCTGCAGGCCAGATTAAACTGTAGTGAGATGACAAACCCTCTATGTATCTGTTACAAGCCTTTTATTATTAGCAGTGTTATTGGTAATTCCTTTTGAATGGCCACGACAAAAAGATGCATTGGCTAAAGAGCACTTCAAAAAAACAGGATACTGCTTGGGTGTGGGCGGTGTGCTAGTGATACTGTAATTTTGAAAACAAACTGAGAGTGAGAATTACGCTTCCATTGGTGTGGCATTGTTTGGCAGTACTGATGGAAGACATGACTCCCAGCGGCACATTTTGATCTGACCTGTTTTAAGTGACGGGCTTCCCCTGACAACAGTTAGCGCTGTCACATGTCAACACAAGAAGCATCTGCCCTCAAGCACCACTCCCTCAATGACGTATTCCATATTTCATTCCCCAACATCTTATTTTATTTAACCAATACAAGATCGTCTTCATTCAAATGTTCTGCTTCTTTATTTTAAATCAAATGTTTGTGCTAATCAGGGCCATCTCCGGTATGTTCTCTAGCATCTAGGTCAAGACTGAATGATCTCATGCCTTCCCTTTCAACTGGGGCCGGATCAGGATATGGGCTCACCATGTCACCATTATGGGATGTGGATGAAACTGCAATGATCTCATGAGTCTTAAGTGACACAACAACGTGGCCACTTAGCAGGCGTTGTCACGCAGTTCCAAGAAAACTTTACAATGCAATTTTCCGCTTTAGAATTTAGGTGTTGTAAGTGATTTTGAATATTTGTATTTGAGTTAAATTAAACAGCACTGCAGCTTTATTTGGTGTCGTAAGAACAACAGAGAATCGATGTTCAGCTCAGCTAATTGTCTTCCATATTTTCTTGTTGATTGGTGTTTATCCTCCACTAATCATTATCAGTTCTCTGAAGTGTTGTCTTATCAGTTACAAACAGGTACAAGCAGCACAAGTGCTCACAATTGATCCACTAAAGACTCCCACTGTGATGAGGCCACTGTCTAGTCACACAGGACCCAAGGAAGACACTGCTCCAGATCAATAAGTCTTTCTGTGACACTGGCTCTGCTAAAGTCTACACTTCTAGTAGCTCATCACTGTGAATGTGAGAGGCAAGAAATCATTGCAAAAGAAGTTATACAATACAGCTGCATTGATGATTTTAGTCGCATAATTTGCTTTCAGGAGATTTGAAACCTACTATAACTGCTGCAAATATACTTTGATTTATTTTTTGACCACAAAAAGGTTACCACTTTTTCCACAATATTTCTACTGCGTGGCTTATCTACACTGCAGCCAAATTCTCCCATCTATTATAATAAGAGGCTAACATTTGCTATATGGGTAAAAAAAAAAAAATAGTTGCAATCAATGCTCAGTAATTTCTGGAAAAGGTTGAGGCACATTCTACCAAATGGTTAGAGGCACTTTCATTTAATTAATGTTGTATGTCTGTGTTTAACGTACATGGTTTTAGCAGAAAATTGATAATGTTGCTGGACAGCCAAGCTCTGAAAACCAAAGCTATTTGTAGGGGAAATTACAGGGGAACCTCATTGCAGCGTATGGATTAAAATAAAAAGAAAAAAAATCACATTTCACTGTGAGGCTTTTATTGCCCAGTGGACACAGTTTGAATTTGACTTAATGGTTTAGTTTAAATCAACGGCAGACTAAATTGTCTTAACTAAACAGGCATTTTTGACAGTTATTAGACAGAAGTATGTCATGAATATATTTCAGCTTTAAATCAAGACTGAGGTACAACTCCAGGTGCTCTAATATTTCTGTTTGTATCACCCTGTCTCCTTGTTGAACCACAGCTACTTGCCTCTACTTGATGTCCAATCTAAATAAAAAAGATTGTAATATAATAAAGGACCCATAGTCCCTACTTATACAGTACTTACTGAGTGGAACATTGAGATTTATGTAACTCCTCTCAATGAGTGAAAAAGAGAGAAAAGGAGAGAAAGAGGGAAAGAGAGTTTCTCTATGATTGCGAGGGGGGTTTAAGGTTACCAACTAATTTCCCAGTCGTTACCTGCCGACAGCACCACATCCGGTCCCCTCAGTGTTTTTCAACAGGCAACAGTACAATCTGTTATACTGTAGTGATCATCAGCTCTTCCTCGACCAATGATTACCAGTAATTACCTGTTTTTCTCTCCCTCCATCCATCCCTCCTCCCCCTTCTCTCTCTCTTCCCCTTTCTCCCTTGAGCTATTACCCTAACTGGCTGTTGTGGAGCAAAGAGGAGGTGTGTAGAGAACAAGGCAGGCTTTTATGGACTCCCCACCAGCGCCACTCCACACCGCTCCATTTTGAAATTATCGGGTCCCCTTGCTTTTGAAGTCTCTGTAAGCGCACCCTCCTATTTACGAGATGGCTATGTACTTAAAGGTCACAGATTGATCAAGAGGTCCTAAAGATGGCCTTTTCCCTGAAAGCACCGCAATACTGTGGCTTCTACAGGCCACATCTGTGGGAGAAAGAGGGAAAATAAAATGTATCACTCCCCCAAAGTCAGGCATATTCAGACTTTAATGTACAATTCCATTTACCCTGGAAAATGCCACAATTGAGTATGGAATTCACAATGAGCACAGCAATTTATCAGTGCTTTTTTGTCCATTTCTGTTGGCTCAGGCTTAAGCATATTTTACTTACTGATTACCCACAGGTCATTTTATAAATGTGTCAGACTCTAACTTTGTTTGAACATGAGACCTTCACTACATTGTTTTGTCCATTTGAAAAAATACATTTGACACAGACACACACCGACACAAAAACAGCAGCAGCAGTATTTTGGCAGTAACTATGCTGAAATAACAACGGCCAGTCGGCAGTAGACTGAAGCCAATCAAAAATAGATGGATGACTATTTATCGTATGATAGAAAATTTTTTTTGTGCATGTCTGCATTACAAATACATCTTGTTTTTATTGACAATGAATGTATGGTTTCATCAAAATCTACTAATTTATGTTACTAGTTTTTTCAACTTTTTTTTTTTTTTACACCCTTCATTATTATGCGAACATTTTCCAGATAAAAGAAACCAAAGAATACTTTTTTAGACTATACATGGCCATACATTATTCCATTTCAACAGGATTTAAATATAAAGCTCACACTGAGCAGTACAGATGGACTTATTGAGAGAACACCTGATTCAGTTGGATATTTGTTTAACTAATGTAATCCCCTGAATCAAAGTGTTTGTCTTCGACTCACTCGCTCAGAACACCAATGTGTCAGCACCAAACAAAGCTGTACAGAAACATGCAGGCGTCATTCATCAAAGGGTCCCAAACTAAACTCACTCTGTTATTATTATTGATAGTCAGAGCCTTCAGCCTGTCTTATTTATTAGCCAACTGGGGATGAATGGGAGACGGCCAGGCGGCGTATGCGATGCCAATTTGACCCTGTGTCTTAAAATATGCACACTGTAAACACCAGGCCGGGCAACTTGGCCGCAGCACAGACTTTGAAATTTTATTGATTGCATCACTCGCCAATAATACGAAGCATGTCACATTTGACAACACTATAAGAAGAGGGGTCAGAGCGCCAGGACTAATGAAACTGTTTTGAGAGGGGGTAGCGGAGAGATGGATGTTGTTTTCTACAACATTAACCTTGCAAATGGCTGCCAGAGAGCAGCGATGCCTCACACCACACACTAACACACACACACACATACTGTCAACTCTGGCAACTTCCTGATGGTTGACATTAACACCAAGCTAAAAATCTCAAACCATTAAAAATACCTGTACTCGACGCAGGGCGCTAAGATGAAGTAATATATTTCCAAATAAATGAAAATCTTATTCGCATCATAACAGCGCTCGTGGCAAAACACTGGGTGATTTGAAAAGTGTCCCCTGCTGTCTGCCAGTGGGGATGACAGATGAGGTGAGGACGATGTAAAGGGATTGGTGTGGAGCAGGGGTGGGGTTGGGGTGTCGGGAGTGAGAGTTAAATCTCAAAATGAGTAATCTTACATAATAATATCCTCATGTGTCTTGATAAGAGCAAACCCCGAACAAGCCGACAGCATCCGTCAGCATGGTCTATGAAAACTCACTCACAACGTTATGGATCCTGAAGGCAGCTATTGCCCCGGCAAATATGCTCTGTGAACCTCTAATTTGGCAGCTATATCTTCTTTAACGACGCCATTACCTTTGGCTATCACCATAACCGCATCCACAGCAACAATCCTCACAAAACCCATAATGTGAAACCGCGTTAAGATGGCTCCTGTGGACTCATATCGGACTGCTGCTGTGCCGTTACACACATGAACTGGCTACAAACCCACACAACCACAGGCGCTAAATGCTCTCCACTGACTACATTAGCTTTCTGCTATTGTTTTAACTGGGAAGTAATTAACTGACTTGGTCAATAGGTGGGATGGAGAGCCAGTCTGGGAGGTGTTTATAGGTCCCAAGAGTCATGGCTGGGGTGAGGGGGCACGACAGAGCTCATCTATCCAAACTCAATGACCTGACAGATCCTCCACTAAAGGCTCACACTCATATCAATTATTGATAAGATAAAAGAGACTTTATTTGAAAAAATACTGCCTTCACCCATAACTGCGGAAAGACTGTGTCCATGTTTGTCTGAGAGTACGCGTTTGAATGTGCACAACTGTGTAGGTGTGTGTTAATCAGACAAGCTGAATGTGCTCCCTTTTTATTTTTTAACACGCTGTGCGGAAAAGGCGCTGCGGATCAGTAAATGGCTCCCTTCGCTAATCATCTCTGCTGTAGCAAGGGAAAAAAGGGAGAGATAAATGTTTGAGTGGAGAGGTTGAGGGCGTCTCTTTCAGACCTGCCCCTACTGTCTGCGAATAAAAGCCTGAAAAGGAGCCACAACGACAGGCTAGAAGTGAGTCCAACTGGGCTTTGAAAACGCTGCCTCTTCTCCGGGCCTTGGTGCTAATGCATCTGACTCAAAGGCTTTAAGCTGACGAGGGAGAGAGGGAGAGAGAGAGGCGGGAAGAAAGAAAGAAAAAGAGAGAGAAAAGGGTAGAGAGACAGAGAACTGGTGCTACAGAGGACAAAGAGCTCCAAGGTGTGCACTCGGTATTCAGTAATTGGTAAAAGAAGCTTCATTTCTTACAGTGATTTCCTGTCTTTTTACCGCCTCTGACAATCCTGATGCTTTTAATAGGGGTATGAGTAGGGGCTATTCTGTGTGCCCC
>JAOWBC010000318.1:7579264-7593678 GCA_028566105.1 Hypoplectrus providencianus
TCCCCTTGAACACCAACCTGTCTGGCTGACCACCCCTCCCGTCTCCTTCTCTCTTCACAAAATGGAAAAAGAAAAAAAAAAAGCATTAACCATATTCTTTCTGTCGTTCTCTCTCTTTGAATACCTCAAACCCCTTTAGCTTTAATCATTTCTGGATCAGGCTCAGTCCAAATAAGCCAAGCCATTTTCTGCACTCAATTACTCCCTTAACAGCATCAAAAAGAGAAAGGATTCAGGTATAGTGAGGAGAGAAAGAGGGTGAGAGGGAGAAAATTGTGAAGCATCTTCATCCGCCGAAATGCTTTGAATGCTTCCAAAAGGCTTTCTTTTTTAATGAAAAACCAGTAATAAGAGATGGTTCTGACTATAACAAAATGTTTACTGTCTGTTCGCTAGCTGTGAGCTCTTCACTCTCCCCAGATAAATCGTTGAAGAGGGAGAAGGGGAATAAAGGCTTGAAGAAATGGGTCTCCAAATTACTACATTTCCACCGAATCCTGCTTTCATTACCAAGGAAAATATATCTGAAGGTACTTCACTCCGAAAGGTATTTTAATAATACATTACTTTTCTCATAACTACTCTTAACCTTTGGATACAATGCATTTTGGATGAATGCGGCTGTCACGGCTTGGTGTTCAGATAATGAGACATCCAAGTCTTATTTACTGTTGTCTGCCTGGGCTACAGGAGGTTTCACACATTGTACTGCCAGCCTGGCTCCTATGCAGTCGTATATATATATTGCAAGTCATTCTCAACTGCAAATACTCTCTGATGGGCCTGAATAAGGGCAGAGCTCCATCCAATGCTTCTGGGCATTTCATAAAATGTATGCAGGAAGTGCATCTAAATAGGTTGCTCTTTTTCATAAAGTAGCACTCAATCCATAAGCATCGGCTTCAGGCTTGAAAATGCTGCCCTGTTTTTCCTCATTGCCCAAATTGCCCACATTGTTCTAAACGCCCGCCAGTAGATACAAATCAAGTATGAAATGTGTGAACACCAACAGAGGTCAATAAAGCATGTCCACAGTAATATAATGTGATTGATTTTTCTCTGCAGCTCTTTCCATACGGGATTCTGCTGTGTGCACATTGCCGATGATTACACAAAAACTGCTGATGGTTAATCATAATGGCTCAGGGTGAGCACTTTACTTTGGTGCTCCCTCCTTTTCATACCCTGCGCTCATTTCCCCTTTTAGCCAGCCGATGGTCAGTAAGGTCAACGTGACATGCATGCATCCCGAAACGCCATCCACAGAGTGGAAGCCACTGTTTGGATGCCTCACCAAGAGCCTCTACTGGCACCGCTATAGTTTCGCTCCACAGTCTGTCATTATATCAGTAGTGCTACAGCGGGCGTCTGGGTCGGACACTGAGCGCAGGGTGGCCGCTTTTCTAGGGTCCTCGACGGAGAAATAATATCTTTGCCTGCCAGAGGAATGCAAACAGTAAACAGAGAAAGTAAACAGGTAGATGTGAACCTCTTGTGTTGCAATCAATACTCAGGTCTGGACCAGCGAAGGAACAATCCCATCAAGTGTCAACATATTCTGTTTGAAGCTTTCACGCTCTGCAGAGCTGGATCTCCAAGCCAAAGTGTTTCAGTGTCATAAGCAAATATTGCTACTTTATTTATTGTTGTGCAGTTTTATGAAGTCTTCAACTAGATTCAGGAAGTTGTGTACTTGTTGCTAAAAATGCCCAATGACCAAACAAATTCTTCACCTAATGAAGGCAAATTACAAAAAAAGAAGACAAGTAAAGACGTGCTTTATTGCGTTGGACTCTAACAGGTTACGTTTGCCTTCAGAGTGGGTAAAGAGTCATACATTTGGGCTGTGAAAAGGAAAAAAGGCCTCTGCTATGTCTCTGCAAAACACCTTTTAAAAACATACTCAAAATTATAGCTCTGCTCTTTGCTAAGATGATCATTTACAGCACACGAACAAAGCTGCCAGCTATCCAGGGTGTTAATTAAATCTAGATGCCTTTTAATGCATTTAAACACCCACTTTATGTTTTCCACTTTTCATCCGTCCACAACACATTTTTACCATTCCCTTATTATTCTCTTTCAAGAAGAAAATCCAGGCCAAATGAATGTTCGCAGAAAAGAACAGAAGCTTTGACTCTTAATGGGCACGTTAGCTCAGCAAAGTCGCTAATGGACGATGCTAATTATCTCAAGCTTGGAAGGCCTCACAAAGGGAGTGGATCAATATGTGACGCGGCGTGTTCCACTCATTCATAGATGTTGGATGATGACATTCGCTCGAAACATGGCACTAGACAAGAGTGCATTGTAGGGGTGGGATGGTGGTAAGGTACGGGGAGGGCGAGGACCAAGAGTGTTCCTCTCTTTCATTTCCAATGCGTGTTGGCTCAAAGAGGATACCTAATGCTTTCATAAAGACTGAAAACAGGCGAGGGGAAGAGCAATGTGTGCTGGTGGATAAAGGAAAACAAGAGAGCCCCAGTCTTATTGAATCTGGTGGTAGTGGAAGGTTAACAGGTAGTCTCTGGAGGGGGAAGTGGTTTAGAAACTGTTGAAGAAAACTTTATCTTCTGTTAGGGTGAGGGTGAGGAGCGGAATATTTATCCATAAGCTTCAGAACTTTACTCATTAGCCTGATAAGTGCTGGACTCCAGAAGATGCCTCTAACTGGGCTTAAGACAGCAGCATGAATCAATAAGACAATTAGACAGAGAAAGAAGGTTCTCCATCAGCGCCAAAACAAACAGATTTATAGAACCACAACTAAAAATTCCCTTAATGACAACAATTTTGTCCTCAAACCCAAAAGCTGCAAATAATAAGACCACTGAATTTAAATTGCAAAAATAATCTGATATGCACTTGCACAAATTTGATTGGCCAGCAAGCCTGCAAGTCCACAGAAGTGTCTCTTTAGTGATAGGTTTATGTTATGTGGTCACCCTCAACAGAACTAAGCTTGTTGGATATATCTGTGTCCTTGTAATCTGTAATACTAGTTCCAAAGCCAGATCCTTGGTAGGTGTGGTATGGGCATTCAGCCAAAGCAGGCAAGTGAACATTCAAACTAAAACATCTGAACAGGTAACAGGATCCCCCACAACTTTGGGGGTAATTTGGACACAGCGTGGCACACTTTCTTTGGTGCAATATCCTGCTCTAGACCCCTCCTCCTTCCTTCTCCTCCCCGGAGAGACCCATTGATCCGCTGTCTGGTGAGCCCAGTGTCTCCAGTATCAGGATAATTCCAGGAGGGATTGGTTTTCCCTTGTTGCCTTGTAGTTGGGAGCCCTGTTCCTGCCCCTTCCTAATTCTCCCCGCCTTAACTTCCCAATGGCACCGGGCACGACCGGCAGACAAGGGTCTCTTTGTCCCCTTTTTGAGGCAGGAAATGGAATGGGTTGTAGCTGAAAAGGCCTGAAGATGCCTCGTTTTCTCTATCAACAACATACATTATGTATGTAGGAATTGTATGTAATATGTTGCTTTTGAAGGGACGCGATTGTATGTGTTCCTCTTCAAAATTCATATATATTGGCTTTAGACAAAAAAGAGCTGCACTAGATTTTAAGTGGTACAAACCATCCTTTAATGACATCCAATCATGCACTCATCACAAAGCATCTTCATTCAAATAAGACTAGATAATAATAAATGGAAGTAAGGGTGCAGATCTCTCCATGAAAATCTTTGTAATCAGGCCAGTAGTTTTTCCGTAATCCTGACAGACCAACAAGCCAAACTGAAAAGATGTTCTCCTTGGAGGTAATGAATGATTAGAAATTATCTTTCTAGATAATTATTTATATACACCTATATTTGCTATTTTTACAATTCATTGTTTTCAATGCTCAGTTCCATCCAATACACACATTTGTACAAAACACACATACATTTGTGATTTTAGACACATATGATTAGAAATCATCATGCAATAGCATGTGAAAAAGGATATTGTTCCATGTGTTCTATTATGCTATGTTATAACATATATAAAACAAAGTTAAACCAAAAAACATTTTAAAATGTTCTCCTACTTTGTAGAGATACATTTGATTTCCCCCCTCCCCTTAACTGTGTTAAACTGAGCATGTGTGAGCACAAAAAGTGCAATCATACTCTCAAAAGACCATGTACTATTCACCAAAATGAGAATTTAGGCTTTCTGTGACACTGGACATCTCTTTCATCCAGCTCTCCTTCCCTCTTGCCCTGAAATAATACCATGAGAGCTGCCTCTACAAAAGTTCCCAGCACACAGGCAATTCTTATTTTCCTTTCATTGTCCCTGCTGGACAAGACAAACAAGCAAACAAGGCTCGAGAGCGCATCATTTCATTTCCATATAGATGAAAAGTGTGCAATGAAATAAGCAAGTGTCCATTTGTACACAAGGGACAATGGTGTTCATCTTGATGCTTCTGTATTGTTCAAAGTGCTCTATGAATTACCTGAACAAAACACTCGATAGGATGATATTCACTGCATTGTAATTCTAAAAGGGTGCTAATAGATTTTGCCAGTGTCCGAGCATTTGAGATATGAAAGAGGTTAAAGTAACAAGGGAACCGAGATGATAGTATCCCTCTTCAGTCTTATTCACACTAGATGTCATTATTATCACTTATCCACACTTGGGACCACATCCTGTTCCTTTTGGGTCTTGCAATGTTATATGAGCAACGTAGGATGCATTCTGTGTGGAGCATATTATAAAACTGCACCGATGGTTTGTACCCATTTAGCATTCGTAATATCTGTACAACTGAAGGTAACCCGATCACAGTGGTGGAAAACTGACACACATGCAGAACCTATAAACTTCAATTTGAGAGAAATATCAGAATGCTTCAAATTTCGTGCCAAGACTAAACAATCCTAAGAACAGGAAGGACTGTGTTTGTGTATCAAAGGACAAAGAAAAAGAGAACACTGGACTTACGCCTAGAAGACTGCTGTTCACTTAATGTTGATTTGTTTAAAACATTACCACAACAGTTTCCAAACCTTAATCAAGTGGTTAGAATTTTAACCTTGACACCGAAAGCACTTTGACCCAGGACACCAGTGTTTTGTCATGTAAAAAACAAAATCAATGTTGTTGAAGTTCCTAACCTTATCTTCCACGTGTCACACTCCATAAACCCCTCAAGTTTGGCAGGAACTTCAATCAAATATATTCAGACCTCCCTTTTATGGCTTAACCCTGTCCTTTCCCCTCACCGTAAGGAAGAAGTTTTGTTCCCTAAACTTCACAAAACTGCAGTAGTTTTAAAATGCTAATGATGTGCTTAAAATGGCAACTGATGCGTTTATGTATGATTAGTGTGGTTACATTGTTTGGAGAATCTGAAGGGTGAAGAGAACATATATTGCCTGAAATCTTATGTAGTGGTCTCAACACTGGGGTTTGAGGTCTAAGTAGGATAAAGGGTTAAAGTTGTAAATATGCAAGCACTTCACCAAAACCTCAGTCCAAAGGAAAATACGTACAGAATTATCGGTGAAAGTCCTCTTTAATCTAAAAAAGGTACGGACGAGAAACCTATACGGAGCTCTGATAGATGCAATGATCAAGGTTTATATTCCTTTGATCTGGACAACCTCAGTTCTTTACCAAACCTCTCAAGACCAGTTTCTAGGCTTACACACACCAGCATCTCTCATCTTATGATGAAAAAGCTTGTGCGGTACACACAGCTAAACAATATTTCACTCCCGGGTTCCAGGTCCCATTTGAAGAGATCACATCGGGACATGAAAGCATTCTTTTTTCCTTATATCCAACCCCACTAATGTTTGCCTGAAGCGTCGATCCTCTGATGGTGGTAAATGAGTTAGCGACAATCCAAGTCTTGGGTTAATGGAGTAGTGAGCTGTTAATGCTGCTCGAGTGGTTGTAACAAAGCACTGAAGAGACATAAAATGCAGAAATCGAAAAAAAAAAACAAAACAAAAAACCCACCATACTGTCTTAGACATGTTGGATGATTGGAGATAAGCACAAACAACACATTTACAAGATGTTCAGAGCTGAAGAAAGCCAACGCTCGCTTCATCCATTACGACTGAACCCTGAACTTACTTCAGTTTTAATATCAAACTGTTAACAACAGTTGTTAGTCAGTAGTCATGATTATTGTGGCAATGTCTAATTAAGCATCCTGGGATAAATTATGCTAATGTAACCGTTGAATAACTTTTCTCCTCTCATAAGAGGTTAGTTGTTTTTAATCTCGCCCAATTAGCACATTAAACACAAAGTGCTACAGAACCAAGCAGCACTGGAGCAAATGAGCCCACCAATCTAATTGGGAATTAATGAATGCTTTAAAGTGCTAGCAGCCAGCGCAATTGTAATTCAAAACAAGAGAAAATTAATCACAATAATTTCTGGGAGAGAAAGTTAGCATTAACATAATTGAAGCAGAGAGGATAAAAAGGCCATGGCAGCGTTGGGGAGCTCGACTAATCAGTAATCCTCCATGGAGGAAATTGTTTGTTATTCCAATTAATTATCCACTGTACTTAATCACCTAAATTGCAAGTGAAAACAATTTTTTGCTTTTTTTTCCTCTTGCTTTCATATCACAGAAGATGAACTGTCCAAGAGTGTTTGTTGGTGGGTGGGAGAAGGGTCACTAACACAGCTGCAGTTAGAGCAAAAGGAGTTCATATTTGCCAGTGATAAACCACAGTTTAAGCTCGAAACTAGCAACCTAAATTCTGGGATACTTATTTCCTTTTCTCATCCGTTTTCGTGTGCTTCACTTCTTTAAGAGTTACTGCCTGTCACCTTTGTACGGGGCAAGAGACACATTTTTACACCCCTGTTTCATGAATAAATGGCTTGAAAAATTGGAATTCATTGGCAGTGATACAGTCTGCTGTATATCCTTTGTGTTTTACAGTCCCATTGCAGGTATGATAGTCCTGAACAAGCAGCAACATTTATCCTGGACATGGGCATGATTGTAATGATGTTGGGAGAGAATGTATCTGTTGCTTTCAGAGCATCTGTTGCCAATGCAGGCGCAATGGCATTAGCAGCAAAAAGCCATGGAACATTAACCGCTCCCAACAGAACTTCCAGATGGATTTTGTTCTAATGGCATCATTATACGCTAAATTAAAAGGCGGGTAAATGGAAGTGCAAAAATTTAAATGACTGAAAAAAAATCTCTCAAGCTTGAGCTGTCTTTAGTGGAGGGCCTCCGACAGAGAGATTGGGAGCCGAGCCACGCAATGAGTGTTAATCATACGCATATATAAAATAGTAATGAAGGAATGAATAGTACAGTAGGGTGGCAGTACACATTACACTCTGTTATGTTTAACGCACCAGCTGAGACTGAAATGGCTGCTTTGCAGATGATGCGTTCAGCTTACATTTCACTTGTTAACCTGTTAGATACCCTTTAAGCGATTTCTTAAGCTAATGTGGTGATTTTTATGACATAATATCAACCCGCATGTTGATTGACATTCACTTTTCTACCATATTATTAAGTAATAATCATAAAAAATAATAATTTTTCTCTTTTGGATATTATTGAAGCTGCAGTGGTAGTCTACAGAAAGATAAATGCAACACTGTGGGCCCAGACATGGGGTCACCTGGGGTCCTGACCCTGACTGAGACCTTCTGGCCTCTGTCTGAGCCTCGACAGACAGTCATGGCCTTAACCTTTACCCTTAGACAAGCTGTTGTGTCCAAAACCTTGTATGAGCCCCCTGTATCAGTTCTGGCCTACTCCTGGATCGATCAAACACAAGAGACGAACTATAGCAAGGAAAGAACAAGGTCATCAGATGACACGTCACATCCTGGTTCTTATGTCTTTATTTGAGGATTTCATTGTTTTTTAAATAAACACTTGTTTTTTTATTTCTAAAAAAAAAAAAAAAAAAGTTGTTGGATGAGAAACAGACAATCACAGCAAGTAACACCTGATTTATATGCTTTTCATGCTATCACCATGTTCCTTTGTTCAAATAGCTGTCAGAAAAGAGCTTCAGTGAAAGTAATTGAGGCTGTGTTTTATACCGGAGGTACAGAGCGTGCTGTATTGCGGTGGGAAGGGTCGGCAGCACTCACTGTTGTGAAGAGGGATGAAAGAGAGGGAGTTTGAGCTGCTACCCTCTGACCCGATAATTAAAAAGGAGAGATTCAACAAAACGCTATTATCAAAACAACTCTCATAAACCCATTCAACATGACTTATTTCCTGAACACATAACAGCTAATGTAACTGAGCAACCCTCTGGGTAATGATTGCTACTAATGTTCATATTGTCTACATTTAGCATGTTTTTTTTTTTTTTTTTAATTGTTTGGGTCATGCTTTGCTCACTAGCCCTTATGTGGCTATGCCTGCTATCATTCGCTCTTTATCTCAGCAAATAGACAAATTTCAGCTCCAGTGTTTTCTCTGAACCCTGCATCACAACACCGCTAACACTAGCATTTATATGAATTTAACTTTCATGTAAAAGATAATTTTTGAATGATTTCGCATTTTGTATCTACCCCCTGCTCTTCATCCCCTTTTGAGTGTCCCTCCACCATGTTTGTCTGCCTTAACAAAAGCTTCATCAGCGGCTCCCAGCCATCCCAGTAATTGGGCCCATTTATTTCAAAGGTACATTTAATGGTGTCCCTTAATTTTCAGCAGCGTGCCGAGGATTAAAGTAGATCACAATGCCCCCTTTCTCATGGTTCTATTTTCTTAATTTTAGAGGTGGTCAATTATTGAATTATTTCCACTTTTTCTTTCATCTGCAACATACAATAAATTGTACGGACCTCTTTAGTTAATGGTGGCGATGGCAGTGGGTGACCGTGTGTCTGTGTGCACTACATGCATATGTGTGAGCATGCATACTGGTGTGTCTGTATTTGAGCACATGTTCTTTTCACGTACTGTATATACTGTGGATTGGCCTTGTGCAAGTATATACTGTATGTTATGCGTTTTCTGCTTGCATCTTGTACATTTGCTTGTCTGTGTGTGTTTTAAAGGGCATTTCCATATCTACTGTTCACACTGAAGTTGGGGAGGGGGATCAGCCAGACACCTCTCGATCCTTTTATTACACCCCCCCCCCAAAACATCAAAAGCCACGTAAGCAACCAAGGTGGAGAGAAATTACTTTGTGTGTGATTTCTCTGCCTCTGACTCTCATGTCAGCTCTCCCCTTTATGTCAGTAATTGTGGGTGATTATTTTAACTGTGAAAAGGGTAGCAGGTAATAGAGGCTGATTAAATCCAATGGACAGCAGCCCAGACAACCCTTAAGACACAGCCATATAATAATAGTGAGAGCCAGCATCACCTACACAGCCCGTCCACTCACCTTATTTTCCGTGACATGAGGCCAGATGCAATTTAATGCATTTATTGTGGTGTTGGTCCCTATATTGACAGCTGTAAACAGTTGTGGTTAAATTGAATCTTGCAGCACTGCCATGGTTATCTATGGTAAAGCTTATGTTACAGTGACAAAATGTGCTGGCGTTCTCCAAAATGAAAAGAATGCACTCTCTTGCTCACACACACACACACACACACACACACACACGCATCTGTACAAAGAGATGATATACTATCATTTGGCAACCACAGGCTGACACAACAGGGATTAGTGTCAGTGCCGAGGTCTTTCTTTCAAAAAACCTAATATGAAAACTATTACTGCCAAGAAGCAAGAACTCCTCATTTTTCATTCCTAAACAAGACACCTTGTAATCTCCACTGCAGATATCCAGTTAAAAGGCCTGTTGGAACAAGTGCAATTCAGTCATAACAGATAACCAAATAACACCTTTATGTGAGCTGCTTATGATGTGCTAATTTGTTTATCTTAGTAAGGGGGGAACGTTTACATGACAGATTACACAGTGTCATTGTTCGGACCTGGACTTAATTTTTTTACTTGAAGGGACCATATCATATAAGCACGACTGTGCTTAACGTTGTGAAATGGAACTACTCACTGAGGTGTAGACACCAAAACTTTGACATCAAATTTGGTTAAATTTGGCCAATGTCACAATAATCATGAAGTAGTTAACATTGAATACTGAGTAATATTTTTACTTGAAAAGCACACACCTCCTTAAAATAAGAATGTAAATTCAGAATATAACATAACACTGGTCAGGGAACATATATTCCCTTTCAGGGTCAGGACTTTTAATGCGCAAATATTTATAATCTGAAGCTTGCATGAACAGAAATTAGTTTTATCTGAGCTCTGATGGACTGGTATTTATACATCACCACGTTGCAAAAGTTTTACACCAAGAACAGTGAAAATTCAGTCACATGGCCCGGAGCTGCTTCTGAAACATGGGTGACTTATTTAGAAAAACTCTCCAGAAATTAAATCACATCTACCGAGTTTGGAGTGAATTCTAAATGTGATCTTTATTGATGAACGGGGCTGGTATAACAGGCCACGAGCACAGAGAAGTCAGTCTGTTGGTGGTGGTTCCAAGGCTCATATAAATCATGTCTCCTCCATGCTATTAACTTTTGGAGCTATAGAGAGGTTAGGAGTGAGGCTGCTACAGGAACATCCCCTACAGAGACCCTTGGTGGATGGGGGACTTACACCCAAGTAAACAACTCTCCCTGCCCAGAGGGCAGCACCAACAATAGCCCATCCATTACAAAGGGTAGAGAAAGAAAGAGGGTGGGAAACAAGGAAGGGAAAGAAACAACAAACATTTATTTACTGTCGCTGTTGTCACTTTTTCAGACATTTTTTTCATGATTTACGATTGGCTCAGAGAAGCTTGAGGTGAATTGATTGGGTCAGGTGAATTTAGGAAAAATGCATGGAAGCATAAGCACAAAGAGCTGGAATAAACAAAATAGTAATAGATTAAACCTTAATCATATTACATGAAAAAATATGGAAAGCCTGTTTGTCAAAAGCTTGTGACCCTGCGAGACAATAAACAAAAGAGAAAAAATGCATGCTAATAGCCCAGATATTAGCTAGAAAAGTAAAGACTGCATCACAAACACTTACTTAACATGAATATGAATTTTACATCAACATCCAACCACAACGACCATTACAGAGGAAAATGCTGTCTCAGAAATAAAGTAAGTCTTTATTCGGCAAACAAAACCCCAAAGAATTCCTCAATTAAAAACAATTCTCCCCATTCATGAAGGAGAGGCACCTGTCACCGTGTGAGCTGTGAATTATGTCTCGGCTCCTGTGGGTTGTGCGATAATGGGAGGCTGATTATTTTAACTACTGCTGTCCACCAACAACCTCACCTGACGAAGATAAACCCACATTCCAGAGATGTCTGTCGATGTGCCACAACTTCTCTGAATAACTTGAAAACAACTGTGGCATTACATGACACAGCACATTAGCTGATCTTTAAACCTGTTTGTTCCTTCGCCTGAATACGTAACAAGAAGCTAGAACTGTGCAAAACAACCATGCACATGCATTCATAGACTGATGATAAGCCTGCTGTTGGAGTTTCTTCTCTATTTAATCAAAGGACTTTGATCTCTATGGTCATGTCCTTGGCAAGTGTGAATGAACAGATTTGGTTATGTTGTGTCTGCTGGTACAGAGCATGTCTGGGATTGAAAGTACAGTATAAGGTAACCAAGTCTTCCAGCTATGAACTCACCTGGATAAAGTGACCTGGTGCAGGATGTATCATCTTTGCCTTCAAAGGCCAAAATAACATCTAGGAGTCAAGATTAGGACTTATGGCCTTGAATCTACTATGGCTTTTTGATTTGCGTCTATAGTATTTGACACCTTGTAACAAATATGAATGGAATGTTTTATCTTTCATTTCACATGTATTATTTTACAGCAAAGAGCTTCAACTGTTCCTGTTACTGCTATCATTATGTTATAACAGCAAAGTTAAATGAGACTGAGCAGTAATCCTAAAAGCATAGAATATACCACATGCTGTACATGCTGTATAAATTTATGTCTAATCATTCAGACATACAGAACGGGGACAAAATACAGGAAACCCCTAAATAAAAGAGTGGAGAAACACCTTAAATGCAGATGCCGTTTTTGAGCATACGAGGAGAAGATTAAGATAATACAACTGTTCCAATCATGTAAAAACGGCAGAACAAGAAAATCATATAACCTCTTTCACTCTCTCTGCTTGTTTAACTCTTTGCTGCAGCCTTTATATCAATCTGATTTCTTTATCATCATTGCATGGAAAACAACAAATTATGTAGGGTTCCCTGACAGTGCAGTCACACATGTCAAACATTGAACAGAAGTGAAGACAGATAAAACACAGAAACTAGAGGAAGCAACTTATAATCAAATAAAACATGTATTACCTACCTATTCAAAGAATGCTGAGACATTGCACTTTTTATTACTGATATGATACTGTAATGAAGTGTTTTGGAACTGGGGAGGTGTTACAAGGTCGAATGTAGTTAGCTAAGGTTGCTGTAGCAATGTTTTCATAAAAAAGTGCTTATTCAGACTCTAGTCCAACAAGCTAATCTACCATGGGACATAACAAGGTGCATGTCTAAAAGAGGCTTTATTGCCTGCATAAATGATAAATAATAGCATTAAGATTGCTTTTTTTGTTTACTTTTAATTCTTTTTTAGTTTTGTGGACTGAGACATTTGACCTATGAGCCAAAGTTGCAGAGAGAATTGGAAAAGTAAAGGCAGAATGGCAGTGGGGAGAGAAGGAATGGAAAGAAGAGGTACAGCAAGTGATTATTGAGAAGACAAAGACCCCGCTGTCTCAGGCCTGACAGCACCCTCTACATCAGGTGCCCCCCATCCCTCCCTCCAAGCTCGCCATCCAATTCCATCCAGACAAGGGAATTTCCTCCTCCCCATCATCCATTTATCCCTCCATTCATCTCTCTTTTCCCCAACAAATGGAAATAATAACACACAACAACACAACAACCAACAAGTTCGCCGTCCCTCCTTTTTCTTCAACCTCACATCCAAATCTCGGCTCCTCGGGATGACGGCTCTTTTGATCAGACCTCTCAAGTCGGTCCCAATGGGTGGAAAGAGATACGTCTGAATCACGCAAAGAATGTAACTGGCAGGTTTTGGTGTGGTCTAGCCATCCTGTCTGCCAGCGAATTCCACGCAGTGCAGGCCAACAGTGAAGACGCCTGCGTTAACGCAAGTATTCGGTGTCGCAGACAAAGCTGGTTTTGCATTACATTAGATTAATCAGTCACTTTGAGACAACCGGCCAACTCACAATAGAATTACAGATGAAGTACTTGGTTATAGAGGTTTACATTCTTAAGATAAGCAAGGACAGGAGTTGTTGACTGTGTGCCTAAACATTGTCTGGGTTGCTTCCAAGGGACATGAACTAGATGGCTGACTACTCTTACCTGTGGATTTCCCCATGCCTTCAATCAAAGCCTCGCTGGTGTTATTGAATAAGGTGTTTGTGCAGCCTGAGTCACATGAAGGAGATTTTTGACTCATAAACATAGAGTGTAACAAAGTGTGAAAGGTGAAAGCAGAAAGACATTCAGTAGTGACGGTCAACTCATGGCACAGGCGTTCTTTAGAAAGTAACATCTGCTTCTTCGTCACTGAGCGGGACTCTCGATGTAGACAGATGTATGCGTGCTGTGGAGTCAAGTTTCTTTGAGACTTCAGTCTAAGACAAGACTGTTTCTGTTCTGCATGTGAAAGTGTACAATTCTGCAGTCAATCTTTGACATATTCAAATTTTAGATTTACAGGAACATTTTTAGTTTTTGTTGCAACGTATTTCCCACAGATTGGCTTACAATTAACCTGCTCATTGATATTTTCCCAAAAAAAAAACCAAAACATGCTTATGAAATGCTTTATCATCACAATCTTGATATTCATCTCCAATTTGTTATCTTTGGCAAGCTCTATGGTGATAAGCAATAAGTACAGGATTGTTTCTGAGTCTCAATTTCACTTGTTTTTGGAGTTTCAACATCTGTAGTTGCTCTTTCTTTGTTTGTTCAGTCATAATATCTGTTTACATGCAGACCCGGCAGAGAAAGTTGGGTTTGAGTTTATTGCATTGGCTAATAATGCAAAAGGTCTATTTTTTGTTATGTTTTCAGTGGGTCCCAAGGCTCAAACATATTATGTTACCATATTTGACTATAGGTTGTGACTTAACAGACATTTATTGAAATGGTTAGGTGATGTTATAGATCACTAATTTGATAACTGTATCATGGCTTCACCATAAACACAACATGCTGATGAGATGGATAAAGACTAACCGCCTGTCTTTTATTATTGATTGATTATTGATTATTTTCAGCTGCGGACTTGATGCACAACTTAATACTGTCTGGCAGTAGGATGGTGTCCAAGGAGTCAACTCAAAATGACCTACAGTGGCC
>JAOWBC010000318.1:7601040-7614095 GCA_028566105.1 Hypoplectrus providencianus
CTCTCTCTCTCTCTCTCTCTCTTGGTTTAGTGGATGAGGTGGAGACACAACTGGCAGAAAGCTAGACTCTTCTGCTGCACATTAAGACTAAGAATTATTGAGTTATGGCCAAAAACATTGTCTTATTAAGTCACAATAACCTTGACCTATACGTACCAAGTTCCCAACAGTTCATGCTTCAGTCATTGTGGATGTTTCTGCCATTCTTTAAAAATTACCAACTGATGCATCGGAAACAAACAACCTGACAAACATAACGCCTCGGGCCACAGCTGTCCCCAGCACAGAGGCCTAATAAGTAACCAGATTATACACAGCACAACTCATTGCTGTACTAAAACTCACTGAAGCTCTCCAAAGTACAGATCTTGCAGGCAAATTACTTTCCAAATCCAAAGACCACTCTCAATTTCGACTTATTTTTCTCTGCTTGCGTAAAAGTAATGAAGTGTGAATGTGGAAGATACATGCAGAGAGTGCTTTCACCATTCTTTTTCTTCTTTTTTTTATTCAGTCAACTGGCATGTTAACGAGGCCAATATTAAAAACACATTTCTCAATACGCCGGCCTGTGTGTAGCATTGTAATGGGTATCACATCAGAATTGAAGGCACATTAGTTTAAATGCAGTGCAGAAGCTTCTTACTCATGCCTCCGATGCCTGAAATGTGCACTGAAATTACCCCAAACGAATATCACCCTCTAATGCATTAATAGCAAGATTTTATAAAAAGCTATTATGAAGAGTAAACCAACAACAAAGAAAGATCAGGATGGAGCAGAGACAGAGAGAAAAAACAGATTGGTGCACCAAGCTTAATGGTTTTCCACCTGGGGGAAAGAGTAATTTAAACACGTATATTGTAGCCTTATTGAGTACATTTTGCCTCGCTCGCCACAGAAAATGGCCCTAGCCTTCTTTCTTTATACCTTGATAAACAAAAGAAAACCACACAAAGGAACCGAAACATTTTAAAACCCGGCATCATATCTACACCATCAACAAGCCCCTCTTCTCCCCTCCTTTTGCACCATTTCCCCAACCCCTTGTCTCCCCTTTCTCTCCACTAAGTAACCACTCTCGTTATATAATTAAAAGCACAAGTAGTTAATGTAACTGTTGTCCTGTTCGGCCTGTCTTCCTTTGCAACTCTGTAAACTGGTTTGGATGCTGGCCAATGCGAAGAATAAGTAAAATTAACATGCTTAATCCCAATGCAAACCTCTGGAGACAGATATGAAATGCATTTTCAATAACAAGAGGCTGATAATGTTCTTCTCTTTCTCTGCCAACCCCTTCCCCTCCTTCTCCTCCTCCTCTGCTGTTTTTCTCCTCCTTCCCCCCTTTTCATCCTCCCTAACAGATCTTCCGATAAATTAACTGCTTTTTAGTTTGCAGCTCCGGTCCCCATTAATCCATATGGGGAGAAGTGTAGTCAAGTTACACTAGAGAGAAGAGAACTGGTACATTTTAGCGATGCAATTAGGGCCCATTAGTCTTGGCTTTAATTAGAAGGCTGGAGCGTTGATATTTCAAGTGCTGGTTTGTGCTGGTGTTGTGTTTCCCCGCAGCGTCGCTCGTCTCCGTCCTGGAGTAGGAGTCTGTCTGGCGCGTGTGCCGTTTTCTGCTTTTTTAGCTCTGTTTCTATCCAGAATCTGTTACTGTTTAGAGCTCCAACTTTTCAGCTGTCTGTCATGTTTAAAAAGCGGGCAGATAACATGTCTCATAAAGGGAGAAGACAAGGAAAATCGAAATAGGGAAAGATGGTTAAGCACATGGTGCATTAGAGGAAATTAGAGGTGTTTATGTGCCAAAAGGGAGACGGAGGGAAAAAACTGCAGCAGTGAAAGCGAGCCGGAGAGAAAAAGAGTGAGTGAGAGATGAGTGAGGAGTTAAAACCTGAAGCCTCAAAGTCAAATTGATCTGCTTGAGGTGCCACATTTAATTGTTAGCCAACAGACAGACATGACATCTTAGCTCCGCTGCTCTCTCCCCGGCCACATTAGCCGACCGCACCGCTTCATGTTCACAGAGTGGAGGCAGACTGTCTGGAGGAGGAGCAACACTCACCATCCCTCCATCCTCCTTCCTGACTCATCACTGCTCCTCTGACTCTCAGCCCACAACAGGAAAGGTCACAGCGGACCAAAACCATGACATTTCTCTCTTGGTTTATACAGAGAGTTCATGTAAAATGATGCTGTGCGGTTCCAAGGAGCAAAAGTCAGAAATGCTCCTCTACACAATAAAAGATTATGCCACGTTTAAATGAAAAGCGTCAACAGGATTTTTCCTCTCAGACTCCTCTGTCCTGAAACTCCCACCACTCCACTCGTTCACTTTGCCAGGAATAGTTTATTAAAAACAACTGAGCTCATTACAGCCAATTAAGTCATGATTCATCTGTCTAGATAAACAGCGGTGGCATGGCATTAAAGTGATAAACAGTCTGTTTAGACTGCAACACACACACAGACACACATACACAGACACACACACACATTAGGGAACACAGATAAATTTACCTTTGCAAATAACTTATAAAAGATTGTAATCGTGGCAGTTTTCAGTAAATATTCTGGATAAATAACAGCTTCTAATCATATATCTGCTATGTTCTTGTTTCAGCGTGGGGTGTGATAAAAGGAGAACATATAATATCCTTTATTAAAATAGTCTGGTATTGCTGCATAGGCTATAAAATATACAGCAAACATGAATATTATAATTAAGCAACATTTGTTCAAGCCATAGGCTTTTTAAATGAAGTCATAAACACAGAAAAGTTATGTCTTTTAATGCTACTACTAAAGCTAAATTAATATTCACATATAACATTTTTTATAACAGAACTTGTATAGCTGCCTAGCTATAGCTTCCGAGTATAGCTGCAATATTTCACTAAAGAGGTATCCTTAAATATACTTAATTCATTAATTAATATTAATCATGTTAATTAATATTAATTAACTCCAGCTAACTTACTTCTTTGTTATAAATTAGCTGAAATATTAATCTCTTTAAGCTCTACTAATACATTGCTATTTATCATGGGCAGGGTTACATTAGTGGTCAATAATGAAATAATGAGGCCATATTTTATCCTAACACTTGGAGTAATCAATGCAAATGCCAAATACTGAATAATTGGGGACTTTTAAAAAGTATTTAATGTTTTTTCTTGGATTTCTGGAGAGCTGTTAACACACCTTTATCACACCAGGGGTGTGACAAACAAACAAAATGAAAATATGAAAATACTCAACTGTGAATACTTTGCATTAAAACTATTCTTACTGGCAGCAATGCAAATTTGCAACAGTTGCAGCCTTTGTTAAAAAAAGTAAACAACAGATTTGTACAGGCAGTTTCTGGCAGTCTGGGTGGGGTGAGTTAGTTTCTTTCTGCAAAAAGCTCAGAGGAAATATCAGTTAATTTTGCATGTGTCAAGGGCTTTAATTTTGAAATAAAAGAACAGAAGGAGTGGATCTGGGCGTCCTTTGTCAAGGTAAAAAGGCATAATAAAGTTTGCCATCTTGTTCCTGACTCCAGAGCAGTATAATCTTCATAAGTAAAGGTACAACACATAACCCTTTTCTACACTTCAGTGTATGCTTTCAATGTGTCGGATCGGCACAGCGCGATTGGATGATGCTGTTATTTGTGGTGCAAAAAGCTCAGAAAAATGTTTCAAAAACATGCATTATCCTTGCATCCTGTGTCAAAGTAGTCATGCAACACAGTCAAGACCTTGAGAGCAATAAGCAGTCCGTACAAAGCTGTATTGTATTTGACGTCTCATCACATGGCAGAACCTGTTCGGTCTGCTCAAGGCACCAACTGTAACAGAAGTTATTAGATCCTGCACTCACACAACAAATCTGTAACCTTTCGAGATTACAACATACCCTTGACACTTCCCTATCGCTCCATCTGAAGCTAACTATTTTCCCATTGTGGTTTTATCTTCCCTCTAAATATGTTGTACCATCTAATCAGACTTCCAGTGGTGGCCTGGCGGGCACCCTCCAGCCTCAGACTGTCAGCCTGTTCATGGACCTGTCGTGGCCCTCATGCTGACAGGCCAAGAGGAGGCCCCAGGGGATGAGGGAACCCAGACAACAAGAATCTCTGGTGTGTCACTGTCTGTGTGAGGAGAAAACTGGCTTGTCATCATGACAAAGAAACTAATTAAGAACATATGAACATAGTTGATTCGACAGCCGGCTGTTATTAATATATTCCCTCAATAATACTGAGTGTTTTAATAGAGTTTTCGATTACAACACTTGCAAAACCACTATTTCATTAGCAATTCAATATGTGGCGTAAAACAAAAAAATGTGTCAGTGTCAGAACGGTGACTGTGTCCATTTTTCAGCCGCTGAATCTTTGGCAGCTCTGAGCGAGGCTGAGACGAGAGCTCCTTCATGTCTCTGTCTGTTTACAGGGCAAGCAAATCAAAGATGCGTCTCATTTCAGAGGCTGTAAAAGTGCGCCTGGGGATGGATCAGGTGTCTCTGATACACCCAATCCTCCCAGAGCAGCCTCTACTTACAGGCTACCAATCCATGTATCCTCCAAATGAACACTGCAAACAAGCAGTATAATTAAGTGTTCTCTGGAATAAAGCATGTTATCTTTTCAAGTAATCTTAAAAATGGCTTCCCGGTCATCACAACTGGAGAGTGTGCTTGATGCATTCCAGTCTTATTGAAATCATAACGAAATCTGGCTCAACACCAGTTGTGATTTCTCAACAATGACCCTGAATACTGCGAAGGAATAATCGACTGATCCTGGAAGATTTCCGGGTTTACCAGCTATGACATTTTAAACTACAGTAACACAAACAGGGCATATCAGTTTATCATAAGCAGCTCTATTAGTCTTTTTAGTGCATCATAGCTATGGGCTTTTTCCACTCATTCTATGAAGAAAAAAAGGAAATCAATGGAGGTTTTCTGTAGAGTTTTTCCTTTCAATATTTTGTTTCTTGTGGTGTATTTGTTTCCTGAGTGGTCACGAATAAAGCCCATCTAATCGAAACATCAATTTATTATCTGAAAGTGCTTGTTCAAGAAAAGGAAAAAAAGGTTACACTTTTTACTGGAAATTTCACAGCCTCACATCCGCTGCGGCGTTGCTCCAACAGGCTGCCTGAAATGAAATATGACTTAATGTTTTCGATGCACTTTCGCTCATCAAAGTTCTCAGGGATTTCATTTCTGCGGCGGAAAGTGAAGGAGCTGTTAGCTTGTCTCTAGTTGAGTGATTTAAAGTCGCGGAGTAGACGTGTTGGCTGACTGGATGAGACAGTAGCAGTCCAGCCCGGGCGTCTGGGGCATACATCTCCTGACATGCATCCCTCCTGGTTTGCATTTCCAGCCCTCCTCCTAAAGATGGCAGGGTGGGAAACGACAGCATGGACGGGGCCATTATGGACAGCCAAACGGCCTCCATTTACAAATATTTTTTTGTAAATACCATATCAGGTTCTTAACACAGCAGCTCCCCTGGGCCGTGCAAAGAGCCCTGGGAGAGTATGGGTGGATGTCAGACTTGGGGACTGTATCGAACTGCAAGCATCTGGAGGCTGGAGGTGTCTGTCCCATGTTCAAGAGGGTCTCCGGATAACGTCCTGGGGGATCCCGCCTTCTGCTGCTTAAAGAGATTAAGAGATGCAAGACTTATTTTCCCCCAACACACACACACACACCTGCCACCACATGGACTCATAAACACACATTATACACACACAACACGTGGCAGCTTTCTTTCTTTCCATCCTTTCCTCCTTCTGAACACACACAAACACACACACGGCCAACCCCACCCCCCTCTCTGATTAGCCCATAATGGACGACTGATGTCCCGGAGACCCTCGGGACCTCTCTGGGGAGCCCTCCAACTCTGACCCCTATCTCCACTCTGCACTCCGCCTTCTTAAAACACACTAAATAATCTTTCATTTGACAGGGGCTTGAATGAAATTCAGCTTAGAGCCGCATCATTTGCCCTGGACCCTAGAATATTGATAAATGAATCAATGTCATGCTCGATTTTCCCCCTTTTTTATTTTTACGCATAGGATGAAGATGCAGGTTTTTTTCTGAGCGGATCATGTGATTATTTAATGTTTTTGTTCCTGATTTTGTTGCTGCTGCCTTTTATGCACACTCAGAATCATTCTATCATGCATTTATAATCACCAGCTGAGGGTAAAAGACTTGAATATCAATTAAAATTGTGGGCTAAGTTCAGCACATTCCAACTTGTAATCGTCCACAAAGGCAAATAAACATGTATTCATAAACCTTGTGTGATTGGGTTGCTGCCACCATGGAGACAACATCCGGCAGGCTCATCAGAGCAGGCAATTAATCACCTCACTCTAAAATAAACAAAACAGGGATCCTAAACATGCGCCTATTAAATCAGAAAGCGGGGCTGGATGGCTGCTTTTAGATGCAACGTTTACATGTAATTATCTTCTTATATAATTAAGTGCATTCAGTTAACAAGCATCTTGCTAACGGGCCACATTGCTTACCCAAACGAGCGGCGGGCAGCCCAGAACGCTGAGTGAGTGAGTAATTAGAGCTCAGCATGCCAGTGTTAATGGAAGTGATCTAAAAAATCATCGCCAGAGAGAGAGAGAGAGAGGGGGGAGAGGGGGAAGGAAAGGAAAGGAGGAACAGATCAGGAAAGGTGAGACAGAAAGGAAGCTTCAGAATTTATCATATTAATGGAGCTGAGAGGGTGTAGTCATTACAGTTTTTTGGTTTGATGACCCCAAATTTCAGCACCACTGAAATGAATATCACTCAATGTGGAGCTACATTTTGGCAATTAAGTTGTAATGCGCTGCACCAACTACTTGAGGATGAGCAAACACGCTGAACCTTAACGCTTAATCTCAAATTGCAACACAAACAAACAGACTTTAAGTACTGATGCCTTCTGCTGCATTCAGTGTTTGAGGTCAAAATGCTGAAAATAAAATAAATAACAAGAATGACCTTAGAAATGATTTAAATAGACATCATTTGACTGCCTGAGACTGCTCCTTTAAGGTGCAATACATCAATTTTATGCATTCAACTGTCCAAATGGACTAGGACTTTTTTAAGAATTTTGTTTAGTTGTTCCTGTTACTGTAATTACTGGGCATCATATTTGCTTTGTGCATGCCCCGGCGTTATTTTTCTGCTGGAAGCTGTCATAAATAAAATTTTCATTCAGTTTAAAGTCACATTTTTTATGATACACTTTATTTTAAACTTTTAGTCATTAGTCTCTTCCATGGCTCATCACCAAACTCTCACTGTCTTATGTTGTTGTTTTGACTGACAGAAAGTTACATATTGTACGCTTTTCTTGCAAAGCTTCTAAAAATGACATTGTTGTTTTCCTGATCATTCTGCAGCAATAAACAGAATCTGTTGTCATTTAGATAAAAGATTAGATAGAGGCACGCTAGCCATTTCCCCCAATTTGAATCTTTTTGCTAAGCTAAGCTAACTGTCCCCCAACCAGCATTATATAAAACTGACAGATAAGACAGTCATCTCCATCTTGGCATGAATTTAATACTTTTCCAAAATGATCAACTATTCCTCAATGAATTCAAGTGAGGTGTGTTTTGCACGAACTGTTACAGTGATACAGCCATTCAAAAAACAAAGGTGAGTGACAAGTGTGTGTGTTTCACTGATGTTAGCGCTGACATTGTGACACCGAGGTCCACCCTCAGTTCAACCAAACACTTTTCCTTTATTCCATAATGCACAGCCATGAGCTCATCCAGCCCGGGGCAACAGGGGGGGACAAGAGAGTGAACTTTGTCACACTCTACTCTGATATATCGCTTACTTATCTGTCTGAGAGAGAAATGTATGGATAGGTTTGATTCCAGGTGTGCTCCTCATCGACAAAAGGTTCATATAGAGTAGGCCATTTGCTGTAGACTGCTAACGTTTTACTTGATTCTGTTACTCTTATCTAGAATGAGTGTAAATTCCTAAAGTGCAATAAAAGAATGAGCATCTCCCATATTTCCGCTATAAAACTTATTTACTGAAGACCATTTTTGTGCGCTAAAATTTTAAGAAATCCAAGCACTCTCTCCTGTTCTTTGCCTGCAGCTCCACATCTCAACAATGGACCTTCACATGTCATGTCAAACCACAATCCTTTCAGTGCTCAACCCCACCAAATAACCTCCTAATTCCACATGAGAAATCCCAAATACCCTCAAAGTCAACACCATGGTTTGGGTTAATATCCGTCTTCGGGAGTAACCAGGTGGAACTCGCGATACAAGCGGGCCGGTCGGGGTTCAAAGAGCCACACTGAACGGCTGCCAGTACTCCTCACACAGCAACGATTGCAACAGCTTATAGTGAAATTATGATACAAACTATGCAGCGAGTGAGTAAGGAATATCAGGTCCCTTTGTCCCGCTGCTTTCTATTGAGTTCAATAAACACTTACGTACTCTAAAGGACTCAAGCTCAAGAAGGGACAATGGCTCCCTTCAGAACTCGACACCAGACCTTTAACAATACAAAAATACTCTATCCTCCAAAGACTAATTGATGTTATTCGCCTTTTGATAAGTCAGAGGTAGGCAGACGTAATAGTAAAGAATATACGCACTGCTTTTGATGGCCCGTAACCTGAGTAACTGGAGTACAAAGCGGGAGAGACAACAAAAATGCTCGTTTTTGGTTGCTTATCACCAAAGCCGTGATCATTTGTGTTTTCAGGGCAACAAGAGTGTAATTTGAATAGGGACAGACCTTAAAAGGGGAATCGCCGCTGTGTGCTTAGAGGACTTGGAACCGTCAGCCACTGGCCTGTGAGCATATTGGTTATTGATATTCTCTCTCTGTGTCACACATACTGCATCTGGCCTCTGAACACAACGGCTGAAAAAGCCCTCAGAGCCCGGGTGAAACAAATACATTTGCACTTTTTTCTTTGGCAGGCGGAGCTGGCAGGTGAAATTGGTGGCTGTGCAGCCTGATGACTTGGCTGCAGTGCCATCTACTGGTGACAGCTGGCGGGGCTGAGACGACCACACTCAGGAGGAGGAGAGAAACAACAAGGATTCATACTTTGGGTGAACAAGTTTCAGATTTTACAATGTCATATCTGTCTTTTTTCTCTCATGGTTAACCTGCATAAAAAGGTAGCACTCATTCAAAAGCAAAAAGCATTTTCCAATGCAGAAATGACATTTTAGAGTCGTGTGGGCTAGACCACATCTCACCCACACAGCTATGGTTATGCTATAATAGTGCATATGCCATCAGGGAGTAAAAGGGAGGGGCTGCGGTGGAGATAGGAGAGCAACAAAAGGATATAAACTTTGACTAAACTGCTGGCTAGCCCTCCAGGGAACAAGAGAAGTTTAAACTTCGCTAAACCACAAGACATAGGGAACTTCAGCACAAAAGCACCATTTAAAAAGGCCTTTCAATGCAGATGACAAGTCTAATTGAGACCGCTGATGCACCTGGCAGTAAAAGTAGCCCTTCAGTCATGTGACAGCCTCACTGACACAATCCATGCTCTGTGTATGCATAATTTGTGTATCACTCAAAAAAAAAAAAAAAACAGCCCACACATTTGTCCATATAGAAAGACCTGATCATATATTCGTCGCGGCAAACAAAATCTGCAAGAAAAATAGTTTAAAGCTCTGCTGTTTACATGCATTTCTTAACTACTTCAGGATCTTTATCTGGCTTCAGTCATTGAGGCTAAAGCGTTTTCTACCCACCGTGCACGGATCTGCAATACATCACTGACCAGCACAATGAAATGGGACGTTAAGGCTGTGATGACATCATGCAGCGAGCCTCGAGGACAAATATAGATCATGTTTATCTTTAAGAGATGATTCATTTGTGACATTGTAAAGAGATCCCCACTGACTGTTAAGGAAATGTCAGCGCATTGGACTGATATGCTGCTGCATGGTCACCTAGATCACTGCTACAGTAAGTTTAAAGAAAGTACAAAAATTCTGCATGAAATTTGACCTTCTTTTTTTCCTAATATTTTAAATAGATGTTTGCACATGTTCCGTTCCAGGTTGTTGGCGAGACAAAATTGCGCATTGATTAACAATTAAACAACTGAGCTGAGAAAAGAGATTATTATGAAACTTAAACTACAAAAATAGATGAGGGGCAAAAACAAAAGCCATAATGCAATCTTTCTTACACCTCAGTTTTTTTTCCCATCATGCCTCCCTCCTCATCCCCCAAACCCTTGGGAAGCAGCACTCCAAGGTCTTTCATTTGAGCTTGTATTATGCCCCTGTATCTCTGCTCATTTTTCATCCGCATTGCATTAAGTATTGATATTGATTTCTTGTAAATGGTGGCGAAATGGATGGCTCGCACTTTTTTGTGTTATTGTTCTGCAGCACTTGTAGGTAATTTATTATGGCTGAGGGTCCGGTGAGGCCTCCCAGTTCTGTGTCCCTCCTCCTGATGGAGCATGCCAACCTGACTAACAAAACACACCGTGCACTGAAAGGCCACTCATGAGGAGAATGAAGCATGAAGAAAGTGTGTACGCACACGAGCACCTAGCCCGCACATGCACGCGCACCCTCACCCTCAACATCGCTCACATTCATGGTCCACCATAAAACCGGCACACATAAGAGGGTCCCTTGGAAAACACACAGCAATAAACTGAAAAACACTAACTTTACAGGCATTTCTCAATCTTAACATGAGAGTTGTGCAGTGGGCAACTATTTTATTTCTCCTTTCCTCCTATTTTTGAATATTATTCTTTTTAGTGCTGTAGCAGCACTTGTACTGAAATCCATTCCCAGTTTTGTGACAAAGCGTGGCCTTCTTGACAAACTGGAGTGGTTTACTTGCATTGTCATCCTGGCCAATTTCTTTTCCCTGCTGCCGCGGCCCCAGCAGTCTATTTGCATTTCAATAGCCTCTCTGTCTGCCTCTATATTGCCTGATATTATGTCTGCCTTGTATGAATTCGAATTCAATGTCTGCATCTGCTGTTCCACTCCCAAGCAGTCCTCGTAAAAGGTGAAAACGTGAAATAAGGCTTGCAGGCAAAGACATTGATGGTGTGTGATGATGTAAACCAAGACAAACACATTATGGAGGCTTGTGTATGGATTTCCTTTCATAAAAAATCCTTTTACATGCATGTTCTGCTTTTACATAAAGCTGCAGTGGAACAACCTTATAGCAGGGTGATTGTTCGATTTCCATGATTCTTAATAGAACTATTATTACCTCCACTCCGACCAATAAGTTCTCACTTTTTTTATTCTCTCTCCAGCTATAACTGCGATGTACAGCATGAGCTCACAGACAGAGAGATCTGCTCTGAGGTAAAGAAAGGCGCTGCGGTAAAACCGATACGTCCTGTTTACCGTCCCTCTCACCACAACACCAGCACTTGGCCACAAACCCTGGCTGGTGCCACAGAGTCGGACACTATGGGTCACATGACCCACACCAGAGTCCCACAGAGGTCCCTCAGGTATCCCAGAATGCCCTCCTCTCTTGATCACTCTTCCTCTCTCTCCCTCCTACAGGATGGGATATATGGGATGTCAAAGGGCCACAGGCAGCCGCTGTTAAAGGCAGGAGGATTTACTGGAATTCCTGCTTTTAAAAAGCACCGATGGCTGATTAATCTCAGTTCATGGGATATTGGAAAGAAGATGTAGTAGAGAGGAATATCAGTTGAGCTGCACATCTTGAGCTCTCTTCAGGAAACTGTATGTATTACACCTTGGGATAGTGCAGTGCTTCAACCAGTCCTTTCCCAAAAACCTACAAGATTTTTTTGTAGCAATCTCATTAGCTCAACCAATATTATCAGACAATATTGGCTTATCACAGACATGTCAGTGTGTATTGGAATGTTATATAATATACACTGTTATTAAAACCTTTTTTCCAGCACATGCAATGCAAAACAGAATGCTTAGGGTGACTCAGAAATTATGTTATACAGCCATTTATTCATTTTTATTTATTCTTGATTAAAATTGTGGATTGATATATGCCTATTATTAACTTTTATCATTTCTTTATTTTGTCAGTCTTCATTTGTAGAGTTTGTTAATTATGTAATACATTTTATGTTAAAGTATAATAGTTTTAAACATTGTTAAATGTAGCCACTTGTTTAAAAGGCAGCATCCTGAGTATCTAGTGTAAAATCATAAAAAAGATAATTACATTTTCATCCTAGCTCAAAATTTCACATCAACTGCCATATCAATAATAAGTGAATTGTTCACCTCTAACGGTGGTGTCTGTGGTATCACTTAGTCTTGAATATTCTCAGTTCTTCTGATTCTCACATAAAAGCAGAAAGTGAAAAACTGCACACAAGCTTCATTTTTAGATCCAGACATAACGGCATGTTTCCGCCCCTCCTCTTAATGTTAACCTCTGCCAAATGTAGCTTCTGTTCAGAAACAATTAATGCCAACCAGTGTTCGGGTGCGCAGGCAGGCTAACAGCTGTGTTTGGGCCACTTGTTGTGCCTCCAGCACAGATAATTACAGCAATCCAAAAGCAGAGCAGCCGCTCGGGGAGTTTAATAATGTACAAGTAGTCGCTATCTCTTTATAGATCATGTTACTGCAGCACTCACTGACGTGTAATTTAGATCAATCAAAAAATATGGCAGGGCTATGAAACCAGTGCCTTTGATAATAGTTGGCAGGTAGTAGTCACCCCCTGTTGTCGGAGCATCTGATATAAAAGGCTTCATTCCGCCCTCCATCAAGGGGCCTGGTGTGCTAGGATGTGTAACCCAGGCAACAGATACATAAAGCATTATGGGACTTGATTTAATTTGTCTAAATGGGAGCTGGAGTATCTTGGTTCTCAGTTCGAATGTCCCTGTTAACCACCACTACAATGTAATGGGCTCCTCAACTTGGAGCTGCTGATTGTGTCCTGCTGGTATAGGAGGTTTTCCACTATAGGCTGTTTTCTGACTGTGTGTACATGTGTGCGTGCACACACACACA
>JAOWBC010000318.1:7618052-7634324 GCA_028566105.1 Hypoplectrus providencianus
CCCCTTCACTCTCCCTCTCCCTCTTGCTTCCTTGATCTCCTTCATTTTCCTCAGTGACTCCCTTTTTCCTTTTCCCTCTCTAACTGCTACTTATCTCTCATATTCACTACCACCGCTGTGTTCACATCCACTTCTCTCTGACACATTTATTCTTTTCTCTCACTCTTTTACTTGATCATCCTTCCCCTGTCCTGCTATCTTATTTGTTCATTTCGCTCGCTGTTCATTTCATTCTGTGTTCCCCCTGTTGTATCGCATTCGCTGGTGCCATCATTTCTACTTTCTGCCTCCCTGCTCTTACAGTTCTTTCCCCTGAGCTCTCACCTAACTCTTTATCCGCTCTTATTGTTTTCAAAGAGCTGGAAAAGAAAAAAAAGAAAAAGTCTATGGAAAAAAGAAAAGAGAGATGAAGATAGAGAAAAGGGGCAAAAAAAAGAGCCAGTATACGAGAGAGGAGAGGGAGACGAGTAAAAGAGGAGAGACTAAAAGCTCATTACTTTCCCCCTGATGGGAGAAAATGAGTGAGGGGGCAATAATAAAGCTTGAATTTTTCAATACTGTTAAAAATGGGGCTCTGACAGCTCACCGCCAGTGCAAGGGACAGGCGCCGACAACGCATGGTGAGCCACCGAATTAGCAATACCATACATCATAAAATCTAATTAAATCAAGGAGCAGAATCAAATTAGTTTTCTGTGACTCAAACCGCCCGCCAAAAGGGCTCTATTAAATGAACTGTAGAGAGGGAATTAAATAATTCACAGTGAGGGATTTTGCATTTATACAAAAATTGTGCACTTAATTGTCCGTGCTATATTACAGATTTGGCCTTATGTTAACAATGAGCCTAAAGCACACTTACTCGTGCGCACTGGGCACACATTAGGGCCTACATGGTCGACAAGGCTTCAAACTAAGGGGGTATTAGAGTAACCATTGGCTCGATGGCACTAGTATAGTAGAGCATAGGGGTCTAGAGCAGGCTGATTATACTCCAGTGAGCTATGATGTCAGAATGAAGCATTAAAAACAGGGTTAAATAGTAACTTGGGTATGAATATTAGGCAAGATATTACATTTGATGCTTCAGAACTTGTGTTTGGGCCTGCAGTGTGATGGACTTATTGAGAAATCCACGGGCAGACCATCAAACGAAACATGTCAGATGAAGTTCTGTCATGAAAATGGAACACTTTTGTTGCGGCGCCATGTGAGCGTTCAACCATCACCAGCTATTCTCTTCGTCTCTCACCCCGTACACCCTTTCTTTCATCTCTCCATCTCCCGCGCTTCCCTCCCTGGCATCAAAACAGCACAACTTTATTATAGTCGCTGTCAATACCATAATAATAAAAGAACGCGGAGGGGAGAGACTACCATATTACACTTTTAACGAGAATATAGCAGATGCACATTGACTGAATATTGAGTTTTAAAACTTGTCGGCATGTGATTTGTGGCCTTGTCAGTACAAATATTTTTCAATGTCACGGCAGCAAGCCGGGGCTGTCACTTCGGCGGTCAGCTGGGACGGGGGGAGGCAAAACACAATGATCTGGCCCTTAATGGAGAACCGCTGGGACTGGCATGGAGGTGATGAAGCACTGTTTAGTTTGCGGCTGCCATATTTCTGCTTGGGGACGCTATTATAAAACACAGTGTTATTTTGTCAGATTTCAATCATGAGCCAGGTTATTTGTCACCTGCTGTCACATTGTTGGGGCAAGTCAGGCTGACGGTGAAATATGACCTGTCCCGGCCCAACCCCCCGCTCTGGAGAAGACCAGAGTTTTCTTCAGTCTTAAGGTAAAACTAAAAACAACGGTATAGATCGGCTGTTCCACTTCTTTGTCTCATTATATCAGCATAGAAGCAGAAGTGCTATGAAAATCACTTCATCCACACACTTTCCTCTTCCTCTTTCTCATTGTCCAATCCATCCTTCTTTATTTTCTTCACTTATTTTTGATTCGGGTATAGTGTCCTGAGGAGCCATCTTCTCGAGTAATAACAGGTCTCGGTGGGTCTTTGTTTAGCAGGAGAGTGTCAAGCATCCTCATGGAGGAAGCTGCAGGGGGCCAGGGTTTAACATCCTCCAATAAAAAGTGCTATTTAGGTGGGCTTTACTCGCATATGACTTTATTGTGCTTCTGTGTAGGCAAGGTGTTAAGATAATTACAGTCTTCAGCCTTTCTTAACACCCCATGGTGATAAGAAGAAGTCACAAATAGCCAGTTGGACATAAGAACATCCAGGTGCAGGTCAAATTCAAAGGCCTCTGTGCTACTAAAGACACTTCTATTTCTAATCTTGAGAGCATCCATTTTATACTAATCCCCTTTGTGACATTCTCAAACAACACCTTGCTAAATATTTCAGGGAATGCATTCGTTTTCACTTGAGTATGGATCACAGAGTGATTTAATTAAGTTCAAGCATGCAGTTCAGTGACATATGATGAACATTATGCCCCTGCACACTTATCCTACCATGTAGAATGCTTTTTCATCTGCTATTTAATTTTCCTTCTCAGCGGTTACATCTTCTGCGTCTGAAATGCAGAGGAAAACAAGAACCTGGCTCCTCGTTTTGCTTATTGACATTGAAATCTGCTTTTCAGTTCACTGTACATGTCAGCTACTCAGACACCCCTCGGTAACTTCATTTCCAAATTATATCCGTTTTATTTCCCTGTCGCCCTTGCGTTTGAACGTCATGGCCTCTACCCAAACATAGAAAAGGTGTAATCTTCGCTCTTTAAATGAACTGCCTCTATGCAACATTACTTTAGACTGTTTGTAGATGCTGTTGAAACCAAACTAGCCGCCAATTTAGAAATATGCAAATAGAATAGCATTTGTAACAGTGTCTCTTCTGTTGGTTGAGAGACAGGGGTGACATTGTGTACCTGCTTTCTCTCTGCATGACTCGTTTACTTTATTGGAGCGTTTAACAAACTAAGCTGTGAGTGAACTCCCGTATGGAAATCAGGACTAACTTTTTCCTTGTTGCTTTTTATTTCTTTGTGCATCTTAATTTCCTCCAGGCGTCCACAGATTAGGACTAAGAACTAATCACATGCGCAGATATCGATATTGTAATACAGTACAAAACACATACACACGAAGTGCAGCACACACATAAGCAAACACACACAACAACCATTAGCTTTGGCTGACACGATAGCCATTAGCACACTGTTTCTAGTTGTGTGCGTTCCATTCCAAAAGAAGAATCATTTACATAATGTGTGTTTTCCCCAAACGGTGTGAACAACCGGCACTCTGTGTAGGTTTCCTGCTGGCAAATGTTTCAAACTGACCTTGGGAAACGGTCCATCTGCAAACGCTACGCTGTCACATACATAATGGGCCTTTTACTTGTTTTTGTGTATATGTGTGCGTCTGCAGGCATGCAGATGTGCACTTGAGGGTGTGCGTGTGTACGCACATGCACACTTACGCATTTGTGTGTGTGTGTCTGCGAGTGTCTACAGCCGATGACTCTGTGCCAGCCGGACGGCTTTTATACGTATTAATATTAATATGTGCCTGAGCTGAAGCCCATCACATCCCTGCCCCCGGTGCAGAGTGTCCAAGGGCGGCCATTATCATCCCGTTCTGACTGTCAGTGAACCTGGAGGAAAGTAAGACAGGCACGTGGATTACCGTGGCGGGGTCAAACAGTCAGGGCAATACGGCTAAACCCCCAGTAGTGTGGTGGATACTGTAAAATGCGCCTGGATGACGTGCTTCTATTTGTACTGCAAATAGATGCATGTAGTACCTAAAGCCTACACACTTCACACATATATTCCCATGTTAGAAATATGCACACCTGCACTCAGGGTTGTGGAACTGCTGAACACATGTCACTTATTCCATTTACTTATTTACTCTACTTTTAACTTATTTACTCGTGAATGATTTCTAAATGCTTCAAAATAGTCTTGCTGAGTTCATTTTTGTCTGTTTCTGTCTCTTTCCATGTTAAAAACAACCTTATGTGTTCATGGTAAATGTGTGCTGTGTCACATAAACCGATACGTACTGAGTTGGCAGAACCACACAGTGTAATTTGGGCTTGCATGCACATTTTTACATGCTAATATTATCCAATTAGAGTAGCTAATACTGGTGGCAACTGCAACAAGGTAGCAGTCGGTCATGTCATCACCTTTCATTGCTCTCTGCAAACAAGGAGAAAGAAGGAAAAAGAGTAAATAATAGCAAATCAGACTTAGGGATATAACTTCTATGAAATCTTTCCGACTGCCACAGATGCTATGAGATACGTTGGTATCACTGATACTCTGTTGGTCAGACAGAATGAAATAGAAAAAGTGTTACAAATGCAACTAAGGCTGTAAAGCTCACAGTCACCCAGGATTCATTTATTATTTTCTTGTTCTACAGAAGTATTGAACTGCATTTTAAAATCATGGAATTTCATCGAAGTTTTTTTTTTAATACAGTTACTTTCTTTAATAATTATTTTAATTACTTATTTATCCACTTAAAAAAACAAACAAACAAAAAAGTTACATAACCATAACAGAAAACCTAATTAATTAATATGTTCTGTATTTAAAATGTGTAATCATTATCATGTCAATAAAGGTATAGCATATGTGTACTGTAAGAAAAAAAAAACCTTCATACTGATGTTTATAAGGAACCTTATCATGTATAATCTATGACAAGTACTATTTCCGACTAAGTTGGTATCTTGGTCCCGAGGGCAGTATTGATGATAATGTTAACCATGTCTCATAAAATCAATCAATCAATGGAATATTAAATGTATATGTCTGGGAGGTTGTCAGTGGAGCGCTCAGGGGTGAATCTCCAATAGCCTGTCAAGGTTTATTGCCTTTTATGGGGGATCCACCAATGCACTGTTTCCGTGAAAATACACCTGTACAGTATATCAAAGGAGGCTGTGACATCAGAGCTACAGACAGAAAGTGAAGACGAGCAAACACTCCCCATCCCGCTCTCTTTTCCCCCTCTCCTTTATACACACAGACAGAAAGGCAGCCCACCACTACACACCAAAATAGATGAATTTTGCTCCAACAAAGGCAGTATGGTAATTAAATGTAAGATAAGGCCATTCAGAATGCCCAGGACTGTGCCAGGCAAATATCCTGATCAGCTTAAAATCAACCAAGTGGGACAGAATAACAAAAATCCAAATTGGTTGGTCTAGATCAGCTTGATAGGGCTTTTAATATAATACACAACAATGGCCAAAATGAATAGGAATCAAATTACAAGAGCTGTGATATGGCATGAAACTGCATGGGGGAATTCAAGCACAATCACTTTTCAATGTGGCTTCCAATATTGCAGCCAATCCTCGCACGATTCATATCCGATCACAAATAATGTTTATCACCCTCATATCTCTCTCCCTAATGGAAAAGGCCTAGTGTTGGGGTTTAAGGAGTGCATTCATTTTTAATGAGGTCTGGGCATTGGCCAGAATGAAATGAACAGGCAGAGAGTTTTGGGCCACAGTATAGCAGCGACTGGCAGTAAAAGGTCGATCCATTCCTTCTAATTTGACCAGGTTATGTGCGACTATAAGCTGCTAAGTTGTTTATAACAGCCAAGCAGCATTTTCACTATATGTTACAGATGTGTTTAGAAAAGCTCCGTTGCTCTAAAAGGAGATTTTTTTCGGCTGATAGGAACGTTCAAAAGGGTTGAAGATGGAATACTACAAGAAAAAGCACCATTGTGTTTTTGAGTGGTTTCAAATCCATAATATTGCGGTTTTGAATAACCTTTGCAGTTTCTGTGTGTGGTTTCCATTTCTAAAACTCTCCAAGTGTCATATAATCTACACTTGTAGTACTTATATATTCTATATTTGCACCTGATTTTCAACCAACAAAATTATGCACTTACAGTGCTGAAAAGAGACGCTATATCACTTGAACCAAGTCATTCTCTATCGTGTTTATGAGTTCAGAAGGACCATCAAATTTCATGTAAAATAAGCTCTCATGCAGGAGAAGACACTCATATTTTATGTCTAATTCTGGAGGAGAAGATGTATTTCCTGCTTCCCCAGGAAGCATGATTGGTGTGTGACTGCGCGTCGTGACGAGATCACTTGGCGGGGCTGTGGATAAAATGTCGCTTAGGATAATGTGATTGCCCTTAAGGTACAAGGAGGTGAATTATATTCCCTGATTTATAATCTGAAAATTAAAGACTCACTCATTTTCTAATTTAATTCCACCTTCAATGGAACAATGTTCACTCTGAGCCAAATTGGCGAATAATGTTACTAATTCAGATGCAGATGTAATTTCTATTCGGGGGGCTGCGGCGCATGGTGATGAACGAGTCCCGGATGGATCGTTGCCACTCCTATCTCCCCGTCTCGACAATTCCCCAGCAGTTGTGATAATAACCTGAGCAATAAAGGAGGGAGAGGCAGTGCTAGCCTGTTCCACTCCTCATACCCCAAGTCATCTGATACTTCATCTAATAGTATTTCTGTCCTTTCCTGTGTCACTCTGTCTTAAGGCAGCTGACACTGCGCTCTTCCATACAGGAAAACAGGGTATGCCGAAAATTATCGATGTAAAACTGCATTAACATGGAGACTCTTAATAACCTGCATAATTACTGCTGCCTCCTGCAATACAAAAAAGTCATTGCAATAAATCTGCTGTTAAAAACTTGATTGAATGCAGGGTAAATGTCAAGGTAATTATGAGGCGGTGAGGGTTAAAAGCAACGTTAAATCCTCCCACAGAGTGGTGACATTCAAGCAAAGGAAGGAAGAGATAGCGAGGGAGGCAGGAGGAGAGCGACAGAGAGAGGGCCGAGTTTGTAAATGTATCAACCAATACGGATCTAACAGTTCCTCACTTGTCACTGCCCTTTTATTTATGACTGCGAACCATTTGAGATATGACCTCTGTATGACTGGTTTCTTCCTGCACGCTAATGGGTCCATTAAGGACAGAATTCATCACGTAAAATATCCGAATGACACAAACATGTTCAGTCTGCATGTGAGTGTTGAACTGTAGATTCCTGATTTAGCTATTTCCAGGTTAGCTCACTTGACCTGGAGAAAGAGCGATCCCCCTCAGCACACGACTGTCCCATCACAGAAGGTCACTGACTGGAGCTGAAAGGGGACAAAAAGAAATGACTTCATCCAGTTCTTCACCTGTTTTGCCTTCTTTCAATGGGGAGTAATGCTACATTGATCTGGATAGCTATATTGATTTAATAATCACTTATCATATTCCATAAAAAAGTGAAAATAGATTCACAGCACCAACCTAAAGATGGGTTTTTACTGAATGTATTATTATTTTTTCCATTAATGATTCAGGACGAACTCAGTAATAAAAATGTCAAATCATATTTAAGTTTGCGTTAATATAAATGCAATATGATATCCTGTCATATTGATCACAAATTAAATGTAAAAGTAATCCGGTTGTGGCAGTCTTTTTACTCCGTAATGCTGAGTATTTTTTAGAGCCTAAATTATATCATTTAGTAATATTATTAAATATTGTGTGGAGGTCCAAAGAATCATCATAATATCACACTAGGTCCCACAATACGATAGCATCAAGGGATAAATGGTCGGACACAGGCATGCCAAGGCTAAATATAATCTGTGCATGCTTTAGTATTGCTAACAAAACATGGATACGTGTTAAAGGACTGCCAGATAAACATAACGCACACAATGAATTTATACTTAATGTCACAATTAACAAAACAAAGTCAAGAAAATATGAATAGGCATATGTTTCCCTCAGTGGTGGCTAATGAAGAGAGACCACAGTGTTTATAGATGTGGAAAAAGGTGGAGGGGGGTCCAGGAAACACAAGCATGATTTGCATGGTTTCCTATGAAACGGTTGCTGTTTTAAACAGCTTACAGTCACTGCTTTGAAAGAACTACGACATCACAAAAACTTTAGGTAAGTTTAAGTTAAGTAAAAAAAGGTTTAGGCTTTTAATTATTTAACAAACTAGATGATTTTATGTTGGTGATCTAGAACATTAAGTACAGATGTTTCCAGCAGGGCATGAATGGGAAACTGATGTCATACACAGACAATATTTGGTGGGATACCAATAAAATTCAATGCACTACCTTTTTCGTAGGAATACCTATGAATCACTCGGGATTTAAAAGGAAGTCTGCTGCATCCGTTAATTCATGTCGGCATCAAGCAGCCATACAGATGCCGCAATAGAAGTATTTCGCAGAGAGGGCCTGGCAGAGGTCAGGTCATTTAGTGGAGGGGGGTGTAGGGGATGGGGGGGTCGCAGCACAGCTGAGAGGTTGCTGTGTCGTGTGCCTCCTCTTCAGAGCCTAATGATCTGCCGAGCATAATGACCCCAAGACGTCGGGGCCTCTACAAGCCCCGACCAGGCCTCCTCCAGCCCCGGCTCACACTTCAGAAATAATGTGAAAGGAAGGATTTCTTTTCTTGCTGTTTTGTTCTCCCCCGATCTCTCCCCCTCTGCCATCCACCCCCAGCCACTGTACAAGCCAGGGCTCCATGACAAAAAGCCAATAGAGTTAGCTGCCAAGGCTTGGAGCTCTGAGAGGGATAACTGGCGCAGAAGGTTAAAGCAACAATGTGCTCAGCCCCATTGAGCTGCTCCTTCTGTGTTCTGCTGAATGTCCGCGTGTGTGTGCGTGTATCAAAATCAGTGTGTATATAAGGTGTCAAGGGTTGTTAAAATGTATATGCTCTGATATATCTAAAAGAACACCTGTTCACTTGTGTGTTCTGCAGCCACCCCAGTAATGGGGGCCTCATTTGATTTCAATCAAACCTTAGTTATGAGTTCCAGAGTTTAGAGACTCATTGCATAGAAAGAGTAATTGCCTCAGTAGAAATGCTAATTATTTGCTTTTTTCATTTTAAAATGCAGAGCAAAATGCAGTCATTTGACAGACTCTGAAGTGAAAAGCAAATGTCGGGATTTTCAGATTACAAATGGCTTTTTCTCGCAGGTAACAATTTCAAGGCTACTGCTTTTCCACAGAAGGGACACAGCCACAATGAAAGGTGTGATATCCCCTCTCTGCAAGCCATAATGGTGCCTTGTTTGAAAATGACAGGTGTACGAATGAGGCCCTCTCTTTTCCTAAGCACGGCAAACCGTGGTCATTCACTCTGCTTTGTTTTTAGCGTAATAGCCCCATTTACAAAATGTCGGCGAAATTAATGTGGGACAAACGCGGCGGTAACCGAGCCAACTAATTTTTGCTCATTCAACTTGAATTATTAATAGGTGAGAAATATACCATATGCTTTCAGAGGAACGGCATACATTCATTTTATACAGAATTGCCGCTGTTTTGTGAAAAGTATAAGTAGCTTAACTGCTCTTTTCAAAAGAGGTGACTTATATGGAGGCCTTAATGATGTATAAATCAGCCCCGTGTAATTACGCTTCCAGCTGCTGCCTTGGGTCGGGCTGAAACTATAGGCCCTCAGCACCAAGACTGGAGCCTTCATCACCTGAATCCTTTTTAATCAACCACCACTAGTTTTCTCTCCTCAGATCACATTATTATGAGTTATTGAGTCAGAAGGTGGGGGGAGAAAGAGCTGTATGTACTACTTAATGTGTGAGTGTGTGCGTAGTGAAGCGGTATAAAGTGTGTGTTAGTATATCTGTGGCTATATTTGTGCATTTGTCTTTACACATGAAATGACACATATCACAAATACTTAATACCATCTTATAGCATTGCTGAAGTAACCCATTGTACATATTGCTTTGTCTGAAAATATAAGGAAACAAATCAATCAAGACACATCTATTAGTGTTGGTAACTTTATATTCTGTCATTCATTACTGAAGCTTCATCATTTTGCTCGCAGCACAGCTCACTCATTACAGGTTTAGTGTGGGGTTTAAGAGTTCCACCGTGCGGTTTTGTCTTGGTGAAGAGGTGGGGCACCACCTAGTGCACAGTCACTGCTACAGCACGCACCACCCGTCCTTCTCCTGGGATATTTTTACACAGAATGCATGCTAAATACATCTTACCTGCAACAACTTAAGATGTCACTTTTGCAGTAGAATATTAATTTTGAAGCCCTTTAGCTTGTGAACTTCTGCTACTTCTCTGTTGATAGAAGCTGCACCAGTCTGCTGTGACTGCTGTGCATGATGGAGCAGGTGTTGGGCATCAGTATGAAGCAAGAAACAGCAGCACCTCTTCCTACATAGAGAGAAATAAAGGGAAGAAACTTACATTTGAGCAGAGTGGTCAGCGCCAAGTTCAACTTCTCTCGTAATCAGCAGCTCATCTGCTGTGGTCTGCAGCTATTAACAGGAAAATAAACAGTGAAACAAACAATTTAAGAGTAAAATTTTACATTGTTTCTTTATTACATTTTTGCATTGATATTATCATGTAAAGACTTTCTAAACATCATGACCTGGTTAGTTAAGATAATCCACAGACGTTGTTGCGAGCATGTTTGTGTAGAAAGAACACTATAATCTCCAGAACCCAGCAACTCACACAAAACAAAATAAAAAATGAAAATAATTTGCTAAGTAAAATTAGAGGTAAGAGGGATAATATGCTCAACTATTTTTCATTTAAGGATGAAATATCTCTTTAATGCTGTTGCTTTCTGCAAACATAGGTCAGGGATTTCATCAGTCATTAAAACTGTTCAAGAATCAGATTACAAAGAGCAGCGGTGATGTTTAGGAACATGCCTGATGTCTTTGTTTGTATGAAGTTCTTTCTCTAAAAAGCCATACGCTTTGCATATACAAGCTCCATTTGTTTGGTGGAGCTGAGTAAGATGCAAAGCACTGTGGTCACACTGATGTGGAAAAGGACACTGCAAAACAACAAAGGCCCACCAAGGACTTACTGTAAATGTGCAACAATGTGTTTTGAAATGATTAACCTCTGTAGAGAGGCTTAGGTAAATCATAGTGAAATTTTAATGCGGAGACAGGACGTCTGTCAGTGCCCTTTTGTTGTGACACACGCGGCATCAGTTAGCATTTACATGTGGTCCTCATTCTGAGGTTACAAAGGTATTTTGTCATGCAAATGAGTTCTGTATAACCTGGACACATATCTACAGTCATTGTGCCAGTAATTGAAAACAATGCTTATGACTCTGCAAGTAAATACCAAGAAACTTATCAACAACTTAGTTTGAATCGTTATTTGTGACTGACAAGTGACTGACAAGTGTGCTTCCAACAGGTGTAATACACATTTGTGCAGGACTCATATTAAATCAACAAATTATTTGCTCATTTCGAGGAAGTAAAAAATTCAAAACTAACATTCAAAACAGTCACACAAACTGAATCGAACACAAGGCAACTCATGGAAAAATTACATCTGTTCATTTTCTAACAAAAGTGGCATCGTGATAGTAAGCAGAGTAAAACCATATTGGGATTAATGACCAAGCACCTCCTTGTTAATTGTCACATCAAACAAACAGGTCCTAATTGGCAAAGGTTCCAGCTTGGTGCTAAGTGGACGCAGAGTGGGTGCTGCCTCTAGATCGCTCTCTTTGTCTGCTTTCATTAGTTGGTCAAGCCCCTACATTAAGAAGCCCACACTGGAGTCGTGTTTTCTTTGCTGGGTAATGAAACACACACCTGCTACTCTCAGCCAATGAATAGAAACTTGAATCTAATATCACCGTCATGTGGCTTCTATTAGCGCTGACAATGGCTGTGTTTTGTGTTGATTTTGCATTCATCTCCTCGCTTGTTTCTCAATTTGTGCTGCAGTTTTTATAGAGAAAAGACAGGTACACACACATATGTATATATATATATATTTGTGTGTGTCCTTATATATGAAGAGAGAGAGCAAGAGAGAACAGCAAAGGGGAGGAAACTTATATTTAAGCAGATAGGTCAGCCATGAGTTCGACTTCTCTCGAGTTTTCAGCTCATCGCTCCGTTCTGCAGCTGCATTTGGAAAATAACATTGAAACAAACAATTACAGTTTTTTCCATATACATAGACATTCTTACATCATCTGAAGACTTCATTGGCAGCATTTGCTCAATTTTTTTTTTCATCATTTTGGTATACAATTTCAAAAGCCGACAAAAAAAAGGCTAATATGAATATTTGTCTTAGATACTCTGAAACTGAGTGAGCTGAAATTGACAATAAAAATTAGATTGCTTTTATTTACTTTGTCAAATTTATATACATGCACACACAAACACACATACACGTGCGCACACACACACAAACATGCTGCTCCATCTTGAAATGCTAATTTATGATTAGCATCATTATGCAGTAGTGTAATTTCACAAAAGCCTTCCCACAGTGGCGCACAAAAGACTCATTCACCGCCAGAGCTGCTCTGTGTGGGGAAGAATTATGGCACGCAGATGAATTCATTCATGTGGGAAAGGATTTATTTGATAATTATAGACCTTCACAGTTTTAATGCCACTTAATGAGGAGCTTGCATAGTGTGATTCCTACTTGGGCTGACGAATGGATGTTGGTTTTTTTATTCTAGTGTTTTTTGTTTCGCTCCATGCAACATCTGTTAGCCTTTCTATGCTGAGAGCTAGCTGAGGCGGTGCTTGTGGGGTCGGCTTTTTCTCTCTATGTATTCTACAATAAGTCACATTAAGTAGGCAATTCATTAATAGGCTGGTGGTCAGGTATGAATAAAAGTGAAAAAGAGTGCTAATAAAAATAAAAATACCACCACTTCAATTCCCCTACCACTACTATACATTTTTAAAACAAATGCAATTGTATTTTTCATGTTTTTATTTATTTTTTTCCTAATTAAAGCAATAACTTTACAAAAAAAAAACACATTACTTTATCACTTTTCACCTGATATTATATGCTTTGTTTACCTCTTCAAGCAGCTGGCGATAAACAAAGACTCATGCATCATCCAGTTCAAGGCCGTCGCTCTCTGACAACAATGTTTACCATAATGCCAGTCTTAATGCCTCATAGCCATGTTGTTGTGAAGAGGTAATTAAGTTGCCAAAGTTTAATTGCTCAATCACCCACAGTTAACAAAGAGGCGTCAGCGGCCCCCCTATACTTTCAACGTACTATATTTATAATGGCTAACAATTATAGCAAGGGCCCTTTAGCTGGGATAGCACTAGTGAAAGCTGCTGGCACTAATGAAAAGCTATAATCACTCCGCCCACAGCAGTTATTAGTAGCAAATTATGGGTCAGTTGAGGGGCTAGCCGTTATATGCATTAAGATAAATAACGCTGCAGCTTGTGGCAAGTGCGGCAAATGAATAAGAAGCATATGTACCTCTGCTTTGAACCATAATGTGACTTTTATTCTTGGCTTTGTAAAATAGTCTCACTTTTTTAATATTACTTCATTGACATGTAAATGTTTTGCATGATCAAAATGTTTACAGGAAGCAATAGGATGAAAATACTGGAAAATTTAATAACAAAATAAATGTAATAAAATCAGTAACAGTAACTGAGAAAAAAATGTATTAAATAACACACATTAATCAACATATTGGTGATTCTATTTGAATGAAAATATAGAGAATATAACATACATTCCATGCTCTGCATTTTTTTTGACGTGCAGGAGGAATTTTTTTTTTTCTTTTGGTGTATTTCTGGGACAAATTTGGATGCCATCAGGGGGCTGGGCTGGCTTATTAACCAGAGAAAATCAGTTACCTTCCAAACACCATTTATATGTTATATGTTATAAGGGCAAAACTCATTACTCCTGATCTATACAGAAGAGCATCTCTGCGCCTCTCTGTGAAGCCTGAGGCAGATTTGCGACTGCGCCAATTTGAAATTTAGCCTGGTCATTTTGAGTATCAACAGTCATGTATCCATTACTATTTGAACTGTATAATTTGGAGCTACTTTTTAGGCATTTACACATTACTTTAAGCTCACTGTCCAGAATTCTCTGCTCAATTAGTGACTACTTTCTCAAATGCAAAACATCTGAACCAGTATTTGGATTTTTGTTTTTTTTTTAACTTTCTAATAAAATGTTTATTTACATTTTGCCAGACGACGTGATTTACACCACAGCATGTCCCTTGTAGGGTACAAGTAGTACTGGTTGGGAATCTGCAGCATTCTGCAGCCAATCCTATTCGTTAAGAATAGGAAACTGAGGCTTAAATTGGCATGAGCTTTTCAAAGTTGAACAATAGAAGATTGGAAACATGTTTCTTCCTCCGTCAGTACTCGCTTCTGGGAACCAGAATTGCACATAAAAATCTAAAGCATAAAACCATCACGAAGGCAAATCAGCATCCAACCCAGTCCTAGCAAGGTGCACCTAAGAAAAGAGGCCAGTGTGTGAATACATACATATACACAAATAGGTAAAGGGATTAACGTGCCTTCTATATTCACCCTTGCCCGTTTGTAAGCATTAAAACCAATTTATTGGCCATAACACACCAACCCATTTTGTCGAGCACTTTCTGAAACTTGATGGCAGACTTCCAGATCAATGCATTTCTTTTGCCAGCAGAAGTATGCTTTGCAAACTCTCTAATTGCAGCATTACTATGCAGAGTGGACCATAACCCCTTCCTCCCCAGCGCCCCCTCTCTTTTCTCTTCCTTTCTCTCCTCGTCTCTCTTTCAGTCCTCCTCTCTGCCCTGCTCCCTCATCATGTCCGGTTGCTCAGCCAGGCCCGGTGGAATGCTGCCTCTCTTTGATCAAGTCTTCATTATCGGTGACTCTGTGATGCTCGGCTGTCTGAGGCTATGGGGGCTATCTGAAGGAGAAGCGTGGCCTCCATGTGCAAGGGGCCTCTCCACACAAGACTGAACAATCGCCAGGCATCCCGCCTCTATTAATGAGAAACATCCCATCCGCCGCAGTCCCCAGGCAGCCTCCACCAGGTGGAATGCTCGGCCCCTGTCACTCACAGCATTGCTGAGGGCTATTAGCAATTCATTAAGTGACTGACTGACCGCCTAGCTGTATCAATTAGGAGATAGTTGATATGTCTGTTATTGTCAGACCCTGCTTGAGATTGCACTGCTTTTCATTCAGTGTCTGCTTTTGGTTTTGAGCTAAGGCAGAGCCGTTTCATTTGTAGTTTGAGACTGTGTGTGTGGTCTTGGCATGGCACAATAATGCAAAATAATAACCATTCGATCGATTATACAATACTGATTAACAGATAAGAATAAATTAAGCACTTTGCAGCATAGATCACATAAAAAACAACAATAACACTATGTTTATCATATCTGTTTAGGTCTAATTTTTCCCCCAGAAGCAGGGAAAGGGATATTGTTGCCATCTGCAGGTGAGATGGAGTAATGTCACCATAGAAAGTCTTCAGCATCACAGCCAACCTGAGGCCCTGTTGATGCAGATAAGACGTGCTTGCAGATGTTTTGAACTCAAACAACCTTTGTTATATTAAAATACAACCTTCTCTCTGTAACAGACTATTTCAACTGTCATTTGAGGTGAATGGGTAATTGGACTTTCCATGGGACCAACTGACATCCTCCTGCCAGTAAATCGGTTATATTATGTATGAAATAAACAGCAACCATGCAAACATCTGAAACAATAACTGTTAATATTTTAACAAGGTGCAATACAGTATATATAAAATTTGTTTAACAGCCAACATCTTTGTGGCCCTGCCTGGCCACTCTATATAATATCCACACAGAATCGACCATTGTTTAGAGCCAGCTAGGCAAATCTCAGGCAAATTCCCCTTGTTGTTCACAACACGATTCCTCATTTCGCTCTAAGCATTTAGATAAGAGCATCCTTCTTTGCATGCATATCTGATCAGTCCATATGTAGAATTAAACTGCGATGACCTCCATCACTGCTGTTACATGACAACGGACGCTTGATGACAAATAATATAAAAACGTGCTGTTAAAAGTAGCAGTGCACATGTCTATTTATTCACGTCTGCCTTATTTGCATTAAAAACTGCAGAGGTTCAGAGCGTTATTTACACTTGGTGACCTGAGAGTTGACAACCGCTCACATTCATTTTTGTATCACCATCAGCTCTGAATGCTGCTGTCAGTGTCACACCATACCTGCCTGGGCCTGTGAACTCAGGCAGTGAGGTCTTGTGTAACACTTGCTAAATGACTAAATCTCTCCTGAAAATCTGCCAAATTTTGTTTTAATCTTGGAATATATCACCACATATGTCACATGTTTCTATGTTTATTTAGCATCAGGTGTCATCTTTGCAGTTTGACTAATTTTC
>JAOWBC010000318.1:7634424-7653409 GCA_028566105.1 Hypoplectrus providencianus
CACGAAAAAGCAACAAAAGACATGCTGATAGTAATAATGCCAATTATCACATTTTGCTCAGGGGTCAGAGGCAACAGCATTAAACCAAGTCACCATTACAGGATGAATGGCTGAACAAAACTCTTTTCTCTCCTGTGAAATTGTTTGGCAGCCATTAGCAATGCAGTGTAACGCCAGTGATTGACGTTGCTGTCTACTTAGCATTGACAAGGGATGTGTGTGTGTATGGGGAGGGGTCAGTGGGCTGGTGGAGGGGGCCGTGCAGGGGATTGATCGGGGTCTGTGTTGTTGCCAAACGGGGGGTGAGGGTGTATTGGCGCGTAGACAATGAGCCCCGGCCAGCGCTGAAAGGCCCATTCTGCGGATCCCTGTTAGCTGTCTATTATCCGCGGTCTCCAGGGGGCTGCTAAATAGAGGGCATGTGTTAGGCAGACATTTATCATGTAATTACAGCACTAGGATCCGTTTCTGATGGTGTGTGATGATTACTAATAATTACTGTGCATTTCACGCCTCCAAAGGGCCCAGATGGGGTCCCAGGGCGTCAATACAAAGGAAGGAGGGAGGGGGGGAGCAGGGGGAAAAAGAGGGATGAGGGAGGAAAATGGGAAGAAACGGAAAGACAGATGAAGAGAAAGTGAAGAGGGATAGTGTCTCGCCTTAACCATTTAGAGGTGCTCATTAGCTCAATGAATTGAACCATATGTGTCCAATTCCTAATTAACTGGATGAAAGGGAAGGAGGAAAAAAGGAAACAAACAAACAAACTGAAGTGTATTCAATTTGTTTGTTTGTTTCCTCCAGTCGAAGATATATAATATATATTTGATTGATTTACAATGCATCAATAATGTAATGAATTTAACCATAATTTCTAGAAGCTCTGATGCCTTATAGAGAACTATTGGTGTGTTTAATATAATAGTGATTGTGCAAACTGTAGAAATAATAAACATAAAACTCAGCAACAATGGAGGCAACATCCCTGTTTGATATGTGATTTCCTGTTGGCCCCCACCTATAACCATGTCGCTTTGTTTCATAAGCAGTATACACATTTACACTGCACAAAAATAATAGCAAGCTTTCCTGTGTTTGATTTGTAGTGTCATGATTGATACACAGTCATACTCAAAAGGTTTCTTATCTGTAGCGGGGGCTGAACGAATGGGCTGAGACTGGGGTTTAAATAAAAAAGAGAAACACCCTCTTATGAAAGCAGCCATCTTGCCTCTGTCAAAGTGCGGGGATGGGTCTGTGTGATATTAGAGCCAATGCAGGTGAAATACAGTGGCTCACTGTTGTATTTCTGCCCTCTACAGGAAGCCGGATAAATCAAAGAGGTCAAGCTGCCACTGAAATGATGTAGTAAGGGAGCACAGGGATGGGTTATGCTGCCGAGTGTGCTTTGTGTGTGTGCACAAGTTGCTGTGCGTCACTGAGACCTGCAGCCATGAACTGGAAAGGGCAGATCAGCAGCTGCACGGCGTTTCCCTGAATGCTGCAGTCAAGTTTCCGTTCTCCGACAACCTTTAGTGTTCATTATATCTGAAGCCCATCGAGCCCCCCTGTAAATACTCACATTAACCTGAACAAAATGGGAAAAAAGGGGGTCCTCTTTTGCTCTTTGAGGGAGGCCCCTAGTAAAGACAACAAGGTCTCCACCTGGTCAAGGTGAGCTCAAATGAAACCCACTGACTGGCAGGGTTTTACCTGACACACAAAAGCCAACCGAATCAATATGGGTGGGGAGGGAGGGAGGGAGGGGGTCGATTGGGGAAGATGTGGACCGTCCTGTTTAATAGAAACAAATTGCTCTCCACTTCCCGGTGACACAGATAGCAGACCATTTGTGCCTGCTGGCCTTTGTTGGGAACAACAGAAAGGAAATGTACTCATCCTGGCCAGGGATAGAGTTCGGGGCTTTTTGTTACACGCCAGTTACCTTAGCCTCCGTGCCCACCCCCTTGAACAAGCACAGCGGTTAAGTAGTTCAGGTGCCTGCTACATTCTGTTAGATTAAAGGTCCCTGCTTCTGGCCCGAGTTGAATTGCCTCAGCTGGAGTTGAAGGAAGAGGAGGGGTGGGGGGAGCGGTGAAGTTGTAGGACCATGGGGCATGAATGGACATCTTGTGCGTGCTCACAGAGGCGAAACGCTTTGGGACAGCCGGCCGGCCTCTCTCTACACCAAGAACCTGAAAGAAAGTCTGTAGGGTGGGTTGGTGAGTGGGGAGGGAGGGAGGGGAGTCCAGCCCCACTCACCCTCACTCCTTTGCTCACTCTATATCTTCACCCACAGTTTCCCCCAGGTTAGTGGAAAAGCTGTACATTCGTTTTCAACAAGGAGCAGCGCAGGTGGGTAGTGGGTAGGATCTCAAAGGTCTTTTTGAAAGCTGGAAACACACATACTGTTGCCCCTATGGAACATGGACCTAAAGAAAACGGACACAATGCACACAGGACATGAGGGAGGGCTCTATGTAACTGTGCGCCAATGTGCACCTGTGCTACCCATTCACTTACACAGAGCGGCAGTGGATCCAGGGTCCACAGAGGAGTGGGTTGAATCTCAGAGGACATGGAACAAAAGGTGATTGACATCTGACACATAGCAGGTTTAACTTACACACAGCTTATTAATTGGCGGTGTTCAGTGGCTTTAAGCTCCACAGCTGTGTTCAGAAACAGCTTGCTGGAGATAAATGTTTGACTGCCGAGAGCATCAAATCTGTTACTGGAGTTTGGGTGTGTCACGTCATGTGTACAGTGACGATGTGTCACCAGTCAGTTATAAAAATCCCCCTCTGTGTGTCACGCACACACACTCTCTCCCTCCAGCCTCCCAAGATCAACCAGAGATTGGTCAAGCAGAAATGCACAACAGTGTCTGAGCATGTCCAACTTCCACAAACCCATTCCCAAGGTACGGGGTCAAGTACAAGAGTCAAAGGTGAAGTCTGCCCCACAGGTTTAGATTCCAGTCCATGGGGAAGTAATTAGTGGGTGTGCATGGTCAGGAAAAGGCTTTTATTGATCCAAGTAGTGATTTCCTTTTCAAGTCATATATTGGCTTCTATTAACTAAAGTACAAGCGCCATAAGTCATATCCATTATTAATTTGTGTTGATCTGGTTTGCCAGTCATAAAGACCATACACCATCTACTCTGCTAACAATCTTTTAACTCTTTAACAATCAAATGCACAAAATGTAGAAGCTCATCCCTTTTGGGGTAATCATATCACATGACAGGATTGCAAGAAGGTCAGGGTGCCGTATCACTTTATAGGACAAACCACATGCCTCCGTCTGTGTGACATGAAGTAAATGTTCAGTAATCCACATCTTAATCTTGTGCCGCGCTCAGCGCAGCTTAAAGAAACTGATACTCCTGTGACTACTTTCGCGGCTGATTGTGTTACCTTTACAATTCGGCTTCCCCTCCTTCCTGTTTTGTACCCTTGGAATGCCCGATAAAAGTATCCCCACTGTGGCTTTCCACCTGCACAGGAGAGGATATGGCAGTGGTCTGGGGTCAGAATTAATATGCAGCCCCATGGGGGATCCACACAATATTACCCTCTGACACAGGTTAAGAGGTAATATCTATGAATATTTAAAAATAATATTGAAAAAGGTTAATACAACTTTAAAAAGTATTATTAGATTATTATTAAATTATTATTTTTATATGTTCAATAGATCACATGACCAACTGTATGTGAAGTTGACTCATGATTCATAGAGATTTATCCCGTTTCTGCATTTCTACACAACCCAAGTCATCCTTTCCGGCCCACAAATGTTGGTTTATTCTTATTGCTCCTATTGCAATTTCTTAAGCAGCAATGCACAGCTGTTTTCAAACAACTCTACAATATCACTAAATAGTAGTGTTGTAGTATTCAGTGTATTTTAGTATTTAGTACCAGGAGACCAAAAAAGAGGTAAAGGAAAAGTAAATAAAGAAATTATGTAGCAACGGTTTGCCAACAAGTTCACCTGCACAGTATAATATGATAATACAACTGTATGTAAATTGCGTGAATACAGCTGGCTTCTGCTATTATTGAAAGTCAGTTCACTCAAGCATATATTTTCCTCACTTGCCCCCTGTGGTATCTAGCTATGCATATTTGTAATGACATGTCTCCACCTCTAGTACTATTAGGGATACATGAAACTTTAATAGTGGAGTTCATAGAATTAAAACTATACAAACTCCACAACACAGTCACATTAAAAAACAGTTAATGCAGGAATAACTGTGGTTAATTAATAATATGTTTTGACATAAGGCTATGATATATAGTCTCTTAAATTAATTAAGGTATCTGCTCTAAAACATGTTTATACCATTAAACAAGAGGGTATACTTTTAAATTAAATTATATCATTTGGAAATAAACCACAAGTGCTTGACATCTCTTAACAGTTGATACACAAAGCTGGAAACATAAAAACAAATCACTTGGTTTGTTGTGATGTCTGGTCCATGTTTTGCGCTGCGTTCTATACAATAACAAGTATTCATATGCAAAGACTGTGGCTGCGGTTGTCAGCAGACAGTAACATATTTCTTTTCTTCCTCTCAATTCTGTTTCATTCTGTGCAGGGGGGAGGCAATTTATCTGTCATGGCTTCTAAAAGAGGCAGCTCACTTTGCCCCCCTCCGCCCCCATTATACTGACAGCAGCCTTATTAGCCACAAGGGAAACCGGCCGCCACATGAATTTGGCCACTGTTCACCTCTGGGGCCAGGGCAAGCCTCTTTTTACAATAGCGCCAATGACGCTGAGATTTTCTTTTCAGTTATTAATTTGATAAATATATTAATTATGACCTGGGGATGACAGTCCAATCAGATTGTCAGGCGCCCAGTCGTGGGCCCCCACCCTCCACTTTGGTGATAAGTTCTCTCAGGTTTCTAGAGCTGTCATCCAGGGGGCTTGGACTTCTTATCAGCACTGGGCCCATTCTAAGGATAATTTCCTGTGTGTCGTAATTAAATGGTGGCTCTCTGGTGGCGGGCGGCTCCCCCTTTTAAAGCAGAAACCTCTAAGCGTGTGTTTCTGTGGGGATGAGTTAGGGTGGGGCACACCCTCATTGGGGTCAACATGATGAAAGTTTAATATGTGTAAACAAGCCCTTGAAACACAGCTGAGCAGGAGATCTTGGTGATTTTTGTGCCTTGTTTGCTTAGGTTTGTTGGTATCAGAATAATTTAACAACTATCCAAGTCCTCTTGGCCTATCTATTTACTTAACCAAACCAGCGTTATTTCTGGCAGTTCTCTTAAGAAAGAAGGATATATAGAGAGTGAGAGAGATATATTTGTTGTCAGTTGGATTAAACATGATTGATTGGGCACTAACAGACATTGATGCAACTGTGAGAGTTTTTCATATTCAGTAGAAGTCCTGACCATCTTTACCAGGAATGTAAAACATATGAAAAAATGAATTAATGAATATTAAAACACCAAAGAGTTCTGATACTAACAGTGTGTGGGCAGTCAGACAGACCCAGAAATGCAGTATCAGTTGGTTGGACCTGTGTGTGCCTGGACAAAGACAGTAGCAGCAGTTTGGTTGTTGGTGTACCAGTCGGATGTACCAGTCTGTGTGACTGAACCTGAAGAGGCCAACTGCGGGACAACCTAACCCATTGTCCAAACAGGTGGGGCCATACTGGAGTACAGCAAATGTCCAATGCACAGAAGATGCAGGATGAACTGTTTCAGAGCTGTCCAGGTTCAAGGTTAACAAGAACCATGGAAGAGGATGAACCAAGGTGGCTGGATGATAAGCTAGGATGGCTATCCAACAGATGCACTGATGATTTGGAGATGAGCCCTTCGGTATCTGAGACACTGGGTGTTTAGGGAAGAGGCAGAGTCAGAATCAGGACACTGGCAGACGGCCACTCTGGGAGAGTGTTAGGATGCTCCAAGGAAGCACTTGTGGAAACTTGGCAGCAAAGAAATCATGGGATCAGAAGGTAGCACTTACAAGACTGGGAGTGAGTTTGTACAAGGCAAACTGGATTAGTCACCATTTAAAGGCAAAAAACAGGCTCTGTTGGGTCATTTTAGGACAGATTGTACTGTAACAACATTGGTCATGTGCAACAAGATGCAAAACTGGAATGCAGATGCAGCCTGGTGGGTAAACTGGGTAAAGGAGGAAGACTTCTCAATGGTGACAAGAGGGCAGATGATATGAGATTTTACCTTACAATAAACATTACTTAGGTTATAGGTTATATGAAATTTATCACGACAATAAAACAGCATGAATAGTCAAACAGTATTATTAACTCATAACGTACACTGTTGCACACGAGGCTCACCCCGAAACATCAGTCAACAATAAGCCATTGTGTTACAAATGTACGAAGCGGGTATGAGATGTAGTGCAGTGGAAGAGGAGATGTGAGTTCTCCATGTAAAGCAGTCCGCGGCTGGAACCATCAAATCTTCCCCCATGCCACTGGACCTTGTCTGACAGCCGTCTGGACTTTAAAAAGGGGTGATAACTTAATTTCTACTCATGTCAACACTGCTGCAGGGGCCAAGAGGAAACTGTGGGCCTATTGTGTGTCTGTCATATCATCCTGCATTTTGTGGCCCCAAGAATGAAAAATATTTAAGTGGCTTTGATGTCCTGGATCTTGTTGAACTGCTCTGATGGTCTGAAAGCATTTGAGCGTCCTTGATGCTCATCTCCCTTGTGTCTTTATCCTTTTATCCTTTGCATGCAAATGATGTGAAATTGTTTGTGTGTGTACAAGCACTGCCTGCTTGTTGTGTGTGAAAGTTCTTGGGCGACCTGCACACAGCCAGCAATAGTGCCACGTACCCTCGCTGAAGCAAACACAAGTGCAGGGCTTATACTGGAACAACCCTGAGCTTGAGGGCGTTGACAGCAGCTTCTATCTGCCAATCTCCCTGTGGATATTGTTGCAGTACTGGCAGACAGACAGCCAGGGCTTGTGGGCTGACAGATCCCCTCTGTCAGCAGGTTATCATTTCCAATTAAACCCTTTCATCTAAACGTACAGTCAACTCCTTGGCAAGCCAAAAAATGACCCGAATAAGACGTTATTAGTCTATTTCAACAGGTCCCCATTTTTTTCAACCTCCGCCCTGCAACTGGAGGGGTTGGGCAATCTTTTAAAGCATTTCGGTTCTAGATTCTTCAGCTATCTTGATCCAAATAGCTCAGAACTTCAGCCGTCTGCGGTGGTCACGTTCTGTTTAGAGATAAACTTTCAAAATTGCGCTGGAGTGACACACCGGCATGTCCTCTCTAACATGTGTACCAGCACAAGGGCCTTTTTGTCTGGCTTTGTTCGTTGGGACCCACTGTGGACAGCGCTGTTCCTATCCACTATGCAGGAGACATGAAGGAATGCACGCGGAGCTCAGTAACTGTCTGTTGAAAAAGGCCTCACAACGTCTCATTTCCTTTAATAAGATGGCCTCTAAGGCATCCGGATGGACCAACTAAATACAGATTAACCCTCAGCGTCATCGGCAGCCACTCAATCAACATGACTCACTCGTGCATGAGTGTGTGTACTCATACACACAACTTTCACTTTATAAGACTATACAGTTTTCCGTATATTTCTAAGTAAGATATATTAAAAGCTGATCTTTATATTTTAAATATATTTTTATTTAAGGTTAACATAGGACAGTAGGATAATGTGCATACCAAAAGAACAACAATTCACACATCTTACGATATCTGCATACTGCAACTATCGTATGATTAATAGTACAAAAGCTGATCAGTCTGTGTCATTGCATTATCATCTTTTGAAGCAAAACAACAAATGATTACTGGTTTAATGCTAATGGAAAGTGCTGTTATTAGTAATACATGACAATAAATTAAATATTTTAGAATTTTTAGACCTTTGATTGGATAAAACAAACGATTTGAAGATGTCACAAAACAGTGTGTGGATTAGTTGCAGCCCTAACTCCTCTCCAGAAAGGACACACACTACTTCCTGCATCGGCACTAAACATTTGCATTTGGAGTTATATAAAAGATTGAAAATTTATCCAGCATGAACTAAATTCCTAGAACAATAAAACAGCGGCATACTTACAAATTCCCCACCCCCACATACACCATAATATTTTGTTTGTGTAAAAACCAGATTTCCATAAATTTGCTGTTTTTGACCTCGAAAGATGTGACCTCAGTTGGTCGTCTGCTGGTGGAAGCCAGTAAAAGCATGCTCCCACTGCTTCAGGGCAAAACAAGCGGCAGTGCAGCTTGGCTATAACCTATACACCTACCTGCACATCCTGGCCAACAGCTCTGGCATGTGAGTTTGCTTTGCGCTTCGTCTAGTTTTACAAAGAGGGGTTTTAAGTGCAATTCAATTCACAGTTTCCTCTTTTAGCTCTACACTGAGATACACTCTCCGAAATGTAGCCCCTCGAACCCACACCAACTTCCTGCTCAAAGACACAAAAGTGTACACTATGGAAGCAGTCAAGAATTCAGATAAGTGCAGAATTAAACCCAATTTCAGATTGACCCCCTTTTCCATCTGCTTAATCTGCTTTAATCGGACAATAATACTTTATTTATCCAGGGCGGAGGGGAGAGTTGTCTGTCGGTAAGATGGAGAGGTTGCACTTTTAAGCATTTAGATCATGCAGTAAGTAATCCTTGAAAAGTTGAGAAAGGGAAAGAAAGTGAAAATAGGAAAAGCAGAGTGATAACTGGGAAAAGACAGAGGAGAGGGAAGGATGGAGGAAAAAGGGGGAGTGTTATCGAGGCACCTGTACCTGAGGTAAAGGAACACCGTTAGAAATACTAGGATAATCCTCTTGGTTTTAATGGTTTTGAAATGCTATGAAAGATTAGGTAAACAGTGCATTTGATTAATGGGAAGAGAAGTCAATTGGCCATGGAGCGTGAAGCAGTGCACAAAGCTCCTTTCATATCCTCGCTGCAGCCTTGAGCAGAGATGGTCACAGGGATGTCTTGGCACGGACAAGATTTAGCAAATACCTCCCCTGGAGAGAGTACAGTCTCACACTTTTTCAAGATTTGGAAACTTGAGTGAGCATGAGGAAGTATTAATGTGTGACACACAGAGAGACGTTTAATCAGATAAGGAAATGGACGGGGAGTGATTAGGGATGATACCATTCCGGTTTTGATGACAGGATTTCATGTGATGCTACATGCTTTACTTACTCATCCCTGAAATTCTGAAACCGACTCCTACCAAAGTGGATTTCTGCAGCCTCCCCTCCTGATCCCTCTCTCTTTCCTCTTGGCAGTTAAAGGTCAGCTAGCCCAGGTGCTTGCCCTCCACTTGACTCTTTTCCAGCAGACTGTGGCTAAAGCAGAATCCGCAGTGACCCATTCTAACTCAATGTCATCTATGCATGATCAAATCCCCACACAACAGCTTAGCCGGGCCGAGCCAAGGCCTCGGGTCCGAGGCATTAGTCATATGGCAGTTAGAAGGGTGGAGGTGGGGAGGAGCAGATTAGACTGAGAAGCTCAAAAGTGTTTGTCATCTGAAAGGTCTCAAGGAGGAACCAGAAATATCACTTTCACTCACTTTAAATGCAACATTTTGTTTGGCAAACTTAACGTCTACTAAGATTCAACTGCATCATTTCCAGACAAGAACGTCTGGGTTATCCTGATGTGAATCATAAATTAAACTGGACTTAAAAGGTCCACCTCTAAGACACCAGAAAAAAAAAATATCCGTTCAAATTTTATTTTTTTAGACAGATTGGTTTACATTAACTTAATACCAAGGAGCTGAGTACAATGTGATTTGATTTGTTACTCTTTTCTTCTCCTTGTCCCCCATAATTTCTTCTATGCACACACATGCATTAACTCCCTTCCAGGCACCCTTAAAGGCTGCAATGCTTGTTTAACAGTTAAGTAGAAAGCAGGTTAATTGTTGGACAGCGTAAACAAGATGATTTGTTTGGTTTGTTCTCTCTCTTGACCTCGACCTCAAGCGGCACATTCTTGACTAACTCCATGAGATCAGAAGGAAGTTAACCATGAGAACAGGGGTGTTAACCATAACGCACTTATTGACCTTTACAGCTGTTTTGACTAATTGTGTGTGCTTAAAGGAGAGGACAATACGGGACAAACAGTTTCCTCACTGGTAATATGTAGGTTTACCTTTTTAACATGAATTTTCACATGCAAACAAACAGCTCTGACTCAACATGCTTCAGGATACCAGAGAATCCACAATACTGCTAATCCCCAGCCACGGCCAGAGGCAGCACAAGGCAGCATAAGCTCTCCGTCCTCCCTGCTATCACCTGCCTATTTACTGCCATGCCATCCCTACGGCGCTTTCAGCCACTCTCCTTCTCTTTCTCCTTCCCTCTCTCTCCATCCGCTAATCCTCTTTAAGGACATTACCTGCTAATATATCCAGTCAGAAGGTATAAAAGCCCAGCTATCTCTTTACTGCCATCGGCGGTACGCTAAATAGGCCTTTAATGGGGGGAGGCAAAGGGGGGATATCGTGGTTTTGACCCCAAATACCATTCAGATCCTGGTCTAGCTGAGTGGCTGTCTGAGGTGTAGCATGTGTCGGGTCACAAGGAGCTGAGGGAGAGGCAGGGGATGCAGTAAAGGAGCTAAAGTGTGGTTGGCCTTCAGTGTTTGAGACAGATTATTTTTTTTCTGTCATTTAAGAGGGTTTTGTTGTAAAGCACATGTATTGCCAGAATTCTAGCTTGTGAAATCAGGAACTATTTATTTAATCAACATCTTTTCAAAACACTTTTACATCACATTTTTACTTACACTTTTACTACACTTATCCTAGATGTCAAAGCCAAAATGAGGCAACTCCACACACTGGTGCCCCCACATGGCAGAGAGAGGTAACTGTTTGAAAATCAGTTTCAACTTCAATATCCAGAATAAAAACCCATTGCAAACATTTTATCCATCTGTTTGTATTTTGTCTATTAAAACTACATGCGTATAATATAGAATTTTGAGCATTTGACAGTGGTCCCCCAAGACCCCAGAGCATTAGTATTTTTTAAAGAACAAATTCAATGGTAAAGTCATAATAAAAATTATACATGGTTTTGATAATTATATGTACTGATTTTTTTTTTAATCTTAAACTGTCACATGTAAATTTAATGGTATCTTTATATCAGCTATATCACACCTGTACACTGGACACTTCTTCTGCAACCATCACTCTGTAATTGTCCCCTAAGAATAAACTGTTAAATCCGTTATATTAACAAAAAAAAGTTACATTGTAACTTACATTGTGTGTGATAAAAGTAGTATGTGATAAATACATACCTTAAACCTGGGTTCCTATTTGCTTTACTTAATCACAAAAATCTGAAATCTGATATATTTTATTTATCATTAACACTCATGTTTTATCAAACATGTCAATCACCAGAGCAGAAATAACAGGCCCCAGGTAAAATATTCTCTCTGAAGCGTTTTGTAGACGATTAAAAAAAAAAAAAAAAACCAAAGAGTTAGTTCTCTGTTCCTGCTCATAGCCGGTTAACCTGCAGACCTTTCTGACCAGCTGAGTTGAGCGGCTGACTTGGCCCCGGGGCAGGGCAGCTGTTCCTCTGCCTGCTAATGGAGCGCCACTGACATCACTTTAATGAGACAGCACTAATGAGTGCTGACAGCTCAGACAGCACAGCGCAGTATCAGCTCACCTCCTCCAGGTTCAGCTGGCAGAGAGAGCAGAGAGCGCCCTCCGCTGGTCACAACAGGACATGACCACGGAGAGGACCAGAGGTGCCCCAGCAAATAGATTCCCCCTGTCACTTCCTGTCTCTGACAACTGCTAAAAGGAGGAGTTCCCAAGTTTTCAACATCTCACTCTTTATTTCAAGGATTTATAAATTATTTTTTAGCCAGTCTGAACAAGAAACAATAAAAAATGTACTCATGCTTTTTATTTTATTAATTTATAATTATTATTCTTATTTTGAATCAAATAAATCTATATTGCATACCATTAAAGTTAAAATATTTCTTTTTTTTCTTTCTTTTTTTTCTTTACTAGATTACATTTACACAGTCTTGCTAAATGTAATGTCCTATTAGTGCAATCATACCCATCATGTAATCCTTATTTAAAAAAGATTACGATATGCTGTCATTTTTGTCCAAATTTCATGCTTTAATTGATGACATAAAAAGATATAGATTGAGAAAAAAAAAAGGTAATGCACCAAAGCATCATATTCTGGATTCAGAGTTTATGTTTACTTAAACGAACAAAAAAGTCCTTTTTTCTTGTAAGTTATACATATTGCCTTAAAAGTTTGTTGTTGTTGTTGTTGTTGTTTTTTTAAAGAATAAGCTCATTATCACACTATATTTTATTTACATTTTGGGCTTCTTGGTTGTAAATAATTCCATGATCATTACATCTCATTCATTATCACTATTTCAGTGTTTTTTTCTGTTTCAATTTTCCATCCACTAGAGGGAAGTGCTGCATCAAAAGTATTACGCTATACAAAACTTCACAAAGGTTAAAAAGACATGACAAGCATATAATGTCTATAACAACACTAAAAACAAAACTTCTGAAAATCTGCTCAAACATTTTTTTACAAATGATATGTGACTCACTTAAAGCTCTGTCCCCCTGGCATCGGTGTGCGCTCACACAGCTGTATGTGAGCAGCTGCAGTCCTGACTGACAGGGAGGAGCAGGGGACGGAGAGATCAGCACATCCATCCACCCACCCACTCCCCAGACCGCGTGGGTGCAATGATTGGTGCCACTGCTGTACGACAACAGCGGCTTTTTATCTCAGGGCAGATTGCTCTTTCATCAGCACCCACAAAGGGGCGCAGTAACTTCTCCACACATCATGCTGAGGCCTTGTCAGACCTTTTCAGTGAGGAGAGAGGAGGCAAGGAGGCAGCAACAGTCAGCCACCAAGAAAATAATAAGTTTTTCAGATAAAATAATTAATTTCCGCATACATAAATTTGATAAAAGCTGGGGTGGATAATAAACAAACAACATCCAACAAGCTTAACACTTGCAAAAGAAATGAAATTGGAAAAAAAAACACTACAATAATTAGATTTGTGAATTAATTTATTCTGTTGACATTCTCCACATTGATTTTACATTAATTCAGTTGGACCCCAAAATGCTCTCAAGCCTTATAATGGTTGGTAAAACCCTCTCTGTAAGCTTTAATAGTTCGGGTTGAAAAAGACAGTGAGTTAGTATGTACTGACTGACCTTCTGAGCCTCAGCCTGGACTGAATCATTATCAAGGTTTTACATTTTCATTCCTTTCATTTCTTTCTGTCAAAACACCAGCTGCACCTCTCCGAATGATTTTGCATTTGGAAAAATCACTCCTTTTCCCCACTTAAAGGGATAGTGTGGTGTTTTTCAAGTGGGGTTGCATGAGGTATTTATCTATAGTCTGTGTTTTCCCTACAGCACATGGCGGTCGGCACGCCCACAGTGATGCACTGCTGCGATGTCAGTATCAGGTAAGTGTGTTATATTTAGACCATTTTCACTGTTTCAGCACTTTCCAACAGAGAACTCAAGCTATTATCACGATTTTCACCACCAGATTTGTTTGGTAGGATCAGACATTTGACCTTGTAAAACAATGGAAATGCTGGTGTGCTGCTGTCTTGATCATTTTCTGTTATAATCTTTTTATTTTATTTATTATTTTTTTTGTACTGTGTGTAACTGTAACTCACAATAACTCAAACTAGCTAACTTTTTCAACACAGTGATCGTGTTGCCACCACCTAATGGTGACCTAGTTTCTCCTCTGGGGCAGAGCGACACACCTGTGCCTCATCTACAACCACTCACCTGCCCTGCATCCTGCTAATCACCCCCCGGCCATATAACCTCCACACACACACGCACGCACACACACGCAGTCACTGCCAGATGGTTCCTTCACTTAAACTAGGCTTTCCAGCGCTGTTTCCTGGCTGATTACATGTCACTGACCTCCTGCCTGTTTCCCCGTTTGCCTGCTTGTCCCCGGATCAACCTGGTCCCCAACTTCACTACTGCCCATTTCCTGGTAATCGACCTTCTGTCTGCCTGTGATCTGATCTGTGCCTGCTCATCTCACTGTCTTGCACCTGGGTCCTATCCTATGTGCTGCCCTGTGACAGACCATGAACTCCTGTGGTCAACAAGGTAATATCATTTTTTTTTTGTGTAAAAAATAAACTGGTAGCATTGAAATGGCGAAAATATTAAAAATATAGCATACTCTTAAACTAATTTACTTTTTTTTTTTTTTCCAGTTTTGGCATTTGGAGATGCTTGAATAAGTTTGACTGCTGCCCCCCTCCTCAGCTGCAGATTTCACGTCAGTTCTTCCTCCGTCTTTACTGTAGGTAAGACAGAATCCACTTTCAGACCGCCGTTTTGAGTTTGAGTCATTCAGCAAAATGCAGAACAACTTTTCTTAAGTATGTAGAATCTCTACAGTGAGACAGCTTTATTGTTTTGAATCGCATCCCGCTGCTGTCACTTATTACACACTTACTGCAGCTTTACCATGGCACAACTGTCTCCTCCCACTTTGTTTTCCAATGGAAAATTGAATGCGAATGGAAACCAATATTGCCACTGCAGAATCAGTAGAAATTTCCTTAGGCAAAATAATGATTGACTTGTGTATGAAAAAACAAAATGCAATATGAAAAGGGCTTCTGAATATGGAAAAGTACCCCAACATTGAAACATGCAACTTTAATTTCACAGTGCAAGTATTTCTTTCCTAACAGTGGAACCAAGTCAAAACACTGCTTCAATACAGAATATTTGCTTCTCACAAGTTTTTTTGTTTTGTTTTGTTTTTTTTTTCCTCACCTAAAAATGAAATGAAGAATAGCTTGACCCATAACCACCACAAGTCACTAAATAGCTCTGTGATGCTTCTGATGACCTGAAGCGAGTGAAGCATATTAATTAAATGATACCTTGAAATCTCACCTGCTGTCGGAGGGGCAGCCAGCTCAACCACGGATGGAGAGGTTGATTTATTAATCTGAGACTCAGAAGCCTGTCAGTTCTGCACTCCAGAGGTGTTTTATTTTATGTAACAAGTGTGAAATGAACAATGCTACACTGACATAACTGTGGAGGAGCATAGAAGACAGAAAAGATTAGGCTTGGAAACAGAACAGAGGAGATTTTTCAGAGCTAAGTAATGGGCATTGTGTCAGTTTTCTTTCGTAGCAAAAAAAAAATAAAGTACCAGTATAATTATGTATATGGTACAAGGGCCCCTAGAGGAGACCTGTATGTATTTTTAGAGTTACTCAGTCAGATTAACTGAAATTACAGACTGTGTTAACAACACATCCCCTCAAGAGATTAATATGCACAAACATTCTTGCACGCTCATGATTTTGCCTTTGCTCCTCTGAGTCACCAGTTCAACGTATCAAAGTATGAATCACAACATGGACCAACAGCGCGGCTGCATATGTGGATGTGAAGCTTGTTCCACAAAAGTGAGACGTCTGTCCAAGCACTAAACAAACAAAGAATAATAGGAGAAGACAGCCTCTGAAATTGTGCATGAGCCAGTTGGGGCTGCAGCCAGGCGTGTGTTCATGCAGCCACAGGCACGAGTCATCTATTGCATCAACTGCTCTACATCACATCCTGTATGTATGCTACAGCCTCTGACACGCCTATCAGGATGTTTTATGCACAAACTTGTTCCCTTTTTTTTAAATCAAAAACTGACAGATATCTGATATGGATGACATTTTTGAGATTTCTGTCCTTGAAGAAACGAATTCCTGCTTAAATACAGGTTAGTGACACACACACACACAGATTCAAAGATAATAAAGGAAAACAATTTGTCAGCTTCAGGAACATAACATACGCACACATTTAAAGACTGATCAGTGTGAAGGTCCTGACACGTACCATCATGATCTCTCATTAAGATTCCCCGCTTCATTTAAAAAAAAAAAAAAAACTACTGGGAGCTGTATGCTGTCATGCTTGTGTACAGCGATGTCACACTCATTACTAGAGAAAGGACATCAAAGCAGATGGGCGAGCGTGATTAACTGAGCCTGGAATTGCTGCGAGAATTTATGTACAGCCAAGATACAACCAGCCATTTGAGGTTCAGCCAACGGAGAAACCACCGCCTTTAGATCCACAGTAAATTCAACATGAAAGTGGTGGTGCATCTAACGAGAGGGCTCGCACTGTGCTTGTTTTACAGGTGGAGAAGATTGATGCATTCAGAGGGAGAAAAATGCAGATAAAGATACAAACTGTAAGACTTTGAAGTCAGCTGTCATGGTCAAATTGGAGTTTTCATCTTGATTAACTTGAAAAAAACAGTCCTTAAGCTACAGTGATTTTCTAAATACCCCTGAGCTTTGTTTCACTGGCAATATGCATGAAATAAAAAAATGTTCCTGCAAGACGATAAACCAGCAACTGTGCATGTACATTAGAGCTGCACAGGAGAGATACAGTGCAATATCCTATTTTCCACATGTCAATGTCATGTTTCTTATGTCATTTTTTCCCCCTGCAATATGATAGTACAGTTTATAGCGTATTTCACCCTCTATAGAGGTTCTGGGGCAGTTTCACCTGCAAGAAAACATAAAGTTAAAACATTGGGAGGCAGCTATTATGGCATCAGTGGGCAAACATGCTCTTATAGTTTTTAATTAAACTGATAAGAGGAACTATATTGTCACTGATCTATCTATAGTGCAGTTCACGTTTCATGAAGAAGTATCAGGTTCATTACAGGTCACAGTTACACCTGCATGTATCAAAGTAACACTTGAGCCCTCTTTTAAATGAGAAAATGTAGCAATATCTTGAAGAAAGGATTATAATATTAAATCATCACAGTATTCAATCATCTTTCAGGTGGTTCGAAAGTGTCTTAAGGCAGCAATATTGTTACACATTAAGCACACTTGACTCAATTTTAACTAACTGACATTAGCATATGTCCTCAAAGTTGTTTTAACTCAATGATAGCAAAACTCCAGTTTCCTTCAAGAGAGGAATATTAACATTTGCCACATTGGCTCCCTCCACTGCCTTAGTGTCAGGCAGTCACATCATAGGCTATTAACCTAATTTCAGTATTTGGCCCCAATGGAACCAAATGAAAACCCACCAGCATAACATCAGTCAGCTAGCTAGCTGGCTACTTTCCACTGGGCTACTGGGAATTCAGCTCATGGCTCCAGAAAAAAAAAAGACTTCATTCCAAAGATATTGCTGCAAGTCCATTTCTCTCCATACTTATAAGTGTGAAATTAACTCACACAGGAGCCAAAATGAAGAGAAATATTTTCTCCATTTGAAGTGTTATACCCCAAAGCTAATCCTACAAACAGCAGACACATTTCAGACAAAACACACACCTATATAGGCAAGTGTGAGGCTAAAAAACAATTAAACTTCCAGGATAACTGGTCATTTTAATTTATTTCCAGGTATTTCCATGACTGGAATCTATAACTGTTGTTGGAGACCTGAAACTACCTCTAGATGACATATTTGTGGTCGTATTAAACAACACCTTTAGAATACATAATTTAAAACACATTTTGGTTTGAAGTAGAGATACACCTGTTATAATTTATGAAAAACATGCATGCAGGTGTCTGCAGAAACCTTTGCTTTAACTTAAAGTCTAAAGGCAAATGAATCGGAACTTTATCCTATTTATTGGAGCACTCAGGAGACTTGATGCTGTATTAAAACAAACAAAAATAAAATCCAGTGTAGTTTCACCATCTGTTCCTTTACTATGAGGAAGCAGCTGAAGTGAAACGCTTTCTCTCTGTGGAATTAATTAGAAACTCTGTGCAGCCATTATTGGCAATTTGTCATTACTGATAATTTATAGGACGGCTAGACAGCAGCATGTGTGACCACTGCTGGAACATAGACTGGCTTCTCTTATCCTTGTAACCAGACAGAGGAGATATCTTTTTCAATTAAAAACTATAGATCACATCCATGATTTTGGTCCTGGAACTAATCTGAGGCAAATCTTTTTTTCTTTTTTTTTTTTTTGCAAATGAGTAATTTTAAACTTCACCCATATTGGGGGGTCTCATTGAGCATGTTAATTGAAATTTTTAAGAAGCTGAATGTATGGTGGTGTCTGACAATGCTAAATGAGTCTATTCAAAGAACAGGTACACTGTAGGTTACACTGTAGATCTAACCACCCACTTCCACAGTGCAAGACAGTAACGACAGAATGACAGCCAATTATTTATGTGTCCTACCATCCAACTGTTCCTCAGCGGAGTTTACTGCAGAAGCAACATTTCGTCAGTGGTTAGTCACAGAAAAAAGCTAACTTTGCTATCCACTGCTTGTTTGACAATGTTAAATCTTTCTTGCAAATATTCTACATCTCAGTATGCACCCTGAGTCCATGTTCCCTCCACATGAAGCTGTGTGTTTGATAGCAGGATAAATGCTTTAATAAGCTTTAATCCAAGACCCAAAACCCCCAGTAACACTCCCATGATGATGATGATAATAGATTGATCCCGAGAGAAATTCAAGCATCCGGTAGCAGCATGCAAAAACAAATTGAACATCAACTATACATACATTAAGACTGAAGAATGATTAAAATATTACACATTTGCAGGGTAATTGTTTGCAGTAAATTAAGTAATGTACAGATGATTCACAACTCTGCAACTCAATGCACAATGCAAATATTGATACTTGAGTCGTGAAGCTCTGTAAAAGTGAGCACAGAGCATTCTGTGTTATGTAGAAATGTTTCGTTTTAGCCTGTTAGTATTTAATTGTGAATAACTTTCTCAAGGTCTTCATTAATCTGCACATTTATCACTACAACTGTATAGAACTAGGTTTGGAAAAATTCCATTGAAAAGCAACACCTCAGCTCTACT
>JAOWBC010000318.1:7661529-7671854 GCA_028566105.1 Hypoplectrus providencianus
CTGTGACGCTGTGAACAGATTGTGCACCGTCCGTCCTTTTCATCTTCATCATGAAACAAATTTCCATAATCTATCCTTCACAAGCTCTCTGTTTAATCTCCATCTTTACCCACTTTGATAATAAGTGCGTGAAACAATATCTATTCTGTCTCCATCAAAAGTATGGGACAATCATGACTTGTCATCCATCAAAGCTGCCTCCACTGGTTTTTATTATTCACCAAGGGGGGTAAAGGCTGCATTTATCATATCACTGTATTGTTCCTGCCAATCAACGGAAATCAGTGAAAAGTGTTCAGAAAGTTTGGAAGGATCCCCAGTCCGGAGGTGTGCGTACATCTAATCTCCTTGGGAGACTCGGTGAGTGGGCGAGAGACAGACACAAACCTGCGATACACAAAACGCTGTGAGCACAGACCGTGTGATTTAGCCACAGCGCGTAGGAAGTACGGGAGAGCAGAAAAAAGAAGGCAGGAAAGACGGGCTGACTTCACACAGGCCACATGTTCCTCCAAGTGTGGTTCTCCCAGACTCAAAAAGTAAAAGTGTCCTTATAAAACAGCATGACTATGAAGTCAGATATTTCAGTAGGGATTTTAGATGCCAAGTGATTGTTTTGTTTTGTGAGCTGTAACTGCAGAAATCTGTGAAAATGCTTCTTGCATAGTTTACACAGATGTAAGAAAATGATTGGTCTTTTTATTTGTTTTTGGATAAAAGACCACAAGTAGACGGCTTTATACCATAAGTTACATTAAACTGGGAAAACTTAACCTTATATTTGTTGTCAATGCAATGTTTGTGCCACATTCATATAAAATATGCATATAATTAATTATAAAGTGTTTGTTTTTTTCACATCCTCATCCTGTACTATTCATCATTTGAAAATAACATAATAGCTCAGCACAGAAATGTCAATAACAGCGAGCAATTTTGGATGGAAAAAAAAAAATCTGTTCTGTCACATTATTTGGGCTTTCCTAGAGGGCTGGAAATGGTTATGAGTTATATTGTAAGATATATTAGATTATGCAAAAATTGTATTTTACATAAAACACATTACAATATTAACAATTAACATAAAATAATTAGCAATGCAGTTTTTGTGACGTCAGAGTATCAAAATGTTAAATTATTTCCATATAATTAAATATATGGGTTTTTTATTATGTATTTTATCTTTTATCATTACTTATACTACTGTCATAATTTTAAGAAACATAATGGGTGACAGTGTCACGGTATACTGAAAGTTTGCACAAATAACTAAAAAAGTAGTGTTCATTCAGACATTCTGACAGAGAAGACAGATACATTTGAAATATGCATTATAAACTTGCACAGTAGAATAAAGTAGCAGAGTAGCTGCACTCATCCAGGCACAGCAGCTTCTTTTAATCAGCAGCAACAACACACAGGAACATCAGTAATGAATCATCCTCAACTGAGAAAACCTGACTGACTGATCTTTATAGTTCCTTTATGCCAACAAATGAGAAAACAAACGCTTCGCTGAACGCTTCCTTGAGTTTGCTCGTTAATCACACTAATGCAAAGCAGGTGTTGCACAACCGTCGGCGCTCAAACGTCACAAATCACTTGATCATGGCAACTAAATGTGAAGAGATAATGAAAGCTGTAGATATGTTTCTCCATTATGTCTCATTTAGTCCCTTGTTTTTTTCGTCCTCAACCTCTAACAAGCCTGTGTGGGGGTATCGGACTGACTCCAGGCATATAATGTGAATCATGGGAATATTGGACCCAGAGGTCACGGTATTCCCGATCCCCGGAGCACACAGCCTGCGCTGCTCACAGGACAAATAAAAAAAGACTAGTCTATTTCTGTCCAGGAATGCTCTGTTTGTTTTTGCTTCATCTTGTTTGTCCTAGAAGCACTGCAGCAGTGTTTACAGAGTATCACTGACCCCAAACCTTTAATATACAGTGAAAACCCTTCAGGACTCCAGCCTAACAGCTTAGTGTTTGATAAGATGATAAAAAATTTGAAAATGCATTCCTTTATTTATCCGCATGGGGATGATCAGGTGTTGCAGCAGAAAGTACAGTGTAAAAAGATTAAGACAATAAAAATAGAATAATATAAAATAAAGACTATAACATTTGAACTTCAACTTTTTATCTATAAGAGAAACAAACATAAACAAACAAGACAGACACTTCATCCACCGGTGGTTTGCTAAAATTAGCAGTAAAAGAATAGAAAAGTGGCAGTGAAGTAGCATAATATACAGTATATGAATTTTCACATACACTAACATATGTGCATTGTGTGCAGTGTGCAACGGTTCACATCAGTTCAGCAGGGAAAGTAGAAAAAGTCGTAAAGTGTAACTGTAACTGTAAAGAACATCAATAAAACCTGGTTCAGATGGTGGTTATATGTGTCCATGTGACCAGAAAAAAATGTCCTCAGTAAATCACACTAAAAATCTATCCAATAGTTGTTGAGACAGTTCATTGTTAAATGTCAGCATGGCTCAGGGAAGGATCACCAGGGAGCAGTGGAGGCATTAGGATTCATGGTGCCACGCACATGCACACGGTATTGCAGACGTCTTGGCAATCCACTCGATAGATTTAGCAAAAATTTAATTAACAGAAACATTTACTTCAAAGAGTCTCTCGAAGAAAAACTCAGGGTGTCGCTTTGTTCAGCAGGCTTCATCCACTCAGGACCATTAATATGTAGTCCATCAGGATTAAGGCTGGGAATCTATATGATTTCAGTGGGGATCATGATAAATAACCGTAAAAGGTTAATCGCGATGAATTTCTGTGAATGGGAATATCTTTATTAGTGAGATGAAGAAACTGACTCACTCCTGTAAACGTTATTAATGTCAGGACTGGCATCCCAAAATCCAAATCAATATGATAATTAATAGGGTTTTGGCCAAATATATTGAATAGCATAAAGACGTATTTCATATTTCTGTGTTTTAAAGCATCCAAATGAATTCTTTCAACAGTTATATTACAACTTGCTGCAATAAAAGGTCACAACCATTGCTTCATTTTAAAGATTTGTCTTGATTCATAGAAATGTATTAAAAAGTACAGATATGAGGCAGACACATACATTAACTGTTACAATTCATTCATTTCCTGTTCTAGGGCAAGAACCAATCACAAAGCCGGGTTTGTCTCCTGCAGAAATAGATCATCTCCTGGCAGAACTCTGCACGTCCTCAGCAACATATTGTTCCAGGTAAAATAATAAAGACACTTAAAAACACAATCTAACGTGACATTTACTTGTATATTTATATAGCGTCCAGCTGTAGGATCCTTCCGGCAACCACTTCACAATAATGTGTGTGTTCTGTCACATTAACACCATCTCAGGTTCTGTACATGTCCTATATTTATGAATATAGTGACTAATAACCTTTAAATTGCTGGAGGAAGGTACAGAGAGAAGAAAAAATCGAGATAAATACGTAGCTGTCCAATGAAGAAAAGATGAGGAAGATTCTCCTGCAGCTGTCTCACATCTTTGAGCTGATGCAGAGACACTGGCTGCTCCTCAGGTCTCCAGTCACATCCACAGCTGCACAGTGAGGCTGCTCTGCATCAAACAGCAAAACTCCAGAGGAGGGAATTCTGCAACACTTTGTGCTTAAAAATAGATCAGAGGGTAGCAAATGCTCTGTGTTCTGTTATTTTATTCCTAATCAAATTCAAGGCAGAAGACACATTAAGGTGTAAACCATGAGGCTTTAATTGCCTGTGAAAAACAAGCAATTTATTCACATGCTTGCACATCCTGACACTTGATAAAAATAGTTGTAGTCAGTGATTATGCTTACCACAGGGTCTAACTGGCCATTGATTGGTGCAGATGTAGTAATGTTTTGACCTTTATATGTGCCTGCTACTGACAGTTAATGAGACTGTGACGTACAGTGTGTGACTTTAGTCATTTCCAACCATCTGTTTAACGATCAGCAGACACACGAACTGCTGAAAGTTCTGGTGAATACGTGATTTGGAAGCACAACAGATGGTTCCCACTGAAAACTTTGATTGGTATCAAATAACTAAAGCACCATGACACATAGTTGGAACATTCTGAAGAAATGTTTGATTTATTTATTTCTCTTTTGACCATGTAAATGAGCTGCAATTAATTATAGCGCATAAATAATAGACTGTACAACTTTGATTTTATTATTCACATGGTATAACTTTCCCTAGTGATACGGAGGTTTCATGTAGGGAAAAAAGCTTCACTGTTTCATTTATCTCAGTCAGTGTTTGCAGGGTTTGTGTGGGTGGCAGAAAGATGAATATTCTGCAGTAGCATGCTATATACAGAGGGAGGAATAAATGTACTACGCATTAGAGTTTGTTATCGTAAAATGTACGGTGACTCTCCTATGTAGAACGAAATTTGTTTGTTTTTGTGATGAGTTTAAAAAAAAAAAAGCATTGCCTGTGATCCAAGCCAAGCCAAGCCAATTTTCCATTCCAATCTTTCCAATTTTACAATCCGATCTTTCCAATTTTTCCAATTTTTTTCAATCTTTTCAATTTTTCCAATTTTTCAATCCAATCTTTCAAATTCTTCCAATTTTTCATTCCAATTTTTCTTTTTCAATCTTTCCAATTTTTCCATTTCAATTTAAAAAAAACATGTTATATGATGAGGAATAACAATACACCCACTCTAATGCTATTTAATCCAATGAAAAGGAAACATGTTTGGAATGTTTTCAACAGTTTCCAGTTAACCCTTTAGCATTCAAATGGCTCTGCAGTTATTATTTTTAGTGGGCTTTTTGGTGTCAAAATCCATGAAGCAAGCCATGTCATGAGACATGTCATGTAAACTCATATATTGGTATTTCAGGATGAATGTGTCATAAACTTCTTAGGGTGTTGCATAAAACACCTCCTGAGGATTCAACGACCCAACCGTGTCCCCACAGTGGCCATTTCAGTGCAGCGAGACCATTTTAATTTGATTTCATGGTATAATATGACCTGTTGTGCCCTCTAGAATAAACACAGCCTCATCATCATTCGGAGGACGGATGGCGATCCCAGTTCTATTAACAGTAAAGGGATTTCTCAGCGTTCGCCATCCATTCTTGCGGTAATATCTCAATTGTTAGACGTTTTTTTTAAACAAAATCACAGCACTGATATTTTTAAAGTGTTATTTCTACTTATGATACTAATAAAATGGCCAGATTTAGCACCCAGTCTGTCAAATGGGATCAACCAAATATGGCTTCATCAATGTATGCCGCTTGATTCTGGCTTATCCGTGTGTGTACTGAGATAAATGCTCTGTAGTCTTTTCTGAGTCTTTCGCTGACCTTCAGGTCTCCAGTTAACATGCTGCCCATGTTTACCAGTGCTGCCCAGTATACAAGGCACATATTCAGACAGCCGCCTCCTGCTTCATTGAAGGAGAGCTGCACGCAGACTCCCAACTTGCTAAAATCCATTAACTTGTCTCAGCAGTGTTTCAGTTTATAAGAAATCCATTGGTTTGGCTTCATCATTCATGAGGCATTTTAAAGTACATTTATTAGTCACGTGAAATAATTACAGTAATGGCTGCTTCACTGGCACTAAAACAACAAAATGATTCCATTAAAATAGTTGCTTTCTGTCTCTTATCCATTCAAAGCCTTTCTTCCTATTATTTCCCCAGAATCATACAAACACACTGTTGTACCTTTGCCTTGTGTCATTTTGCTTTAAACCTTTTGATAAACCCCAGGCTATAAGCTGATCCTATGAAATGCATCTGACAGATGATTCCACCTTTTTCATTACTCTGCTGTCAGCTGCAGTGAAGGCTGTGTGTGATAAAAATGTGCCAAAAAGACCCACTCTGACACAAGGTACCATTAGAAATCCCATCAGACAATAATTGAGACCAAAGAGGGGCACGTCTAAACTGACACAAGGAGGTTATATCCTTTTTAAGGTGCGTTAGAGCGCAGAGAAGGTTAAAGGTAAAGCAGAAGTGAAGACACCGCTCAGGGCTGTGTTACACTTTAACAGATAGTATTTATAGTTTCATGCCCTGCAAGATAGAAAGAAACAGAATATCTGCTAATGCTGAGTGGCACAATGTGGTGCAAAGAGTGTGACGTTCAAAGGCAACAGGATGTGACAGTGGCTCAGTGACCATATTTGTCTCTTTCCACTCAGTCAATACCCTCAACCACAGAGGAGATCTGAACAAGAAATGAAAGGAAGAATCATTATAAGCAGCAGAGAAACCCCAATGGAAAGGGATTGGGAATCTATCAAAAGGACTGTGAACAAAACTGATCCACGTAATTATTGTTTCAGCCGGCTAAGAGCCCACGGCTTAGGGAAAATCCATCAGGTCATTTGATTAGGAGAGACCTCGGCGGTGAAAAGCTCTGGAGACAATGGAGCCACTTTCTGGAGAACAGTGGTTACACATGAATAAGCTGCTCCCACAGAGGTCAAATGAACAAGCAGGCTCAGCTCCCGTGCAACCAGAATTAAAGTCAACACTTGATTACAATAACCACGGGATTGTAGAAGACATTTGTGTGATTATAAAATACAAACATGCTAAAGAGCAATGTGAAATAGGATCTTTCTAATATCTTTCTTAGATTATTGTTATCAATGTATCAAGCAAATGCCTTTTGATCTGTAGCAGCTTCAATGCAACTTCAAGTGAAAAGTTTTTAACATGTATCGAAACCATGCATTGCTCTGTCATCTTACAGGAAGAAGATCCATCAACCCGGGGTTCTTGTGTTTCCCAGCATCTGCACTGGTTTTCTCCGAGCGCTCCATTTTCCCTCCCACAGTCCAAACACAAGCGGCTCAGGTGAACTGGAAGCTGGAGGTGAGATTGTCTGTGTGTCAGCCCTGTGAGACTGCCAGCCTGTCCAGAGTATTCGCTGCCTCCCGCCCAGTGTGAGCTGGGACAGGCTCCAGGAGGAGTGGGCACAGATAAAGCAGAGATGGAAGTGATTTCGAGTTGGAAAACATCGCCTGCTGTCAGGAAGGAAAAACTGTATTTCCAGTGGTTTAGTATGCTTTTTGTTGTCAGGGCTGTTTTTGGTGCATCACATCTTTTTATATGTTTTGTGTCATGGTAGTAGCAGGGTTCAATGATTTGGATTATCTCAGTAATTATTGGATGTATTTCCATACAATTTTGTAGCAGTAATCATTGTGCACCATGTGTCATTATACGTGATGCAATTTGTATGATATTTTCCAAAATAATTCTGCCGTGTAATAGTATTACTTGTTAAAGTTAGGAAAAAGAACATGGTTGGGGTTAGGGTTGATAGATCTGCCTTCACTCCTGTGCGCCCTTGAGGGGACACATTGTCTTTCGTACCGTATTTCTATTTCACAAGACAAAATTTAATGGTTCACACATAAAGCATGTACAGCATTTGTGTTTATCCGTGTAAACTTTTTGGACCCAGTGGTAAAAACTACAGAGAACATTCAGTAAAGACCTGCTTTACTTGGATGAAGTAAATGATGCGAGGCCTCAGAGCACCTACTGTCATGGTTCCAGAGTGTTTTTCTCCTTGTCTTCTCTTCCTCTCCTCACCTGTTTTACATACTTTTGCTATGTGGGGGTTTGACTTTCCTTGTTTACCATTCACCTCAACGTCCACACCTTTGTCTCATCATGTAGTCATCAGCCACACAATGAGAGCCCTGGTCTTCAGATTGTGTAGTTTGTTTGTTGTTTTCCTGCCTCTCCAGCATCACCATGGACTGAAGCTGGATATCACCTTCCATACCTCCTGTCTGTCCTGTGGCCATGTCCTCCGCTGCCCGCTGCTCTGCCTGTGAGTCTTGTTCTAAGCCACACCTAACACCTACATCCTACTGGACTCAATCTTAACCCATGGCACTTACTTTTGTTGTCCTCCGACTTGATCTTTGCTCGTGTTGCATGAACTCTCAAGTGTACGTTTCTTTGGCTATCAGTGACTGCCAAATGAAACACTGTAACCTGAGTATTTTAATTTTTTATACTTGAAACATCTACATCTTCAGTAGCAAATATTGTACTTTTTGCTCCACTGCATTTATTTGATCATGAACTTACAAGTCAGTTTGCAGATCTACATAAAAAAAAAAGAAAAAAGATAAGTCAACAGTGATTAAGTACATAGTAGTATTCATGTCCATGTCACACACACACTCAACCAAAGAGATAGACACATGCAGGACTTTAAAACAAATCTTCTCCAGTCAGATTTTATTATTCCTCTGTTATAATCCTGGACATTTAATGTGATGAATTCAGATTTGATAGCTGTCGTAACCAAATGTCAAAATTAAAATGCAAAAGTGACATAATAAAAACAACAAAAAACATAAATTTTTCATACAAAGTGTCTGACTCACAATTTGTCACATTATCACATTACAAAAGAGACTAGCATTGCATTTGAAGTCTGAACAGAATTACTATTTGGTACGAATGAGAGGAATGAGTCACAAGCAAATCAACGCAGCAGCTCAGATGACAGATACTGAGTTGTCTTCTGAGCACACAAACACACACACAAACACACACTCACACACATTCAGGAGAGACAAAAAGATGTGTGGGCCAGCTAACTTTTAGAAACATGCTTTGATTGGTTTATTGTGCGTGTGTGCGTGCGTGTATGTGTGTGTGTGTGTGAGAGAGAGAGAGAGAGAGAGAAACAGCAAAAGAGAGAGAGTGATGAACATTTAAAGATCTATTAAAATATAACAATTTGATGAAAACATTTGACATTTGAACAAACACATGAACATGAATTCTATTTTGAATGGTCTATTATTATTTTTTATAAACGTACAAAATATCTTAGAAGTCAAGTCTAACTTCAAGAGGATAATTTAACATTAATTTAGAATCTGAATCATTAGAATTATTTTTTCTCAGATTAAATTAAAGTTAAGTGCTCTTGTACACATCTAACCAATTTGCAATTAATGCAAACTGTCACATTTAGTTTCGCCATCAACAAGGTTTGGTCACACAAAATAAGAAATAATTAGAAAACTTGAACTCTTTCCGGCTCCTTGGTCTGGTTCATATATCAGAGTGTTCTACTTGTGTTGCTGTATAATTGTTTATCAGCTTGCATTACTAAAAGCTAACAGATAAAGTCTTGTATATAAGTGTGGCTTTTGTGCATCCATACAGTGTAGCATATGTGTATTTCTTTGTTACAAAAAATCATTCCCAAAAAAATGTTGCGTTTCTCCTTTCTACAAGGATGAAATAAACAGAGTCCCAGCAGCGGGCCACTCTATTGTGCAATCAAATGAGATAGCAGGATGAGTTTCCTCTCACTGAGATTGAAGTCATAGCACAGTTCAACCATGACTGATTGCCTCTGCTCGGGCCCAGTGGTACAGAGATTTATCTCTATCATTCTTTTACTCTGTTTGTCTCTGTGAGCGTGAAACGAGACACGGCGCCTTTAGATGTAGCTGACTGATGCTGATGGGTGGCCATGAGGAAACGCAGCCAGTACACTCAGGCAGGAGGACATATGCCGCCGCAACACAAGGCTGGTCCAACAGGGAGTTAGATGTTTGTGTTCTGTTCTGTGTAAATCAAAATGAAACTCCCCCATGATAATATGATTTGTTAATTTTAACATATAATTTCTCTAGGCTTAATTCTGATAATTCCAAACCAGTCTTTCTATCCGAACAGCACAGAAACATGTGGTGATAATCCTGGAGCTGTTCCATAAAAAAAACTCTCCTGTGGCACCATGAGAGCACCCACATTGGTTTGAACAGGGCCTAGAAATTGATGTTTAGTCCCCTGCTGTGTGAATTTTAGTCACATGGTACCCTTTTGTCCTAAACACACTCCATGCACAAACCAGCACAAGAAAAAGTTCTCTAATATTCAACTCAAAAGTTTGACTATCAAGTTCTTTAGTCATAGAAATATATATTTTAACATCAGCATAAAGCTACGTGGTCCATATTCCACATGCTTCATCCATGACACATCTATGACTAATTTGAATATGATAATTGGTGTTCCTTAAATAGGATCCCTTTGCCAGAAAATTTAAAAGCCACAGTCTTGTACCTATTCAAAGAAATTACCATATGAATCTGACATTTTTTAACAGTTATGAGTGTGATTCAATCAATTGAATCAGGTGTCTGGCTCTGTCTGATTAGAGTAGAGATGAACGGCATTGTAATTGGATTAATTGGACTGAGTGCGATCTGAATCATAAGGCCAGATGTCTGTAATTTACTGTTCTAACTACAGCTGACATCTAAATTGGAGATAC
>JAOWBC010000318.1:7680921-7696321 GCA_028566105.1 Hypoplectrus providencianus
GGAACTGTACCCAGATGACTGACACCGATCTTTATGTGATTTATAGCAATATGCAGATCAAAAGTATGCTAGAAGATGTGATGCTAAATTTAAAAAAGTTGGAATTTATTATTTGTTATGTCCGGCTGTAAGAAGACGGGCAAGAAAATCTTTAAAATTTTTCTGAATGTGAAACTGATGGCAATGTTGCACCAGGTGGCACGAATGACATGGATCACTTCTGTTCTTGCAGTTTTGTATTGACGTTGTGTAAAATTGTGGTTTGTAGAAGATTTGAATCGCATTGGAATACAACTTAACAGTTAAGTTGTCTCTTGTGAATCCTCCAATAGCATGGAAGTGAAAGCTCCCCATTTTCAAACAACCATAGACATTGTAAGTTACTAAGCACACAGTGTTTGCTTATCACCTGTGCCTGTAAATTTCTCCCTGCCAACCTCTTCTATGTGTGTATTTTATATGCTTACAGCCTCCCATCCCTGCCTTAATGTAGCAACACTGATATAAATTATGTGTTACCAGAGCAAAGTCTGCATGGACTTGTAGTATGGACTTTCAGAATGTGTGCACATAAGGCTTTTAAAATCCACAAGAAAGCCTTCAAACACTTGCAGATTTCATAATGGGACGGCCTTGAGACTGCGTAGACTTATCAAGAATTCACGGCAACATCTGCAAGCCTGCGTGGGATTGGGCAAAGAACTTATTTTTAATCCCTCTTGAGGTGTTATGGACCTCATTTAATGAAATATCCAACTGAGGTGGGCTCTTTATCATGCCAAGGACACCACCTGTTAAATACAATTCTGACATCTACAGTAGTTCATAGTTTAAGTTATTAGTGATTAGTGCTGCTTCATGATCCCTGCTACCTCTGTACATGTCATATTTCCATATTTTAATGTTGTCCTTAATACCTTTAAGTGATGTGTGAGCCCTTTCTAGCTGTGTTTTGCATTGAAGTAATATTAATGAATGAGTCTCTAGTCTCATTTTGTTCATGCCCCTGCATTTCATTATTTCTACAAATCCAGGTAATTGTTATCCTCTCTCTTCCCCGTCACTATCAATCTAGTTTTCTCATTAAAGATTAATGTTTAGTTAGAGCAAAATTTCAAAGTGAGAGAGAAAAGAGAGATTTAGAAATGTGACGCAGCATATAGAGGACAGTGAGAGTCAAGGGTAAAGCATGACGTGGAGAAGTGAAGCAGAAGAGATGAGAAAACTCTGTGTGAGAAAGCGCAGAAGAGACAGCCTTTAGACCTCTTTGGTCTAAAAATCGATCTGTGGCGGGGAAGAAAACAGCAGGTGGGATTGACTGAGGTGAAACTCCATCGTCAAAATCCTGCTGACTCTAAATAAAAGACGGCATTCATCATTGCAGTGGATGCCTTTGTTGTCCTAAGTGCACAAAATGTCAAGATTCATCTGGTATCAAAGAGAGAATGAGATATTTCTCATGTTGTTGGTGCAGTGTGTTGGGTTGTTTGTGCTGTAAATTTGTTAGTTTATCCCATATCTTGGCTCCAGGCTGTTGAATAGTTCAGATATGAGCTGATCTGATGATCACATTCGCAAAAGCCAGAAGAACACCAAAGTTCTTACATTTCATCCTCAGCTGGGCATGACTGTTTTGAGCATAATTCAAGAACATCCATGCAACAGTTTCAAAAACATGGCAGTCGATCATAGTCGTTTTTTTGTGAAGCAAAGCTGTGGTCTTTGGGGCCCTGTGTTGTTGTTCATACAGTTGTTCAGTCTGATCAACACTCAGGGCCAAATCATATCTCAGCAACTGCTAGCTACATTTATTGATGTCTTCGGTGTTGATGGTCCCCAGAAAATGAATCATAATCTGTTTAGGAAACCCCTGATCCTCTCACCAAAATATCTTATTAAATGGGAAGATTGCCATGGAAAGAGTACAACTATGCTCCCACAGGATGAACTCTTCAGTTTTGGACACTGAATATCCCTGAATATCCAAAAGTATCAACTTAGCACAAGAGATAATCCCATGAAATAATGTCCAGACTACCATGAAATATATGGAATGTATTTGGGAAAAACACATTTGGTAGTATCTGTATTCATCACTAAACTTTTATGGTCAGGATTTCTACTGATCCAACAATCCACGGCTCTGGTCAGTTCAAAATAAACACATGATTCATGCTCATGGGACTTTTTTTGTTTCAGTCAACTGAGTTAAATGTTTTCAATGACCAAAAAATCTGTTTTTGTCAATTGAGTCTGGTGTATTTGGCAAGACATATATACTGTAGCAGTTGTTTCCAGTTAAGAAAAACAGCTTTTACTGTTTGACAAAAAAAGTCTCTGTAGTCACTGTTAATTCAAGTCTCTGCTACAATCATTCAGTACCCCGCCAGTTGATAGCATAGCATAGACATGCTTTATAATGATTGATGTGCTGTGTGTTTTGTGCCCATCTGATAAAATGATAGGAAATTATATCTCCTTCTCTGCGGGCACTGATTATGACTATTAGACGTATCAGGTTTATAAAGTTTCTATACAATTCCCAGACAAACAAGACATCCTTCTGGAAACTGATGCAGTCTATGAAAAGTGCTGGTCTTTTATATTGAGTCACAATATGTCTCAGATATGACCAACAGGGGCATCAAAAATGAATGCTTTCAAATCCTACACATCTGTGCTTTAGTTTTGTCTTAAGCACACATATATTTAAGTTGTAAAATTGGCCACTTTCAAAAACTATAAATAACGGAAGTGGAGTCTGGCCACTGACCCTCACAAAGGCAATAATTTTTGTCCTGATTTGTAATAGCAGTATGTTCAGTTGTGATAATGGTCCATCATATCAGCAGCTTGTGGCTGTTACATGGACAAATCCTGAAGCTCATTATCTTTAATTAGCCCCAGCTGTACGGATTCCACAGCTGTGTGTCAAATTTAGAATTCAACCTTGTGAGCGACTGATAAATATTCAAAAAGTCAGGCTCACGATTTGATCCTTCTCCTTCTACCTTCTTCATATAGAAGACAAAGGGACAATATATTGACACATGATTGCATTTACAGTGACTTTTCAGATTTTAGATGCGCAGTTCGGCATCTGCTTGATTTGTTAACTGCTTGTATCCTGTCTGAGGTGTTAGATTGGGTGCCAGTTATGCCATTACATGGCAGTGCCTCACACTCTATTATGCCTCTCTGTCTACCCTTTGTGATAAAATGATGCCAATCAGCCTCAACCCAGTCTGTGCTGCTGCAAAGATACCAACTGAACAGCGGATGAAAAATCAGCATCCCTGCAGAGCTTCTCTAGAGACAAAATGCTGCATGCTGTATATACAGCTGACTTTAGCCTCGCCCATTATGAAACCTTGGCATTAAACGGATCTTCTGTAACTGTAAATATCAGTTGAAGAGGGGACAAACAGTTCCAAGAGCCAGCACTCCTGAGAAACACATATTGCTGCTACCCCTGAAACATGTTTTAATCATGTCTTCATGTTTATAACTGTGTAAACACAGCCTGACCTTGTACAGTACACTCTGTGACTGGAACTTGGCCGAATCCCAGCACTGGGAAATGGGAGGCACAACAGAAACTAATGCCACAAAAGGAAATAAGGCAGCCTCCCTGGTGATGGGGAAGTCCAACAAAGTTGAGCAGGATACAGAAATAGAGTAAATGCCTCAACCTGGATGAAAAAGAAATTAAAAAAAAAAAAAAATCAAATTTAAACAAAAAAATAAATAAATAAAAAGGACCTCCTGCTGGGAGGAACTCTTTAACTGGTAATTTTCACAATCAGATAATGGATTGAAATTGGCAGGAAATCAAACGATTCCCTGAATGCAAAAATATCACAGGAAGTGGACTTCATCAGTCTCATGGCGCTGAACTAATCCTCCCTTTCCTTTTCACTTCACGCTGAGAAAAAACTATGGGCGGGATGGGTTTCTACCACTGGATGATATTTGCCCTTCCAGAAATCGGACTCCTTAATCTGTTAAATAAGCACGCTGTCCAATCAACAGAAAACAAAACAGAAGCGTGCTAAGAAAAGCTAGAGAAATATTAAACCTCTTGTTTAACATTGGTGTCTTTCTCGATCAGCCAGGTCACCACAGTCCACACATCTGGAGTGCAGATGTGGTCCTCCGAAGCTAAACTGTGTATTTTTGCATGCATGTAAGTGTATATATTTGCATCCATATGTTTTTCTAAACGCAACAAGTTGTTTGCTTTAGCAGCGCTTTAAGGCTGATGTGATATTAATAACAAGCACAGGACATTTGAAATGTTTTTCCTACTGTTTAACAAGTGAGAGGGAGAAGGAATGGGCACGTCTGAAGGCAGGAGGGGGATCTGAGGTCACTTGAAGGATAATTCCGGTTTATTAGTAGTCAGTCTACCTAAAATGTAAGGAATAAACCCTCACTCTGCAGTAAAAATACATCAGGTAGGATAAGTTTCAGAACCAGAACATCAGTCTGTATACAGCATAGATGTGTGAAGAGAGCTTGATAAACGGTTCAGGAATGAGGCCCCATTCATTCCAATGAAAGTTGCTTTGTCTATTACGGATATTTAATTTTCTGCTGGACCTGGAACTAATTGTGGTACTATATATGTATGCCTTGTTTTGCTGTTATTTCAGCTATCAACTATTCTGCATGGGATAAAAAGGAAAAGTCACCACAACACTTTAGATCAGAGTTCTGCCTTTATCACCCAGCATGTCCAAGGACAGCAGGAAAGGACAAAGTTGACCAAGGTCAGCCTGTATGCCTGGTTACTTTTTGCCCACTGATTAACCTAATCAATGGGCAGAAAGTGACAAATGATTTAGCTGAGGATTCGTTTGGTACACCAAGCTTGACGTTCTCCTTTAACCTGACACGTGTTTCTTCTTGCATTTTCCTGCTGATTACTTTGATGAAAAGAAAAGCGCTTGAAGACAGAGCTCTCAGCGCCCTTAAACCACCTCTGCTTTTCATTGTGTGTGTCTCCCTACAACTGTAAACACAGTTTGCACCCGTAAAACATGCACAGCATGACATGTAGCAGCTTGATCTACCCAAGTTGGACTTGTTTTAATACGAACCTGTTCACACACTCAATGTGAATCTAAGGACATGAGAGGTAACTTTTAAACCTTTATAACCAGGCAGCAATTAATATGCTTCATTAACATAATAATTATAGATTATCTTATAAATCACTCATGGCTTCTGAGCCTGTGTTTCACTTTCAGCACTTCCTGATCCCACAATACAATGCTTTGAGAAAAACATTAGGAGAACATTTGTCTTGGCTGGTGAGCCATTGAGGATTACAGCACATATGCAGCTAACTACATACATTTTTGATTTACTTTTTTTTTTTTTTTTTTTTTTAGGTCTAAATGTTAATGGAGGGGAAGGTTTAATTTCAAATGTTGTAGTCTGCATTTAAATACCATGTATAACATAATAGTTTTAACATCTTGTGAAGTTTATTTTGTTATGATGCGTGCAAATTTACCCACAACAGCAGAATATATTTTAAATCAACTGCAGGCATCTGACACTGCTAGAAAATATGATCTTCAAACAGTGCTTCAGTGAATGGAAAAAGAAAAAAATAAACAACAGGGAAAAACTCAAAGTGAATTATATTGTTCATCAGGAAAAATACTCATCAGCAGAACAACAAGGGCGTAACACATGGATAAAAGTTTGACTACTCTGGATCATCCTTTCTATAAAAAACAACTATTGCAGAGCCAGTCGTGCATAACTGAGGATGGCTGTCATCTGAAGTAAAAAAAAAAAAAATACACCCTCAAATAGAAACTAAGAGCTGTTACCGAAACAATTTAGCATCAAGCAAACCTCCCACATTCCTACTGCGCTATTGCAGAAACTTTTTCTTCCATTTGTGGTGGACCCCCAGAGTCCAGTCTAAACAATCTGATATGGTTCAACCCTCTCGCTCTCCTGCTCCCCCTCATACTTTTAGCATTACCTAAGCCTTTGAAACATCAGCCATTGCCAAAAGAAGCATGGTTTTGACATCTCAACAGCTCCAGCCAGACATTCGTTCCGCAAACTCGGGGGGCAACTTAAAACCTCCCTGCCTGGTAGACCTGACAGACTGCAGGTCTGGGCGCAGCAGCAGGAGTTAGGTTTTTAGCTTAAGTGTGGGCAGAGTAACAAACTGTAACAGCATCAATGCTCCATACTCTCCCTCTCCACTCTTCCTTCGTCCAATTAACAATAAAATGTAGCTTTAGTGATTTAGAAGCTGCACTCAGAGTCCACAGAGGCCCCCTGGTTTGTCCAAAGGTCATCTGCCTACCTGTCAGGGCCGCTGCAGCCCTTTTAATAAACCAGAATGGGGAAAGCAAGAGAAGGAAAATGAACTAAATGTCAAACAGGAACTGTGAGCGTGCAAACATTTCACACATCAACACATCTTACCACATCTCACCACAGACTTCAAACCAAACCCCGGCAATGAGCTGGAAAACTAATACACAAGTCACTTCATGGATTTTTGTTTTTCTCAATTACATGCGAGAAACCATTTAAGGCATAATGGAAAGAATTATCCAAGGGGAGATGTGTCAACTAGTCAGATGTAGACAGAACACTCCACTGTGGTTTGTGACAATAAACAGGATAATAGTAAAAAGATAAGATGTCGGGCGCATGTGTACAAATGTTTACAGCTGTGTATCTCTGCCTCATAGCACACAGTTGTTTGTGGTTCAGTCTCTGGTAGACCAGGAGTCTTTTACCCCCCTAGAGACATGACACTGAGATATTCTGCAGCTGTTCAGTGAGGGAGAAAATGTAACCAGGAGGGATGTTAGTTTAAAGCAATGCACATCAGTGTTTTAAGGGTCTTTTCTAGACACCTACAGTATATAAAAAGCTGCATGCAGTGTTTTCATGATAAACAAAGTTAAGGCGAATAAACTGTATATATTGTAGCTACATAAGTGTTATCTTTTTAGAAACACAGCTACTACACTCTGTGACAACATATTGCAACATTTCCTCTGAGACTGATAAAAACTAAAAACGAAAGTAATATATATAAAAAGCAATTTGACTTCAATGTTATCAAGATAATTAAGTTTAAAATTATGAATAAGAAACGCCATAAAACTGAGGAATATTTACACCAGAACTGAACAAATGCATTAAAAAAAAAACAAAAAAAAAACCGATTATGTTGTCAAACAAACATACTCACACTAGAGAGGGTTTAATCCACGCGCCTCTTATCCTCGTTTAGCCGCTCACGAGCCATGATGAGCACCATCCAAGGCGTTGAAAACCACCTTACGGGCGTTTGTAAGAAACGACATGTGGGATAAATGTGAATAATCGCCGGCTGGGTTTTGACGCGGACATGCGAAACAATCCGGACTCTCCATCTGACTGAGCTACCCTGCGCGCGGCTCACACTGAAGAGGAGGGGAGGTGCGCGTGAGGAGAGGCAGCAGCGCAGGAAACACCGGAACGAGGACCAATTTTATCTGCGATTCAACCGTCCAAATGCTTTTATTGATTAAGTTTGACGTGGCGTTAAATCACTCTAAAAGTCAATATATGCAGGTAACACCCCCACTGTGTCTCTTTTCTATATTAAAAGTTGTTCTATGTGGATAAATGCTAAAACACACACCGGTTTTTAAAAGTCCTCAAAAACAAAAATCTATGAAATGGAATCTCATACAATATATACACAGAGATGCACTTAAGCAATTGGGGGTTTGTTTAAAGAGCTACTGTAGGGCCCCTATAGGACATTATCTTTTTTTTTCTGGCATCTTTTAATTTGTCTTTCAGGAGGTGAGAATTGTTAACAATGTAAGATTTGTGCTGTTTAATTGACAAAACATAATTGAAAAGAACAGAAGTAACATATTCAAATACATGGAGTGTTGCTTCACAAAAATGACACAAAATGGCAATAACAAAGCAAAATGGCTTTAATTGCTGATTTAATTGCCTCTTGGAAATAAAATATAAAAAAAAACCTAAGAGGATTCAACCTAATATTTATTGCAAATTATTTTGGCAGCATCTGGCTAGCTTTCCTGGACTTTCCAAATGTTATCAGACCAAATTGATAAAATTCTAAGAGTGGAACAAATCATTTCAGGGATCGTGAGACTCAAAACTATTCATGAGAGACACTCTGATTAAAACATCAACATGACTTCATATGTACACAAGACACATTCTTTCCCACCATAACCTGGAACAAGTCTGCACACGCTCATGACTGACAGGCATGAATTATTCAGTTGTATGCATGTAAACATAGCCAAGTCATTTGTGTTATTCCCTGTATTTATTTATTGTAGGAAACCCTGTTATTATAGCTATTGTATCTTCTGTGACGTCTGAGATCAGATTCTGATGCACAGTGCCCCAGAGCCGTCATAAAGCTTCACATAAATCAGCAACATACCATAACATGCACACCATCCGCTGTAAATGGTCCATTTTATTTAATTTGGCTGCAAAACAGAGAGTTTATTTTATGGACTTACCAGACTCTTTGAATTCATAGAAGCACTACAGCCTTAAACTAATCATGTGTTTTGATTTGATCTGTATTTGGATCTTAACTTGGTTCATTATGAATCAAAAATGAGAAGGTATTGTGGTACTGGCAGCACTGTATGACCTTGAGCAATTTGGAGAATAGGTGTGGTAGAAGTTAATCATTAACCAGCTTTCAATGCTTTTCTTACTTTTTAAGATGTCTTACTTGAGCCTTTACTCTTAAGAGCAACCTGTTCTTAGGGTGAACTGACAAATGTTTTTGAAAGCAATGTTGTGCAATCAGGGACTTTTATTATTACATAACATCCACATCTTATTTTTACCGTAAAGCCTGTCATGTTCATCGGATAACCTCTCCTCTTTAAATGTTCCTTTAAACTAACTAACCAACACAGTTTGTCATGATTCACTCGCTGTGAGTGGGAGTCTTTGTGAATGTTTCACAGTGTGGCCTAATGATAAAACCAAAGCTCTGTTAAAATGAAATGCAGGTCCACACATATGTCATGCACTGGTATTTATCACTTTGTTTAGAAAGCACAGTCTATTTGTGCAAATATCCCTGTAAAAAAATCCAAGGGCATGTTTTGCTGTTTATAATTTGCCATCTCAAGACTCTTAAAGAAAAATTAGTCAAGAGCTTCTTATCATAAATGCTCAGAATAACCCTTATCTGCTTTTCCCTCAGTGAATTTGTTATCAGAATAAGCTCAACACATGCCACAAAAAAGGAAAACACTGTTGCAAGCTTACCAACTACATTCTGCACATTTGTGTGCGAGTGCTAGCATGTTCTTCACTAAAAAAAAAAACAAATTCATTGGCTGCTGATGTTAAATTGATGCATTGAGGGATCAGAAACCATGCATGTCCTCATGTTCCTATTTAAATCATGTTAAACCCTACCCTGTTCTTTGTTTTTCCCTGAGAATCACAATGTTCCCTACATTTTTAAAATAGCAGTCAGCCCCTGTTTGAAACAGCTCCCGCCACCAAACAATGTCCAAAAAATCAAAGTGCATTGCCGGTGCAAGTTTTTATCAGCATTCAGAGAATCGTGAAAAGAGCCGAGCATGAAGAAGTGAAATCCTGTCAGTTCGCTTTACATCACACAAGATAGAGTATTCTCTATAAGCCCTGTCATTGACACGTTTCCTCCTCTTTACAGGAAGGAAATTAATTCTGTTGTCAAGAGCCGACTCCCTCGCCATTCGTCATGACATCTGTTTCTTGAAGGGAATAAACAGAAGAAAAAAATTAGAGAAATGGAATGAAATACTGGGGGATGATGTTCATCTTTGGAGCTCCCACTGGTTACAACTTTAAAGAGGTGAGATGGTTCATTTCTGACAAGTGAAAGGGTCTACCCTGAGAAACTGACACTGCTCTATGAAGATAAAGTCTCATTTGAATAAACTGCCTCCCCTTCAGAGCATATCCATATGCATGAGACTCCAAGTCTAATTGCTGTTAATTCCTGCTAAATTGATTGTGATTTATTCGCTTCTCACAGAGATGCACAAGCTGTGTGCGTGTGTGTGTTTGTGTGTGAACGAAGTCTAACAGAGAGATTTCCCTACAGAGTCACCTGAATCAGTTTTGATTAGTCTGAATGTATCAGATGTGGTTTGGGGGAAAAGATGAGCTCATATTTCTACTCATATTCAAACGCATCATTAAATTCTGTTTTTATTCTAGGGCTGACAGTTTGTCCACCACTTGGGTTCAAAGAGGGATGTCTCAACTGATATTAAAGGGACTGTATGGGTGTACACATTCATGTTCCCCTACAGAGGAATTGTAACCTTTGCGCCTTTAAATGGTGTGCCCACAGCTGTCCCCCAGGAGGCAGAAAAACAGTTATCCAAGGTTCATAGTTACCTCTTTTTATTTACTTTTCATGCATTATGGAATCTACCAAATGATACCAAAACAGGCCTACACACCTGTCATATCTGGAAAGCTGTAATTTCTCTAAAGGCCCATAGAAGTATTCCTGGTAACATGATTTTTAATCTGTTATAGTGTATTCTTGAAGGGACACAAAAGCTCGTTAAAAAGCGGCACTTTATTCACTTCTTCATGCTGCCTCCTTCTCTACCTTTCCACATTGGTCAAATATGTGAATGTCAGTTTATTTGTGACTGACTGTTGGAAACCTTGGAGTGTTTACTATCCCACACATAAGGATTTCAACAGCAAATAGACCCTTGGCTATCTTAACTCAAGATTGAGAAATTGTGTTCTGCAGATTCTCGGCCTTGGAGGTGAAAGGAAGACACGCTGTTGCATCTCTTTTTTCCACATCTAACAGCAGCAACCGAGTTCATTACACTACCATTAGTTCACTCCACTGCCATTGCGAGATAATGTCCTCTAATGAGCGTGTGTGCGAGGGAGGACGAGTTCTCTTCCAGCACTGCGGTCTTTGACTTTGAGACAGACTGTAATTAACGGCGCTCTGTCCTCTTCTGCGTTATTAGCTCAACTGACCTTTGAATGCATCAGATGAGTGAAACAACACATCTGGTAAAGCTGCAGTGTTTAGGTAGAGGAGAGGTGAAGAGAATATTAAACAGAGAAAGTCAGTAAGAGATGGTTTCACAGATTATGGCAAGGGTTTTAACTATTAATGCATTGTTTTGACTGTGAATACCCAGATTCTGCCTGAACATCCTTTTAGGATTTTTTATATTTATTCTCTCTGAAAACTATTATATAAGACTTCATACAAAACGTATCACAGAAGAAAAACTTTTTTTCAGAGGATTTACTAGAAGACTTAACTAATGATGTCTCTGTCGCTAGTCCAGGCTCATCAGATGGTAAAATGATTTAATACTGAACAGCCCGATGGAATCAGAGTCAGAAAGCTTGCGATGATAGGAAACACACTCCTGTCAGCTCTTCCTGAGTTCAGAGTTAATTTAAGGATCTGGAATCCCCCCTTATTTTACTCCCGATGAAATCACATTACACTCATTTCCAAAACCATGAAGCTTTTCTTTGGAAAATCTGTTTTCATCCACTGCTTCATTCCTGTGCCAGTTGTCTTGTAATCACATCAGCGTGTCTATGCTGGCCTGAGAGCAAAGATTAGGACACATAGTCAAAAGATTTGTGAGGGACAGGGAAAGATGGACCATGCAAGCTTAATCGAGATTGCCCGTCTAAGATTCATCCAACACTTGCTGCCATGCCATTTCCGGACAGTCTTTAGCAAAAATCCTAACTGGGAAGTCATCCAAATGTTTCCCAAAAGAAAGACGAGGCCTGCAGTCTCAATCTAAATCACACAGTGAATGAAAGAAATGGATATAGCCAAAGTGATGTCACTGGTTTGTAGCCTCAGTTTGGGCATTTTAGCCATCGTCAGCATGGTTTTCTCTTAGCGACAAGTAGTCATATTTGGACAATAAGTTACCAGCTTGGTGGGGCCAGGTATTGTAGTGTAGTAAATATTAATTTACCAGCTAACACTAGAAGTAGCTGGCAAGCTTTGTTGGCAACAACCTATAACATTCTCACTGTTATTTAAATCTACATATTGCAATTAATACACATTGTTAAAAAAAAAAATGCTCTGAAGCCTTCCCTGCTCTACGTCTATTCTATTCCAAATAGCTTTATAATTTTTTTATCCTTCAAAATAAACATTATGCTGTGTTAAAACTAGCGACTGACACATAGACCTAAATAATCAGTAAAATGTTGAGGTAATAAGAAGTAGGGTCATTTTCTCATTGACTTCTATACAGTTGGAACATTTTGTAACCAGTGGCGTTGCTCTCTGCAGGCCATTACAAAAAATGGCTGTTTATAGTATTTCCTCACTGGCTTCACTTTTCAGACCCACACGTTGCCCCTTGTGCTTAATCATATTGTCGTGGCTGTAAGTCTCTCTTTAACTGTTTAGCCAGTTTGAATTTTCTGCCACTCACAGAGAACTTTTTCTCTTATGGAGCATTTCTATATATAATTGATTTATCAGAACCACATTGTTCATCATAGAAGGAACAAATCAATGGAGAGGATGGTCAACTAAATGAGACCAAATATTGACTTTCTCTGAGTATCTGAACGCACTGCCTCGGGCAATTTCAAAGACGAACCCCATTGGGTTACACCAAAAGGAAACTATGATTTAATTATGAATACGGAAAAGATGATACTTACTTACTTTTAACACTAACAGAATTCATTTTTTCCTAATGGCTGGTAACAGCTGGAGAAGACAGCTAAAATGATGGCAGACTGCAGGCAAACAGAAGGGAGCAGTTGGATTGTCAAGCATTTGGCAATTCCCCTGCTTCTCAGGCTTAGTGGCTGTCTGTGGTTGGGGTAATTTGTGTTTTAGCTTTAAGGATTTAGTCAGAATTTAACTGACGGAAACAGCTGGTGTTAAAATTGTAATGTAAATATTCTGCATCCATTAAACAACTGATGTTCAGCAAATCTTGTTCTTGGTAATGGTTTCATTTTTTATGATTTCCACAATTTGTCACTGAACTGACCCAGCCCTGAGGTCGGACATTATACTTCTGAATTCCCAAACAGGCAAATCTCCAAAGGCCCCCCTCCTTTAAACAACTTCAACAACTGATTAAAACACCATTACAAGTTGGCTCTTCTTCTGGCTGACTGCCACTTGCTACTAAAGAAATCGGTTTTATCTCCCCCTGCCTTGACTGGGGTCCACGCTGTGCTGGAGGATGCAGATGAAATACAAAGCATCTGAGAGAGATGTCAAGCAAGACTCTAACGATTCAAGCAAAAGCAGGACGTCTACAAACTCTTCAAGGCTAACTTTTGCTTTCTATTCATCCTGTTTTTCTTGGCCTGCACATAACAGAAAGGATGTTCCCATCAAATGGATATGCATGCAGTATTCTTCAAAAAGGATTGAATCTATATAACACTCCATTATTCGAAAAGTTGGCCATGGTGGTAACGCTATAACATTTACAAGAGCCAGAGCTCATATAGTAGGGCTGTAGGGCTGCCGAAATAAATACCAAGTGCTTATGCAACAAACATACACAACACACAAACAACCACGAGTTTTGAAATTAGTATGCACTGATTACACTTAAAATAAAATGTTTCTTTTACTATGGTATAACCGGTACAATAACACAGACACAAAAAACATACAATAATATTAATTTGTTGTTTGTTTGTTTCCTTTACACGTGACGGGGTACTTCCGATGTAAACCAGTCATTTTTAAATAGCCTAGCTAGTACGGCAGTTCAGGTAATGCAATCCCTCTCAAGCCATATGGCCAAGAAGCAGGAACGCGCATGCTGAGCAATTACTTTTCGCTGCTAGTTTCGTCACTGTTTAAACATTACAGAGTGAACATGGCATTTAACAAACACCGACAAGTAATATGGAGTTAATGTATTTATCGGATCCTTGAAGATGTCAAAATTGGATTACAATGAAACAAGCTGAAAGCAAGATAAAGTAAATTAAAGAAAACTAAGCGATGGGACTTCTCGGGCACCTGTCTACCTCCATATCAGGTACAGATAGCAAGACTTGCTAACGTCAACGCACACGTATAACAGCTCTAGTAAATCACAAATGTATGATTTCCTGTTAGAGCTGGTGCGTTCCGAAATTGATTTTGCTAAACAGAAAATATTATAGGTATCTGAAGAGACAGACAGGCTAACGCCACACACAGGTTTGCATACGAGTTAGCGTACCGGTTACGTTGCTATGCTAAAGTTAATGCTCGTTGCTATGCTAACGACAGTTGCCCTACTAATGAAGACAAACATTAGCCGGTAGACCTAAAGGTCCGTGAAAGGCGTCGTGGAGCAATATAGGGTCAGTAATGTGCAATCCAGGCTGCAATATAGCGTTAGCTTCTTTTAACTTTAAGTGCGCAGTGAGCTCTTAATACTTGAAACGTTTGCTAGCACCGTCAATTGTGGGTCACACATTTTTCCTGCCAAATTGGCAGAAATTCATGAAAAAGCTTTTGTCAGATCTCGCGAGACTGAGCTGCTGAGGCTCGGACAGATCTATCAGAAAGTTCATTTTCTCCTCATTTGTCAAATTAATTATTTGTGTCAGATTGTTCAGAGGACTCTTGGCTTATTTAGAATGGAATCCACAATTTATTTTAGTGACTATGAGGAAATGATTTAGGCGCTATCTGTGCTCGCGTCCATTTCCCCCCACTGAAATCAATAGAATCAGTTCAGTATCCAGATGTCATTATAAGTGCATGGTCTACATACATTTTAAAATGCTAAAATAACTTTGAATACTTGGATACACATGCTTCCTAAAATATGATTACATACACAGATACTAATTATTAAATACTAGTCATTTGAGATGTTTAAGATAAAACAAATTCAAGTAAGCATCAGTTACTTGACCTTTCTAAGGTCAAATCAGCATCAGTCTATTTTCATGTATCTGACTCAAGGACCACCTGATGATTAATGTGAAGAAATCTTATTTAGATTATTAGAGGAAATCAGAAATTCTCATTGTGTGTTCTACCTACAAAATCTTTTTTTTTTCCTGTCCAGCTCCCCCACTTTTCCCTGCTGACCTGTGAACCTCAGTAGAAATGATGCTGGTCTCTGTGGACCACCACAGCTGAATATACCACACATACACACACCAGGAAATCCTCAGCTCCATTTTTTTTATTCAAGCCTCCCACTCGTTTCACTGCAAAAGATAAGTACAGCATACAGGGGCTGTAGATGGAATTTCTCCCCATACCACGGCACACACACACACACACACACACACACACACACACACACACACACACACACACACACACACACACACAAGAAAACAC
>JAOWBC010000318.1:7697254-7711556 GCA_028566105.1 Hypoplectrus providencianus
ACACCCCCTCACACACACACACACACACACACACACACACACACACACACACACACACACACACACACACACACACATGAAAGCACTATTAACATCTGACCTTGTACCAGAGCATTCTCCAACATTAATTTTAAACACACGCCCTCTTTGCCCGGACCTAAATGACCCCCTCAGATAACTTGAAAAATTATTCATCACATTGTCATATAAGAGTTGCCTCAAGCCAAAATACGAGATGGCTTCCTTATGCTGCATTTCCCAGAGTAATGATCAAAACTGTCAAATTCTTGGGCTGCATGCCAGGCCTTGTTGGAATGAAAAATATCACTGAACCAGTGGGGGACATTCATATGCACCAGTTAGAGCAAACATGAAAACATGCATTTTTTTCCTTTTTTTTTTTTTTTTTTTATTAATGTCCATTGTGCATTTTTTAAAACTTGCCAAGTTATGTGAAAGAGGGGGAATTTTTTTTTAGCTACAGTAACACCAGCATCTCAGCGACAGGTTGACATTGGCCAGGTTTTGACAGCAGTAAGAAAATCCCATCTAATTGAAGGATGCTTGTCGGCCCTCTAACCGTCAAACTGATGTCAGGAGGAAAATTGCCTACCAGCCACTCTCAGTCTGCTCACCTCCTGTCTCTTCCCCAAGCAGAACACTCACTGTCTGCAGATATAGACAGAAGCCTCTTATTCAACCAGTGTATTGTAGATCAAAGTCCTGAAAGCACAACACATACTTGAAAGATGTCAACTAATGACACTGCCTTGACAGTGGGTTTGATGCTGTTCTGATGCTGCTCTATCCTGCTTCCCTGCTATAGGACTGCACACACCATCCTGGCTACCTATAGAGGAGGCACTACATCTTTTTCTTCCTGTCATTCTCTGGCTGGCTCGCTTCTCTCTGCTCAGTGAAGGAGATGTGTACCTGCTGCACATGGAAATTGAGGTAAAAGATGAAGTGAGTACATGAAGCAAGATGGTCATGTCGGTAAAAAAAAAACATTAAGATTTTACTTCAAATAACATCAGTGGCTTTTGTTTTCACTCAGGACACAAACACTGATATCCTTAACCCCTGCTAATATTGCCATGCTCACATATGTTTACAAACACAATATTAATATGTATAAGATCAATAAAGTAAGACTGCTAAAATAACTAAAATAAATATGCCATTGATTTCTTAAACAGATGACACAGTTGATCATAACAGATCATACATTTTAATAAAAGTGTCTTATCTTTCACTGGTGTTCTCATTTGAACTGAGCCTCTGTAGAAAGAACGAAAAGGAAATGGCGACACTATGTGGTTGTATTGGGAAAGTGAAGGTTGAACTCATTAAAATCAGGCTATTCAGAGTAAAAGAAGTCAAATAAAGGTTTTATATTCACTAGTTTTGTTTTTTGTCAATGTACAGATGTATAAGTTGCGAAATGTTCTTGTATAATAGCCCCTCAGCAGCATTGGTCTTTCTGATTTAGAACAATATATAAAATGTTGTAAAAAAACAAAACATGTCTTTATAAATTGTTAATTACAATTTATAGTCCATTTGTACACTGTTATTAAGTACAAAATTTGGCTTTCCAGGTTGTGGAAAATTGTCAAGTCAATTAGCTATGTAACAAATTGATCTTTGTCAATTTGTCAAATTTTAATCACTCTCTCTACTGTCATGGTAAGTTATTTCATAAACAGTAATAGTTTCTGTATTTTGTCAGTGAAAGTGTTTCTGTCATCACTAAGTATAGCTACTAATAAAACAAATATAAAAGGTTCCTTTAATAATCTGCAATTGTAAAGTTAATAAATTGTGAATAGGTCGATAGATTTTAATGGCTAGACTATTCCACTTCTTGTTTTAATAGTTCTTTTTAATGTAATTTCAATGTTATCTTAATGTATTGTGTGTTACAGAATGACCCCGCTTCTGAATGCTGCTCTATAAATTTACCTGCCTTGCCTACTTCAAAGTTAACACATTAATTAAAAGGTGACAATAGGTTCATGTTATTTTCATTGCTTTACTCTTGATGGAATGATGGTTTACTGTCCCCGTGTGGCCAAATTGAGTTATTGCAGGTTTAAGAGCTGAAGGGGATTTCCCAAAATCTGGCAACCCAAAAGTTGCTTTTATTAATGGCTTACATCTGATTTATCTTTGTTTAGTTTTTATTTATTTAATTTAGTCATTAATAAGTGATGAAATGTAACGTATTTTACTTTCGTACAATTTTGAGAATTCAATTTCAGTTTATATTATCTATTGCAAAATTATAATGCTCTTACAAGTACTTCTTTGTGAAGAAGAAAAAAGAAAGAATATTAAGGCTTTAAAAATATTCTATACCTTATAAATCTCTGTTGGAAAAAGTTTATTTTAACCAAAACTATTGTATAATAACATAATGTTTTGAAATGGGTTATCCTGCATAAAGAGTTCTTATACTTGATACTTAAAGTATATTTTGATGATGATACTTCTGTACATTAATTTAAGTGTCATTTTGAATACAGTATCTCAGTCATTTATCATTTGTATTAGTGTCAGCATATGACTCTGTTATAATTATGCATTCCTAAAACATGGTACCTATTTACTGAAATAGGAAATGTCCAAAACATTTGAGATGGAAATACTGAAGCAGAGTACAAGTAGTTCTTTTTTTTTTCTTTCTTTACTTGAAGAAATTTTCCCTTTTCCCTTTACTCATTCCACCATTACTAACCCACGTGTAAATGTCTTAAAGTTGAATAGTGTGCACTTGAGTCTTGTATGGTGCCAGGAGATGGCAGCATATAAGTGATTTCCACTGGGCCCTTTAACAAGCACATGATCTAGCATTATTCCAATTACTGATGTCACATTATGCCTAATTAATGTTAAGAGGGATGCAAACTGTCCTGGAATTCTTTCTCATTTATAATGTTTTTACTTTATAATACACCTGCCACACAGATGTTTTATTTGTTTTTTATAATTATGTTACAATGACTATGTTGTATAAATGGCAGCAGACATGAGCTACACAAACCTTTTCAGATGTAAACACACAGCTGTGGTGTATTGGTTGGTTTCAGTGTGCCACCGTCTGATTTCTTACAGCAGTGCAGAAAATGAAACTGTATGAGCTGTCAGATATAGCCTGCAGCATGAACAGGGCAATCAGTGCACAGTGGTGCAGGCTTTAAAAAAACATGATGTTCGAATACTTGTCTCGCTCAGTCATAGATTTGGCCTTTTGTCTTGAGTAAAAGTTTAAAAACGTTCCATGACTAAAGATTAAAGACAGTCAACAGCCTATCTGGATTTTATTCAGAAGTTTTATTTTAATTAAAGGGAACTCAGTCAAGGGAAATGATAATGGGGCATAACAGGAGCCGCAACAAACAGGTGTTTCCTCTTCTCCTCCTCAGTTTGTAGAACATGATATGGCATTAATGTCACAGTTACACTGATTCTGGGCAGCAAAAGTTCAGCTGTGAATTGTTATTTTGTTCCCAAGTGTTCACCAGCTGCAACATGTCAGTCTTGGCTTCTCTCATAGATGTGGATTAAAATACGTGGGCTGGACGAAACCACTAGGCATGAAAGGGTGTAAGAGCCCCCCAGTGGACGAAAGCGGAACTCCACCGGCCGTGTGGAAGATCACATTCCCAGAGCTGAAGTTGGGGAAAGTCTGGTGGAAGCTGGCGGGGCTCGCAGCACAGGTGGGCGGGTTAGGACTGACGTTAATCAGGGAGTTTGAGCCGGGCTGCAGGGTGCTGTCCGCCCCGGGGTTCTGCTTTTTCCATTTGGTCCTTCTGTTCTGGAACCAGATTTTCACCTGGGTTTCGGTCAGGCTCAGGGACAGAGCCAGGTTTAGTCTCTCGCACACGGACAAGTACCGAGTCGAGCGGAACTTGTTTTCCAAAGCCACCAGTTGCTCGTACGTGAACGCGGTTCTGGCGCGCCGTGGTTTGGCGCAGGCCTGGTCCGGGCGCCGCCGCTTGTGCGGTGAGGGGTCCTGCAGGGGGGCTGGCCCTGACTCTTCATCGTCCTGTTCTCCGGTGAGACAGAGCTCCGCTTCAGCCGGCGGGGAGAGCAAAAGGGGGTCAGCAACAACCGCATGGTGCCTGGAGGCTTCAGAGAGTTCCTCCCCTGTCTCTTCCCCTGTAAATAAAAAGGGTGTTAGTGCACATCCTGCAGACATCTGCATCCAAATTAGATATCGAATTCATGGTGTAGGGAACTGCTAAAAATTTGGATTTTTTTTTATTTTTATTTGGATACTTATCAAGGGCTGAAACTGTAGGCCATATCCATCTTTTTGAAGCTGGAAACATACCCCATGTGCTGGTTTTATATATTTAAAATATTGAACATCAAGGCATGGCTTGGCTTATTTATTCAGTTGTTTATTTTAATGTAACTGTAATTTACAAGATTGGGCTTATTTTTCGAAGATTGCATTTTCTAGTGGAATTGAAGAGAAATCAAAATCTAGACAACAGACTTGTCTGGGTTTTGAGTTGTACGCCTGAAGGCTGTGCTAAATTGGTGCTGAAAGGACAGTTCTTTACAGGACAAAAGTCCCACGTCAAAGGCCCACACCTGCCTAAGAAATGTATCCTTTTTGTGCGAGGATCTTCCTCTTTGTACCGTCTGGACCGCAGTTTAAATACCAGACACAGAAGAGCTGAAGTTTACATCTGTAAAGCGTTTGATTTGGACCCTGAGGTCACTGAAGCGAAACGGAGCATAAATTCAGAGGAGAGGGGGGAGACTTGGTCACTAATCCTTAAATAATTTATAAACCACACGGCGCCTCAAATGTCATGTTGCGGAAAGAAATCCCGTCTAAATCCAGCTCCGCCACCTCAGCCGTGACGTGCTAATGGAGTTTCATATTTGCGGCTGGATCGATAAATGTCATCTATTTAAAGGGAAGTTTTAATCGAACGATATTTAGGATCAGACATGGATGGGGTGTGAAGTTTGTACCTGCAAGGTGCTGGAGGGAGATATGCAGGATGCAGTAATGGGATATCGATCAAAGCGCGCAGAGGCATCCTCAATGGGACGATTTAAACAATTATCTAGCCTGCCTGTCCCAGTGCCAATCACACGCCGGGGCTCTGGGAGCAAGCCTTTGTGGCTTCCTTGAAAGGAAACGCAGCCTTGGAAATTAAGGGAAGGTCATAGCGAAATGACAATAAATCTGATAGAAAATAGCATCTTACTCGCTCGTGTTTGAGCCAAGAGCAAAAAAAAGTTTTTATTTCCAGAAATCGTATTAAAATATCGGCTATTTTTACCAGTCGCTCATATGTTACAGCGTTTAGACTGTGTTTTTATAAAACGTATGGTGTTTTGATTAAAATTATTGGAGTATTGGAGACATTTTTTTTAAAGCAAATCCAAATATTATACATAAAAATTTGATCTGGAGGAATAATACTATAAAATGTTTTTACCTGCTTTCGTGCGCTCAACTTTGAAGTCTGCACCTGCACTGCAGTCCGACTCCAAACTTGTCCCCTCTTCATGTGGCGCAGGGAACTTCTCCTTGACGATGGAAAGTTCGTTTCCCCTTTTGCTGTTGAATTTGTTCGGATCCAAAATATCAATTATAGAAAAGGAAATCTTGTGACTGGATGTCATGGTCACTCCACAGTTCTCGGGGTCCAGCATCCTTTGCAGAGAAACACTTTATAAAGATGGAAACGTGCGTAATTACGCGTGCGGAGAGGAACTTGTCATAGTTTAGCCTACTTCTAGTCTCCAAGCTTCATCAAACCAGACGAGTGGCGGTGTTTCTTCGGTGTGTAGACTTGGCTCCCCTGCTTCTGTCTGTCACTCTTGCAGCGTGAATGAGATGACCGGAGCGCGGTCTTTAAAGCGTCTGTCCCCCCTCCACAGACACGTGACACAAACACTATTAGTGTTTCACACGACCACCTAATGGGCTCAGAGCATTCGTCGATAATCACCCATATCATTAAATTCAATAATCTACGACCTGAAAGTAAATTGGGCACAGATGGCACTTGATCCATGTCAGAGATCGCCCTGTCTTCCCAAATTAGACTCTTTATAGATTCGATGCTTTCAGAAAGAACATTTTTCTTGTCCCCTAAAGTACAAAATAAACGGTTCCTGTTTTTAAACTTAGGTTGAAGACTCTTATCAGTACAAAAAAAATACTTTTTTCAAATTAAATTTGAAAGGCATGGAAATGTTATTCACCAATTAAAGATGTCAATAATGGCAGAATCAATTAACATGAAAGCACACATATTAGTATATTATTAATGATTGAAAAAAAGAGAACTAATCATTGACATCTATTTATATGGAGTAATATAATTTATAGGTGACGACTTAATGTCCAGGGGCTCACAGATGATTATTATTATTTCTAGACATTATAATGATATTGTGTTTTATTTGCAGCTGGTTATATTTAGTTAAAATAATGAAAAGAATAGTTATGGTGTCCTCTATTCTATAGATTGTTTTTGCTTATACACAAATAAAGATGTCTCATTTTAATCATCTTAAATCTCTGTTCTCTTTTGTTGCTGTTTTTTGAAATAATATAATATTCCCAGTATTGAATTTCCAACATCCTTTTTCCCTGCATCACACTCGATCGTAGTTACTTATTTAAATTTAATGACCAAAAATGATCCACAAATAAAGATAATAGAAATGTTTTACAGTTAACTTGATAACAATCTATTCTGAATGACAGTAGCTTCTTAAATAAGGATGTGTGTTTTGGGTGAATCACTATTTAATGCTTTTTCAAAGCACTCAGAGCAGAACTGCAGGAGTAAAATGAATACAGCTGATTGTTTTCTCACCTAAGGTGATAGATTTATATTCACAATCAGTCTGATCCCCAGTCTTTGCTATTAGTATTCAATATAAAGTGACATAGGGTGTTTAAAGCTCGATGCCTGGTGATGGCTCAAATGGTGAAACCAGCACAGGATCAATATTCTCAGCAGGTGTCCAATACAGATAAAACCTGACGGCTACAGACAGTCATTCTGGATACTGGAGGGCCAAACCAGTAACTTCAGCAGCACTGGAGCAGCCAGTCCTTAAACAACCTGCTTTTTCTATAATTTACTAAAGATCATTTGTATTTTTAGATTAAAAGGGGTCAAATAGGTGGTAAAACTTGTGTTTTTTATATGATAGCTGTGCTTTGGTGCATTTTCTTTTTTTTTTTTTTAACATATTAACATATTTTACCATCCGAGCCTGTGAGGTCCATGAGACAGATGCCACTTCTCTGTCTGTCTGGTGTTGGTGTCATGGGGGATCCGATCATGTTTACACACACAAATTCCTCAATTACAATTTCCTGTGTTACCTCTACAGTTCATGGTGATTACTCTGCTGCATGGAGGTTTCATTGCTACCCAGTCATAGTCTGGTGCACTGGCATGGTCTGGTGTAGTTACATAGTCAAACATTTGTTAAAGCCACCCCTATGGGGTGTCTGCATGTCTGCATTTGCATGTGTATGCCACTTGCACGGCCATCACTGTAGGCCTTCCATATGAATAGAGCCCGCTGCACACTGGAGGTTTACAACTTCCTACGAGAAATCCCAGTAGCTGGACATCTGTTTGTGTGGATCAGTGGGACAAAGGGACGAGCCCTGAGGACAAAGAGGCCCTCAGGTAGACTTCAGAAAGCAGGACTCTGTACGGGTTGCAGGGTGACTTCAGAGAGGAGGAGTGTTTCACCACAGGGAGCCAAAGAGACACACTTCCATCCAAGACCCCCCTCCAGGGTCAATAAAGTCATCACATCACGGGGAGGCTGCCCCCAGTCTGCTAAACGTCAGATAATTTGTCTAATGGCAGGGGCAGCATTATGAGCTGGGGTTCCACTCACAGACTCTTGTGTCCATTGTTTTCTCTAAAGTCCTCCACTGTCTCCCCTGCTCTCCTGTAAAGTGGGAGTCAAACAAAGCGCCAGCAAGTGTCCGGTGAATCATTAAGTGAGGCTGTTAGATCCTCCGTGACAGATTCCTAAACTTTGTAGTTGTTGTGGTTTCTAAGATACAGTGAGAGAACAAGCAATGGTTTTGAATGTTTTGACTCATGTAAGATGTTATGTTTTACATTTCTCATCATTCAATTTTAGGCAAGATACACATGTTTTTTTTAATTATATTTTTTTTTAGAGCTTGGCAATTTTCCTTCAATAACCTCCTATTCAGACGAGTGTAAAATAAACATCCAAAATACAAATTTTTGTGTTTATTTTTCAATTTGTGTCATCAGATTTCTCCTGAAAAGGCATTTGATGAATCCCAAATTGCATAATTAAACATAACAAGTAATGCCAGTAATCAACAAACACATAATTAGCTAAATGAATTCTAATCATAGCATGATGATAATACTTGCTTTATTTTTTCATATGCACATAGTTGCCTAAATTTCAAGTACAGAAATCTGAACATTTTGCACTTAATGCAAGTTTTTCACTGGAAAGGTTAAATGTGGTGATATGTATTACTTCAAAATGTTACCATATGTACCTGTATATCTCTCCTTTCATATACTGGGAGAGGATTGCTTGCAGAGACTTCCTTGATTTTTGTCTACTCTCTATTTTTATCTACCAAATCCACATAATCCTTTTCACAGCATCCATGTCTGCTTACTTGCTTAATTTAATCATCTGAGGTTGATGACAAGTATGTTGTTTTTGTAAGCTGATTTGCAACTGATCAAAGACTCCTGAGTGATAATGGATATATTATCATTATACTACACAATTTTCACACTGTGCTGGCCTAAAAATGAATCTCATAACCTATAGTACAGTTTATATTATTAGAAAGACTGTCAAACTTACTGTCTAACTTTTCTACTTTATCTGCACTCGGAGGCGGTTGGCATCCATGTGTAGATGAGTAGATCGATACAGTACAGTCCTCCTGCTTTGCTTTTGCTAACGTCTCCTGTCTGCACTGCATGCCTGCAGGTTTTGCTGCCAGGCCTCCTTTCAGCAGACCTCTATGTTTGTTTGACTCTCTCTAACAACAAGGTCAGTGGCATTGCCCAGTAATTGTCCTAACGGCCTGTATACCTGTTGGGTGGAGGCGAGTAATGAGAGTTTTTCATTATGGGTGGGACGGGTGAGTGCGCCTGGCAGATGCTGACAGGCAGCAGATGTGTAAAGTTGGGGGTGATTTGTAAAGGGGTCAACTGCATCACAGAGGAGATGGAGGGCGATGTGGGGTGGGGGTAAATTATGCTGAGGGACACTGTCAGTCATACTGAACTCCTGTCACAACAAGGTAAAGGTCAGTTCAAACGCTAATATTGTGAACTAACGACCAGCACAGTGTGGTCACGTCGGCAAAGTGTGCAAACTCTCTACCGCATACTGACCACAGATGTTTGGTCCAGGTCCAGGTTTATTGTATTTTCTTATATCATCTTCCAATCTCTTTTAATAGGAAAACCTTTCTTATCCCTTATTAGATGTGCCTGCACATGTGCAGCAAAATTCATATAAGTTTTCTCTAAATATTTATCAGAAAACTTGTTATTCAAAAAGTAATTGTCTTAATTACAGTACTCAACTGGGTAGGTTAGATAAATATTCTTATCCCAGCTACAGTGAAGGTGCCAAGTTGGTATCTTGGCCCCTTTAAACTTAACAGATTGCCTTTAAACTTCAGAATCAGTCTTGTTTTAATGCAGCTGAAGTTATGAGAGCAGAAGGCAGAAGCAACCACATTCTGTTTCCTGTCACCATTGTATGGAACAGGAAACATCACTGAATGGTGTCCTATTAATGACACACACTATATGCATTCGTGTCCTCAGGCATTCACATGGCTTTGTAGGTAAACATGGATTCATAAATCAATGAAAATAATGATTCTCAGTTGTGAGATAGCTGTAGGTGTTGGACTCTAGGCTCAGCGTCCTTTAGCTTTCACTCACTCTAATTGTAAACGCCACTGATGTGATACATAAAAAAGAACAACACAAAGCAGCTTTTTTTTTCTTCTAACTAGCTACAGAAGCTAAGCTATCTTGGCCTAATGCCCTGGCTAGACCTGTCTGTAAATTAGACTTCACTGTCCTTTACACACAATTAATGCTATAGCAGCCACAGGGAGGAGAGTGTACAGCAGAGTGTGAGAGACCAGGAGAGCTTCCTGTTTTTCCACATGGATGAGGCCTGCTAGTTGTAGCTCTGTGCTCTCTAGCATCTGCACAGAACGCACTGTCACTCAACGTGAGCATTGATTAGCCATTGTTCTGAGAAGGTCACATCATAATTCATTAACAATAATTAGTCCCGCAGTGCCACCTGCACTCCTTCTCTCGATTGCCCTGTTAAATTACGAGCAACCATCACGGTTCACGCGTGGAACAATGAAGATGTATCCGCAACGCAAAGGCAAGAGCTATTAGTTACATTATTTAAATGGACCCGTTTAAACCTGGGGAGCTGTCTTTATGAAGGGCAATTAGGCACTAACCGTAATTGATAATTCGTGCTAATTACAATTAGGAAATATAAATAGTGGATGCAGGATTAATCATCATTGCGGTTAAGCGGGGAGCAGCCACGGTGCAGGCTGGGTAGGTGTGATGGAAGGCAATGGATTATGCCCCATTCATCTCCATCTAGTGCAGAAACAGATTGTGTTTGTCCCTTTATATTTCTCCATTGACTATTATCTCTTTTTTGTTTCTGTGCCCTTGCCAAATGGTCCACTCGATTGTGAAACTGTGAGGCTGTAGTTAGTGAGCTGCAGACTGAGTGTGGCACAGCGGCTCTACTAACATAGATGTTAACTGGAACGACTGGCTTCTCTTCATCCCTCCCCAGCCTGAATTGGTGACAAAAAACAGAGGGCCTATTTATGGGGTTCCTACAAAGCAGCATTTCTTTGTTATATTTTCCCAGTTATTTCCTGACTTTGGTTTGCAGTTTAGTTGTCTTTGAGTTTTATTATCAAAGTATTTAAATTTAAAACAATAAAATCACCATTACCATTATTCAATATCTTAATTCTGACTTGTGTGTGGGTCGAATAATGTTTCTGAGAGCTCCCTCATGCTCTTCACAGAGCACCAGGTCACATTTCCAATTAAATCTTGGCCTCTAACCTCTAATTAGATGACGATTCTCCCAAGGTCAGCTCATCTGACCTTTGAACTTGGTATCTTGGTCATAGGGACAAAGCTATTTTAATCCACCACAGCTTTTAAGGCATGTTTATAACATAACACGACACAATAACATGCAATCTATTCCATCTCATAAAGAGTACATCTTGATCTGCAAATGTTAAATTTATACAGCATACATTAATCACCACATGAAGAGAGGGCGCCATCTCAAGCCACCCATGCATGCGAGTGTTTGCAATCTGCACTGATAAGTCAACAGACACATCAATTGGCTGACAGCGTCTTTGGTCTAAGAGGAGACAACAGTCTGATTTAAATACAAATACAGAGCTGTCTTAGCTGAGCAAACAAACGAATGGAAATGATCAGGCTGGCCTCCACAGAAGGTTTAGAGGCATGTAGACTCAGATGTGCCCCCATAAGACTTTATTGCTTTATTCACAAGGGATTTGAATTAATCATTGGTGTTGGATTGTGTGCTTGTGAGACAGAGACAAAAAGAGGACCCTTGTCAGTCTGAAAACTCCTTTACCCTGAGCCCAGAGGTGCATTCATTACCATGTTGTCTCTATTTAGAATCTTGCTTTGCTCCTTTCCTTTATAGTATTCAGTCAGTGTTTGGTATGTTAAGAACATTTTACAAAATTCATTATGTCATTATGTCATTAGTCATTATGCTTTAGAATGTTTTTGTATCTCCAGAAAAAGTCACTTGCATTATTTCTGTTTCAATTTAGTTCGAATCAAAGGACAATATTGGTGCTTTCTGCCAAATAAAGTGCAGAAATGCTTCCTCCTTTTTCACGTGGTGGTCTTCAGACCGGGCCCTGCACTGTGAGGCCCCCCTACTTGCAGCAGGCTGCTGGTGGTAATTGCTACAGTGAGAGCTGGATCAGTGGAGCTGCTCTAATCAATAAAGTCTTCATCAGCCATTTCCCTTGATGATTCTCCCTCATTTCTCCCTTAATTGTTCTTTTTCATCAAACAAGGTCTGTGCCGTGAGCATGTGTGTGTGTCTTTGTATGTTTGTGTGCTCCCAGGAGCTTGTGCTCCAGTCCTCCCTCTCCATGGACTGCGGCTAACAGATTGCTAATGGAAGTTGGGCTGAAAACAGCGGAGGGAACCTTTGCCTCCTATAACTAGACTGTGACCTCCATGGGAGAAGGATTACTGTTGATCCACGCTCAAGCTTCCCCAGAGCAGCTTCACTCCTGACACTGAGTACAACCACTGGCTCAAATAAAGACCTAAATATGTTCAGGTGACAGCTCAGATGCACTGTACTTTAACCCTGTGCAGTTAATTGGAATTTAGCTTCAGCCTCGAAAATGCTCTTCATAAACTCTAAACCTAATGTAATTAGCTCAAATATTGTAGTTTTATAAATGCATGGGCACATGTTGAGAAGCTTTTCACCATTTAAACATAATTTGAAAGGGTCAGTTCACCCTTATAATGGAGACCTTTGAGGGATTTGTGCAAGAATTTAAATTTTCCGGTACTCCTGTTCTGGAAAAAGTCTTTAATGTCAGTGTACCCAGGAAATCTCCCTGATATCACTGCCAGAAGCTTCTAGTTTGTTGTTGTAAAGTTTCATGGTGCCAGTTATCTAGGTCACAATGGACCATTTTATACTATTTGGTAACATTAAAAAATGCTCTCACTACAATGAAATGCTATTATACATTAACAAAACTGGTCTCACTGAATGAAAAAGAGTGCAATTTTTCCAGTCATATCCGATTTATGCAGTGCAAAGACTGTTCAGGGACCCCATATTGCAACACAATAGGCCTGAAAAAAGGCAAAATTTTTGTTTTAAACTGCATGACATAATAAAAACAAATAAGACAAAATTTCTGCTAGTCTAAGAGGTTTAAGGAAGCCTTTTTAATATGGTTGAGATACCCTAAACCTGCCAATAACAATTTTTTCTGTGAACAGACTGCCAAATGTTTTTGTACCTCCAGAAAGTGACTCATATTTCAAGCATCAGTGTTTCATCAGCGCCTGATATTTCTGATTAAAGTTCAGTTTTTAAGCATCTCAAACACATTGGCCAGTGTTCACAATTGCCCTCTGCTGCTCTGTCACCTTCATCCTCAAGTCTGTTCTGGGCCATGAGTGCCAAAGACTGGGAAATGATTGGGGTATAATTGTTTTCCTTTAGCACTTATTGCCCTTCTGTGCTAGTAAAATGGTGTGGGTCGTCTCCTTCCCCCAGAGGGAGGAGTCACTGCTTTCATAAGGCGTCCACCCTGTTAGTCTGGCTCTGCAGCCATCACTGCACATGTGGAGCACCCAGCACAAGAGACCACCTCTGGTGCAGAAAGAGAAATATTATATAATTATATATATATTGACCTTTAGAGTCACTGTTGTTCCAACAGTTAGGTTTAATTTAAAGTGAAATCAAGAAATATTGACTAATATCGTCTAGTGTTCAAAAAAGGTTAGAGACTCTACTGATTTTCAGTTGTCAATGCTAGTCCTTTTTCTTTTCATTAAATGCTTAAAATTATGTCTCGTAAAATCACCAATAATTCTGGAAAGTTCAATGGGGATCATCTACCAGTGCAATAACTGCTCTTAATAAGATATGACTCATCATTTTCTTAAATGAAAATGAACTGCTGTCACATTAACCTTATTGACTCCCACTTGCAGTACAGAACCAAGAAAAAGTGCTAAAGTACTTTTTAGAAAACTTGCTGTTTGTGGCAGCTCTGTTTCTGTCATCAACAACACAATTAATTCATAATTAAACAACCCCTGAAAGGGTCCTTTGATAAAACGAGTACTACACATATAAAAATATATTTTGCTGATAATACATCAGTACTTTTGCTAATGTAGCATTTTTGATTCAGAACTTTTACTTGTACTTAAGCATTAAAAAAAAGAAGAAAAAACTCACTAGTGTCTGTTTATATACTGTATATGTGTATATGTGTAAATCCTACGAATCTTAATTTTTAATGTTTTTATCTTAGATTTTTTTATTATTATTATTATGTCTATTATTTTTCACTATAAAATGATTAAACATAATTATGAGCAACATCATATGCACACAAATATAAAGTTCTGTTAACCCCTGCTGTCCTGTAATAAAGTGT
>JAOWBC010000318.1:7711656-7756578 GCA_028566105.1 Hypoplectrus providencianus
TAAACATAATTATGAGCAACATCATATGCACACAAATATAAAGTTCTGTTAACCCCTGCTGTCCTGTAATAAAGTGTCTGTGTAATAGCCTGAGGGCATGTGATGGTTCACATTACATAAAGAAAAAGGGCTAATTCTGCCATTAGAGCAAATATAGTGATAGGTTAATGCTGCAGTGGCACTCTGCCATAACAATAAATACGGGCTTGATTAATCTGTCCCGTGTTATGATTTAGGGAAGCTTTAGGGTTGTTGACTTACAGGGCTTTATTGAGAAAATTAGATTTGAGTTGTCTAACAGCCGGGCCACTCATCTCCTCAGTAAACTGCCGTAGATTGTGCCGCCATGGGTTTTATCGACATATCCCATTACTGAAGTCTTCACGTTTTATGACTATTTCCATAAATTCTCAGTGGGACAATCTCAGCTCTCTGTGGGGCTGATGGAAAGATCATCTTGGGGGCTGTCGTTTGACGCTCCAGCACCCTCTTGCACACACACACACACACACACATATTCATTTTCTACGAGCTGTGTGGCTCACTCTCTCTAGCTCATAATCAGAGTTGCCCCCCACCCCCGCTCAGTGATGGGAATGATTCAGACATCAGGGGAGAGAGGACGCAGAGTGTTGAATGAGTTTACAGATGATGAGAGTCTTCGTTCAGGTCAATCTGTATTTACAGCTCAATCACTTAACGGAGCAGGCCTCTCTATTAGACCTCTATCTATCTGGCTGGGTGACAGTCAGCAGCAAATAGGGCCGTACGAGGGACAGCGAGGGCAACTGATAAGACCTCTGGGACACTCAGAGCGCTCTCTGGGGGTTTCTCTCCATTTTCCACACATTTCCGCTCCACTATTACTCCATTTATGGCAAACTATTTGTCTTTTATAGATGGTACCCTTAATTAAATAGGATGGTGTGGTGAGGCTAAATTGGCTGTAACCAGTTTCCTCCACTATATTCATATTTAATGTTGAAGGGAAGGCATGATAATTTGGATAGTAGGGGAAAAGCTGCCAAATGTAATCCTTTCTAAGTCTAGTTTGCTTTAATTAAAACATAGGTAACAGAATCCCGAATCTCACTTTTCAGCACATATGGTGATTTTTCTTTTCTTCTTTAAATTTCATCCTAAATCCATTAAAGGGATACTTGGTGGTCAGTGTATAACCTCCAGGAGACTGCACATGGTTCACCCCCACATTCAAAGACTCTAAAAAGTCAAATTTGTTCGCCCTTTGCCTGAATCACAGGCTGTGGAATTGTCATTTTTATAGTTTTCAAGTGAAAAGCGTAAAATTAAGATGCTGACAAAGACTAAATGGCTGGTTTTGCGGTGCCTTCCTAGTCAAGCTGGGCTTCACCATGTTTGTTCAGATTTTTTTTTAAGCCAAACCCTTTGTTTGTTACAATGTATGAAGGATTGTATAAGTCAAGTAGGTGTTGCCAAGTATGTCAGTAGGCATTTCTTGTTTGTTACAGGTTGAGTAGAGTGATGTAGGAGCAGCAGCCGTGATGATGCAGGACGAGGAGCACAGATTTGACGAGGCAGTCTCTCTAAGAAGTCTAGTCAGCACCAGGTAAACTACTCTGTGGTTGAGAAGGAGGTCCTTTCATTTTACATTGTACTTGGGGTCAGAGTGATGGTTTACATGGAAAACGCATGAAACAGGGGCTGATAAGGTGTTCACTGTTCCTGCAGGCTGTGATAATGTGGATGGGATTCACTGCCACGGGCTCAAGCTTTTTACTACATGTAGTGAAGAAAAATGTGCTTTCTGATTACAGATGCCATTGTCAGTTTAAGCATTTGCCGCTTCTATTCTTTAACTTATATGGCTCTTTTGTGTCCTTTCCTTTTCTTGTATGTTCATAAGCATTTTCCATTGAATGATGGTGAATGATGATGGTCTTCATATCCCAAATACGCAGACAACTTTCTATTCTTTATCATTATTTTAAGAGTTTATTTTAGTAGAATAGTTGAAGGGAACATCATCTATGAGACTTTCTTATCTTCTTATCACAGTTGAGTGGTCTACTCAGTGATATTTTCTTTGTCAGAAGAGGGAGCTATGACCTCAGAGATCTCAGGCTGAGCCTTCATTGGAGGAGTTTCTCTTAAGGCCTGCATGTGTGTGTGTGGATAAACAGATAAAATAGTTCAATAACTGAACAGTATAAGGTTGATTCAGTAAGCCATGTACTGTTTATTCAGTTTCTTTTTCCCCCACGTAATTAAGTTTTTAGTTGTTGTCAAAATATCAATTAATGTTTATTTTAAGAACATCAAAGCTCTTACTCACAAACCCTGCTTAGGGAGAGTCATATTCATTGTGCAACATAACTAAAATCTGGCAATGCAGTCTGTGGCTTATGTGAGTGTTTAAGTGAGACCTCTGGAGTGAACACTGAACTCATCACCCCTGGCACAAAAAAAAGAAAAATGCTGCCATCTGCTGGCTCAACAACATAATGAGGTGCTACAGCGTTTGCTGGCTACAGTGCTCTCCCACAAATAACACACTTTTTATGATGGGCTTTATTATTTTGGTCACTGTGTTTAGCCTTTACATGCTCAGTGTTACTCCAAGCCATAAAACTCCACGCTCAAATATTGCTAAAACATGTGGTGGCTTGCATAATTGTGTATGTGTGAATGTGTGTGTCACTGAGTGGCACAGGGAGGCTGCTGGATGCCTTTGATAAGTATGAGCATTATTGGCAGCACAGTTTGTTCCTTGGAGCCAGTGAAAGGTGTTGTGCAACAGTCTGTGAAATGATTAGTGGCTCTGACAAGGACTATTAGAAGATGAGCCCCTGATAGAAAGGTCAGGGAGGGGTTATCAGAGGATATAAACAAACATGCATATATTCACTCTGTCACCTGTCCGTGTGTTAAACATTAAGTGTTATTCTGGGTCATTTCAGTTGGTACACAAAGGAAGGTTAACTGCCATATCTAAGATCTGTGTGCACAGGGACACACACAGCTGCCATGCTGGAGCCAGAGCCGTAGCTCGGCTTCATCTATCTTCTCCCACGGAGGCTCCGCTCAGGTTCAAAGCCATGGGGAGTGTTTGACTACGTATCCCTGACAGCTGCCTCTCGGCCGCAGTGTTGAATAATCATCGCTGGGCTTATTAGTTTGGTTATGGCTTCTCAAATTTCCTGTCCTTCTGCCAGATAGGCATCTAGATGGCTTTTTACTGGAGCTCAGTGCAATCGAATTGCAATTCAGGAAGGGGATGTTAAACCCCTCGCTGTAAATATATTGTGTTTCTGTGTACATTGACATTGCACTTGAATGCAATTTGTAATGTGGTTTGTATTTGTGCAAGGCCAGATGCAAAAGCTTTGCTTCACTGCATAAATAGTTATGTGATGCCTTACCCAAACCTGTTTATGCCTTGCTGCTTTGCTCTCTCAATTACCTCCAATGTGTATACAAACCCTGCAGGGGCTGACCAGCTGATTAGCTGGGATTATTCTACCAAGCCAGGAATCTAGAAGCAAACTGCTTGTTTGGTTCGATTGTCTCTGAGGTAAATAGCATAACCACTTTAGTTAGTGAAAGCAAATCTTGGGCGATTATTAGGGAGTTCATAGGAAATCTGCTGATCCATTCTCTGCATTCAATCGCCTGAGTAAGGCTCAGGGGGTTTACAGATGGACTGACATCAGACTCAGAATTACAGCCATTGTCCAGTTTGAGGTCCTATTGTTCATGATGTAAACAGGCAGAGAGACCCTGGAGGAACTTGTGGGCCCTGCTAACTCTCTCTGTTTCTCTTCTCCCAATTTTCTTCTCATCTCTTTTCACTTTCACTCAGGCTCCGCTTTGCCAGACAATCAGCCATTCTTTGACCTTTCTCTTTTTCACTCTCTCCAACATGTAATTTCTAGACATTATGGACCTGCCTTATTGTTCTCCAAGATATTAAGTTTGTAACATTATTTTCGATTGACCAAATGTAAACTACATTCTAGCTGTCTGAATTCAATTTAAAATGCACCGGCTTCACATTTAGGATAAACAACAGATCTCACTTAAGTGCTAGTGCATTTTATAACAGGTGTGTCTTTCCGGAAACTCTGATCAAAAATGGTCCTTCCTTTTACTTTTGCTCACTCACAATAATCATGTGGATCTTGTGCATGGCTTCATGAGAGCACTGTTTTTCTCATTGACTTTTCAACATGTCATTGTTCAGTATGAAATCAACAGAATCTGCCCGTCAGTTGATGTTTTCCAGACTCATCGAAAGAAAAGTTGCACAAGACAAAGCAATTCAACAGGTTTTCTTATCTCAGAGGAGTTCGCATTTGAGTTCAGATTTATTGAGCTCTTCTGGGGAGGGAGTGTTGGATAAGTTGGCCTGTGTGAGACAGCATCATTCACTTCAGTGGAAGAGGTAAAACCCGCGGCCAGCATTCATCTGATGCACACAAAGAGCAGGCAGGGCTGTGAACAATGATATAAAACTGTCAATGAGATTAAAAATAGAATTGCATGCTGCCTTGGCTACATACACAACAAGTTATTCCAACAGTTAAAGATTTTATCAATGTGATTTATAGCCTAATAAATAATATACAGTATTAACTGCTTAATTTGTGTTTAATCATCTTTGAACATCAACTGGGGTGGATCTGTGGGAGAAAACAGAGGAGTTACATTATCATTATGAAGAAGCTAGAATAATTATTACTTATTAATCCTTTTGGAGACTCTTGCCCCAAAGTCATGCTGTTTACTGCTTTCTACTTATTTTAACTTCAGTGTCATTAAAGGTTCTACATATGCAGTGAAGGAAAATGGTGGGATTGAAGAAGAATTCTATTGAATGCAGCCAACGTCTTTTTTTGATATGTCAATTCACATTGGCACCTTTGACTCAGTTGTGCTGTGGGTGATACACATCAGCCCAATTCATGTCTTCCCCGAGAAAACAAACACACAGATCAGTAAATGGAGGTCAGTGTAAACTCGAAAACAGCCTCGGGGCCCGCCTGGCCTCCGTCTCCCACATGCCGTCCTCTGCTGCACATAGATTCTTTTCCTTCCTTTAGATTTATAATTGATCAAAGATCATCTTCATTTGAACACATTTTATGAGAAATCCTGCACAGTCGTCCTCCTCCCTGTTACTTTCAGATAAGTGCCGGCTTCCCGTATTGTTGTGCCAGTCTTCCAGGCAAGCAGCCACAGGGTCCCAGACCACTCTGCCAATTAGACTGCACACATGCAACCACATGGAGCAGAGAAAAGGGAGAGCGAGGTTTTTTTGGGTTTTTTTTTTAATAGACCCTGAAGAAAACAGACCCCTGTAGAAATTTTTTTTGTTCTGCTTTTGACCTTTCCCTCTGAACATATGCATGCCACTGCAAATTTGCATTTATGTCAACAATTATGCACAAAATTAGTTCATAAAGGTGACTCAAAAGAAAGATCTGTCTCACTTCATAGAGTGAATAGGTTCTTTTGTGCCCATTTAGAGGGATGCTTTCAGGGGTTTAAAAATCTTTATTCTTTCTGTCTGGATTGTGTTTTTGTTGGCGTCAATCCACCTCCCTATGCAGATGGCAGATCAGAATCAACAAATACATTGTGATAATGACAGCCCTGTGGCTGAACACAGACAGCCAGACAGACAGTGGCAGAACTAGATTCTGTGGCAGTGTTTTCCTTGGCAGTTATGGCCGCCTGCCAAAAGAATACACACACTGCTAAAATTTGCACACAGTGTCAGACTATCATGAATGTATTATACAGTAACAGGATCCTAGATGTGTGTAATGTTGTAGAAGTGTCCCAGCACACGATATTAACGCAGTAAACATTAACCAAAAAGGGGCATGCTGTCTCATGCACATATGCACACATACTCATGTACTTTACACAAATGTGTTACACACATGGGTGGATGAGAAGGTTTTTCAGAACACACTCAGACACTCCTACAGAGTCTAATACATTACACAGGAACCCCTACAGTTGCTCTAAGTGCCTATGGGCTTGTCGTCATCACTGTTACAGTCCATCATGTCGCTACTATGACCTCACCAGTCGGTTCTGACTATGTCTGAGGACTCATGTTTGGCATTTTAGCCGTCGCCAGCGTGTTTTTTATTTGGAGCCAGAAGTAGGGCTGGTTGATATGAGCAAAATCTTCTTTCCTGATTCGAATTTATTTCATGCCTCAAAACCAAGTATAAATCCCAATATAACGTGTTTTCTGGTGATCCTAGAAATAAGTAGCCTCTATGGGAAAAAAACAAAACAAACAAATAACGCTAATAAAGCCTAATTTTGTATATGGCCTGGAGAATGACACACTTGACAAATATTGTATTTTACATTTTGTGAAATTAACACAAGTAAAATTATTGAGGAAAAAAAACAATACATATGGATGCATACATCAGATTTTCATTTTTTTTTCAACCAATGGAGTGGCCACCCTCTGGCCTTTAGAAAGGATGCAGGTGCTAAAGCATCGGCTTCACTTTACTGATCCAAAAGGTGGCCCCTGGATAAATGCACCGTGCATAATACAGCTAAATACAGGACTTTGAGGACTATGATTCCATGGAATAAGTTGCACAAGTAATGAAGACAATGTTACCACAGGGATTGACATGTCATGTGTCTTCTCTGTCAGTATTTGTTTTGTTGTGCTAGCAGAGGCCAAGATGTCCCTTCAGGGTAATTTCAGTTGAGTTCAGTGTCAGTGACTGCTGCTGTCAAAGACATCAGCAAAAATTTCCATCACCATTTTGAGTCCGTTTTCAGCATTACGTAAGTGAAAGCTTGACTGTCTTCATTCCTTCAAACACCGGATTATACTGAGGTGGTATCCTTTGTATCGCCCCGTTCTCATAACGTAACTCATCGCTCTGACCCCTCCACATCTTCCCTATAAACACCCATTTTCCCCTCCTCCCACAGCAAACCTTGACTCATGCCCCCAGGGGCCACCCAATGTGAAAAGGCAGACACCCCACCCCCACATCTACTCGCCCATGACCCCCTAAGACCACAACAGGAACCACATTCTTTCCTTTGTGGCTGGTCTTTCATCCTTCTCCACCGCCGGGGCACCAGAAATAACCTGCAAAAAGTATTGTGTGGCAAAAAACTGGGCCTTTTGTTCAGGCCTTGCCATGACGAGCCGTTAAAGTAAACACACTTTGCTCCGTCTTTCTCACTTTCTTTCTGTGCGTCTCCACATGCCTCTGTCTGTCTGAGTATCTGTGGGAGTGACAGGTAAAGCTGACCTAATGGAGAAAAGGCCTTTCATTAAGAAATCATGACATAAGTATGAGTGTGCTTAAGGAGTTCCTTTAAGTGCATCTTTCTTCCGTGATCACAAGCTGAAATTGAGATACCTGAGTGCATTGAACACACCTCATTTCATAGATTTTCTCAGCAGTTTGCGCATGGACACAGCAGTCTCCTTAAAGAGGAGTGCTGCAACAGATTTGATGCGTTCAGGATAATAAAAGTGAAGTCTGGTAACTCCTTTAAAAAGTCAGGTATATGCAGCTGCCACTCCTGTTGACCCAGAGGCAGCAGTCAGGCAGAGTGAGACAGGATCTGACAGGACAAGACAGTACGAGGTGTGGTGTGTTTATCTTTTAGTTAGGCTTCCTTCATTACACACGCACTTCCTGCATTACAGATAACCCCTTGGATTCGCGGTAAACATTGCCCTGTTTTTGCACTGTGTATTCATGTGCATTCATAAGTATGTGCTCTTGTATGTGTGTGCTCGTTGGCTTACCTTTAAAGGGATAGTTCACCCAAAAATAAAAAAAGAGATGTTGTGTTTTTTGTCTTGGTACAAAAGAAATAATAAACTTAACATAATTTCTCTTTACTTGTTACTGAAGATGATCCATGACACTTGTTGTGTTCATGTAGGAACTATTTTCTTTTTGCAGATCTACCACTCCCAACAAAAACATTATGCTGAAGGAATAGTTTAACACTTGGAGCCCACCTGAGTGAGCTAACATCAAAGCTCAGTGGAGGAGGACGCCATTAGTAATTACATCACGTCACGTCTTCTATTTGAGGTTCTCATAAGAGCGGTTTAACTCTTCTCACAACTGTAAAAACTAAATTTCCCTAAAGTTTCAAACTCCCTCTAAGCATACAATATGTCATTTTCTACCACTAGGAGTCTCCCAATCAAAATAATAACAAAAGACTGAGTTTCAAATGGTCCAGCTGTGACCTATTAACCCCTGCAGTCAGCTTCTCCAGGTTAGTATTTCTTCAGTGTTCATTGTTCGGCAGGTTTTAAGAGAAGCCAAATTACCAGCAAACAAACACAAACCTGTTGGTTAAACCACTGAATAAACCTTTTCTTTTTTTTTTATTATTATTAAACCAGTGTTATTGTTATGTTGTTGGGTGGACGGCTGTTGCAAACCTTTATTCAGCTTGTTTCTCTGTTAACTTGGAACCAGATGTCCATGTTTTGAATGTCTTCATCCTTTTTTTTGAATAGTTAGAATCACTGTCATCATAGAAATATGGCTTATAATCTAGTTACACAAATGCCCTAAATGACCAAATGAACAAACTCTTACTTTGATTACAATTACAGATTTTCCAAGCATAAAGTACTTGGAAACATTAAGTATAATGTAAGTACACAGCCTAACAAATGCATAATATTGGTCGAGTTTTTTTTTAGGCAGAAAAGTTACATATTATATTTTTACGGTGCAAATAGTAAATTACCTGGAATGGTGACCTTCCCAACTTTAAAAAGCAGCTCTAGCTTCACTGTCATTTCTGTAATTAAACCACCAAAGATGGCAAAAGAGATCAGAGGTCACAAGACTTACAAACAGTGATCACAGTCACAAAGTAGATAAGTAAATACATAAACTGAGCAGCATATTCCAACACAGGACAGAGCCCCTCTGTGACTTCAAGAACAGAGTGATGATGCCAAATATTTATAATAACCATTACTCTATCTCAGTAACTGAGTTAACCATCAGAGAAAGTCACGCATCTCAATTGTGTTTCTCATGATCAAGTATTAGCTTAACTAGGTTACTCTAATAGAGTTTGCATGTGTCAAACAAGGTTACTTGAGTGCATTAGTTAGAAAGACTTCTCTGTGCTTTTTTTTATTATTAGTGGAAAAAAAAAAAGACAAGGGGGTGGGGGGTTTATTCAGCCGGACAGATGGACGGCAGAAACTTTACACCAATCTGTAGCTGAGGGGGCAGGACCTGTCTAAAATGTTTAAAATAGAACAACTTCTCTGATAGATCAATCAATTCCTCAACAAATTTAGGATTTCCTTCGGTCAGATCTTTGACCAACTAATGACAGTTTTAGGTTTACGCTCTGCAGGGAAACCTCCCTTCAGGATTTTACAAAAGAAGGAAGAGTGCTGTTTGTTTTGTGTGTCAGATCACTCCCTCTTTCATAAACCCACAATTTCCATGTCAGCGCTGAGAGCTTTTCCCTGTCTGACACTCTCTGTTGGACAAACACCTCCAGTAATCCAAAGGGCTTTATGCCAGAAACAAGATGGTGTTCAGGTAATTCCAAGCAAAACATACAGTGCACTGTTTGCAGCAGGTCCACAAGGAACATAACAGTCATCTACAAAAATAAGCTGTCGCAAGTCTGGAGTCCATCCAACTCAGAAACGTGGACAGAAACTGAGGAAGTGTAACACCGAAACTCCAGCATTCTTTAAATTTCTGACTTAAAATGAAGAAATCTTGAATCGATCATCATTGTATCTCTAAAGTGGAATCAGACAACTTTTCCTCCTCAGTCTATCACTACATTGCTAACAGATAATATTTAAAGCATGATAACAGATAATATTTAAAGCATGTGTTAAAATGCTTTTTAACAGCAGCTCATTTTGGGGATTATAAAACAAGAACACAGCAGCTCTGTTTTCCAAACCAAGATGGCAAACTTATTGCTCCGTTTATCATCGACAAAAGCGTTGCAGATCCATTCCTTCCATTCTTATCTTTCACAGTAAAAGTCCTAAACATATGCACTGATTAACTGTTTACCAGAGTTGAAGAATTGAAGAACAAGTTACTCAGATCAACTGCTAGACGCTATCCATCCAAACCATTTTAGGAATTGTTACTGTTTGAAATGTGCATTGCTGCTTGTATGAATAGTCTTGATGTGCAAAATCCACAGGGTAGTAATTCACATTTATATTTGTTATGCCCCTGGTGTTTAAAAACCTGAAAGAGAAATATATTTTCCATACGAAATGGTGGAGACCAAAAGTGGAGTCAAAAGAGGATCAACATTGGACTTGCTTTCATTAGGTGGCCAGATACAAAACTCCAAATTAATGCTGATATTACTCAGTTTCTGCTGAATGTGTAAACAAGCAACTGATCATTAAGAGATTCTTCAAAGCAGCTTTTATTTTTTAATCAACTTTGTGTTCACAGTTTGTGACCGTTCCATTACTTGACCAACAAAATCAAAATGGCAGGTTCAATGTTGTTGCAGTGTTTCTTTAGATTAAATAAACTCTGACTAAAGAGTTTATTTAATGCCACATCAGAACCACCCGGTGCTGTAGTTATTTTCCTGCATGTATTTATACATAAACCTATATGCATGTCACATCCTTATAGGATCACCTGCCGCACAACAGCCTCAATGATTGGCCACCTTCCAAAATCTTATGCATGGGCCATTTTTGCCCCACGTCCTGAACATGAAATATTATGAATAGAAGGAAGCGTTCAGTAAATATTTACATACAGCTAAATTACAAATATGCACAGATCAGAAAGCACATTGGCTGTGTTTATCCGTTAATCCGTCTCAACAAAAAGTGTTGTTGAACATCTACTGCATTTTGCCTTTATGTCAAAGTGGCCACAGCTTTTTAAGTGGTGAGAGCACAGCTCAGGCAAGCCATATGACACAGATTTGAAAGCACTTTGTGGCCTGTTTTGGCAGCTGGAAACACCACTATAGCTTCCATGGTATGCACCAGGGGAAGATAAAATGTAGTGAAGAAAATGAAAGAAAAGAAGGAAATTGCTTTAAATGAAACCCCCCTTTTTTCTACAGGGAGTCTCTGTGTCTACCCAGAGCTGTAGATGGTTCCATATGGGTTTAGACTGGTGAATAAATGTTTGCCATTCTGCCCCTTTGGAGGACACTGGAGAACAGAAAAGCAGAATCTGATAATTTCTACAACTCCACAAAGGTCAAACAGAACATCTGGGATGGTGAAGAAAAATGTGAAAACCCAATTATGGCACATCTCGTGTGAAAAGTGAACCAATTATTGAAACAAACACTATGTCCCCTTTGATGCTGTACAGACTCTACCCATAAGGTTTGACTCAGTCAACAGTGGGACCGTCCTTGTTTCTATCACTAAACTTATGTTGAAAGAAAGAAGAGGAGTTGGTGGGAAGCAGAAAGAGGTAATGGTGACTAATGCTGAAAAAAAAACTGGAGCCTAAAGCTCATAAAGCTCCTTCCTCCTGCTCTCCTGACACCCAATCAATCTGTCCCTGACGTCCTGCTCTCTGCTCAGGTCCACCCACGAACACGGGCCTTTTCACATGGTACCATTTTGTTCTGCGCAGGTTATGTAACAGTCTGTTATAACACGGAGCCTGCATGTCATAAGAAGTCATTTGCTGACAAGAACTTTCATTGTTACCAGTGCACACATACATGTGACGTCAGTGTGATTTTTAAGCCAGTTTGATTAACTGATATAAAAGTATTCAGACGCCCATTCATAACTACTACAATTTAGCTGTAATCCCTATAAAAGCAGATTATAACTGAAGATTTATTATGATTCAAAAATGTTATGTTACAGGTTGGAAAGCCATGTAAATGTAGAGTTGGACCACACTGAAATGTCTCCCTTGTTGGTGCATTCAAGTGCTTGTAGGAAACTTGGCTTCCAATTTTCCATTAACATTTTAAAGGACATGTTTAGCTATAAAATTGTCATGTACACTCAAGTGTTTTTTGTAGCTGTGATCGTTCTTTCTGTCCATACTGACCAACTCTCTCCACCACAGAGATTAAAAACTTTAATGTCAAATTATTACATAAGCAGAAAAGTGTGAAAGTAAGGATAACTTTGTGCAGCAAAGATTTTCTTTTCAGTGTGTCATTTTGTGACCTTTGACTCGGTGTCTGCAGAATTTTTGTTCTGCAGCTGCTGTACAAGTTTAGACTGATGTGTGTCATAGGCTTCATAGAAAGTCCTCTCTGACGCCAGCTTTTGTTGCCTGCATGTGTTTTTTGTCTCCGTGTCTGGCAGTGGTACCAGTAAATGAGCTGGTGACTTGTATCTCACGCCTCGTGCCAAGATATGTTTTGCCTGCTGACTGTTTCTTCTTTCCTCCTCCGCCTGCTCTTGTTTTTTTTCTCCCTGCTCTGCCCATGTTTTCCTCTTTCATGTCTTTGTTTGTTTACATTCAGAGAGGATGGAAATCACAGACTGCAGGAAGATGCAGCCAGGAGCGAGGCTGTTCTCTCCTTTTCTGTGTTCTTTCCTTCCCCGTTTTTTTTTTTCTTCTGCTGGAGTGCAGGCGGTCGGGCATGCTTGGGGTTTCCAAACTAGCGTCTGTGTTGGGGGTCCCTGGAGAGCAACCCCGCCATAATAGCCGGGTGGAGTGGGCTGGCGAGCGCAGGGGAGGGAAAATGAATAGCATACTATGGGGCTTTCCAAACCCTAACTCCTTACAAGGCCTTTGTGGACTACATTGTGCTGCATTTACCAGTATTTACCCCAGCTCACAAACCATCCAGTGTGTGATGAGGGACAAAGGTTGAAAAATGTTTTGTGGCTTTCTCACACTCATGCTTGGTGAAAAATACTGCGGTCAGACTTGTAACACAGTAAATTTGCAGAAGAGAAGCTGTTTAAATGTCGGCTGTTTGTGTGTCATTGCTGCACTCAGGCCTTGATTCAACTCTCCCCGAAATTTCACAACTCATCCTCTCCCTGTTTCCTCTTTTTCTCAGAGAGAGAAGTGTGCTGAGAGTGTGCACATGCACTCACACACATATGCCGACATGATGGAGTGCCTGTGGTATGCATGCCACTGCCCGAGCATGTGTGCACGTATGCATCTGTGTGTATGTGCTCCATTCTTCATAGCAGCCTGTGGATTCTGGGGCAGAGGAGTACACTGCGCTGTAAATCTTAAAGGGAAGCTGATAAATTGGAGCACTAGTGACAGTTCGACTTCCTCCCCTTTGAGTGGACTTTGCTCCCTAACCTTGGAAAAGATCTGACACGTGCTCCAGAGAGGAGGGATCAGATAGCCTAGTCACAGAGGCGGGGGAAAAACAAGAGGAGACCCCCCATCACTGCTCCCTCCATCTACACTCCCATCCTTTAATCTCGCTGATTATAAGTGTATGTCAAAGGAAGGGAGGAGCGATAAAAAGAGCCAGAACTGGAGGAAACGTCCAAATCTCAGACAGGCATGAAGTGCATCAACTGACTCCCTCTGTCGATTCACCAACACTGAGTGACTCCTACTCAGACAACCGCATTGTTTGATCGCTGAAAGGCATGCACAGACTGTACATAAACAGTAGAGAAGCAGGGCGCACACTTGGAAAACACACACTATGCAAACAGGGGAAGAGGCCTTTCTCTTTTGTCATAGACATGCAAACCTACAGGGAGGCAGAAATAACAGACACCAGCCCCTTCTTTGCTAACCCACAGAGCTCTATTGTCCTCTCTACTCTTTCTCATTTTCTCATATCTCTTTGATGGCAGTGTACATTATAAAGACACCCAACGTTTGCACTTGATCACCCTGCGGAGCTTTGACACAAAAGCCGAGCTTGCTTGTGTGTGACACTGAGACTGAGAATGTAAGGGGAAGTGAAAACATGAGAACAGACACAACAGTCGGGCTTTTACAAAGTAAACGACTGCAGATGGATGAATGTATACATACAGTAATCCCTATCTTGCTCGCTTTGTCTGATATAGGTGTAACCTTTCTCTCTTTCTGAGGAAGAGATTTTAAAAAAAGAGCCCTGTTCATTTTAACCTTGGGGGCTTCGCTTGGCTGAGAAAAGTAAAATGAGCGTGACACACCATGTACTACTTCTGCGGAGATAATATCAAGCTGCTGATGCTTCACCAAGGATTTTCTGAGCACTCTAATTTTCTCTTTTCCCAGCTAGATCAAACAGGACTATCTGTGCCTATCCCTGACAGCGAGACCCACACCAAAGCATCAACACTGGCTCACACAGATTAGTAATCTGTCAGTACTCGGTGGGAACCTGAAACACTGAAACCAGCCGCATCAAGAATATCTTCTCCCACAGGATTTGAGGGCATCCCGAGATCCTGTTTGTTCCTCCTCCCCTCAGATTTTGGGAAACAGAATGAAAACATTCATCACGTAGCTACAGTCGCTTAATGAGCACTTTGCTGAATAAAATAGCAGAGCTGTTATAATTGCATAGAGCCAAATGAAAGCTGCAGGACAAAGTGCAAATCAGTTTTTACAAGATTTCAGTTTGCGAGTCTTACACAATTTAACTTAATTTAAAAACAGGTTCCCTCTCTCTTGATCAAAATGCAGAACTAGGATTACTGGCAAATAAGCATGATTATATCCATGATTCTTGTTATACACTACTATTTGTTTATTATCTGGTTTACACTTGAATTTTGGGTTTCTACTAGTTCACGTGCTTGTTTATAGTGTGTGTTTGAGTAAACCTGTATTTACCCTCTGTCTAAAACACTCTGTTTTAAAGTAATACATATTGCAATTTCCTCAAAACAGATAGCAAAATTTACAGTCTTGCATCATCCCATAACAGTAATGCCTGTTGGTTAATATGGCCTTTAAAAGAAGAAACTCTTAAAGTTATTACTTAAAAAAGGTTAAAATTGTACTTCTCTATGGTACATATTGTTTTAATCCTGTTAAGGCCAGTATAGAGCACTTAAAGTGTCTGTTATCTGTTAGAAACCTCCCAAACAGTTCATCCAGGGACTTAATTTGAACCTAATTACCATTTTCATGTTCGTTTGCTGTCTGCCCAGCAGCTAATGTCTGCAGTGATAACATCGGCGTCTGCTGCCTCCTTGTCTGCCCATGTTTACAGATGTGTGACCGACAGCAGGCGCCCTTCCTGTGCGCACTCGCAGCAGCCAGCTGGAGGGTGGCAGAGTAAACCTGCAGCACGTCATGCCAGAGTTATTATTGTCAGTTCGATTGTGTAATCTACACAACACAACTCTGTAGAGCCGGAGTCCATAGGTTACCTGCTGTGAGTTCATTTCAAGTCATGTACACAGAGGGTCTCTAAGGCAGCTGGTTGTGTGTGTTGGTCCGTTTATCTGAAATGAACCCACTTTGAAGAAGCTGGTGGGTTTTTGCATGTTTCTTTTTCATCTGTTATGATACCAATTTTTTGCTAGTTCTGTTAATACACGTTCTCTGTAATTCCCTTAATGACTCTAGAGTCTGACAATATCAAAAGCTCTCCCCTTTGGGTTTAAATGTAACCAAACCAACTGCAAGAAATATTCATGGATATCCTCAATTTTGTTATCATATATTTAATATTCGAGACATAAACTCAACTCAGGGTTCAAAGGTGACATAAAGTAATTGTTGTGTAACTTATGATAGCTGGTGTTTGTTTTCTCATATTTAACTTTCTATAAAACATTTTTATCTTACAAATGCATGCAAAGAATTTTTGCCCAACCAGGTGACTTTGTAAAGGAAGTGGGTGTTGCCAGTGTGATGTCACCTGTTAGTCTGTGAAGTTTGGCATTTTGGTTGTCACCATCTTGGTTTTTTGGAAGGAGGATGCATAAATATCAGCAAACGCAAGCCCTAGCTAACTTGGTTACCAAGTTGTATCTATAATTCTAAATGAACAGCTGACTCCAAACACATTGTGATTGTGTCAGTTCTGAGACATAAACACAGAAATGTACACAGGTTGCTGTGGTGGCAATCTGTCAGTCATGAGATAACCATGCCCCAGAGCATATCCTGTCTTATTTTCCAGCTTTGATTGGGCCATAATTTACCAAATGAACGCCCTCCTGTATTCTTGAAGCCTTAAAACTACCGTTTGATAACATGAACTAATGTAAAACATCTCCTGAATAAGTGAGATATAGGGTCATTTTCTCATAGACCTCTATGCAATCAGACTTCTTTTCGCAACCTGTGGAGTCATCCCCTGCTGGCTATGAGAATGAATTTAGGTTTAGCACACACATACATTGGATTCACTTTGGGACCTGAAGGCTACAGCTTGGTTAAAACTGAATGATGTTGTCAAACCAGGGGTCACGTCACATCCATTATCACCCCAGGTGGTAGTAGCACCAATTCAGCCTCTATTAGCCATGACCGAGGCAAGACTCCTGAGATGACAACCCCCCGGGTTTACCTTTATACCCAAGGTCAAAGGTAAACAGGCAGGCTGTAGCTGTGCTGGCTGTTCCCTGATAGAGTAATGGCTCATTCAGTTTGATTACAGCTCAAGTGTCCTGATTCAACCCCGGCCACCTTGGTCACTCGCAAGCTGTAGCTGGAAAATAAACATCAGCAATTTAAACCGACAGGGCAGCTGACCTGAAGCCAGATTATAAATAAAGGTTTTTATACAGATACAGATCTGTTTACCCTGCTATTGCACGATCCAGGGTATTAACCCTTCACATGATGTGTATTGCAAATTTACGGAAAGGGTTATTTGCATGTCTAAATTAAGCTTTTATGTAAAGGCGATAAGGTGTTATTTTTTATTTTATTTTTTTTGCCACACTGTTTGTTTTATGTCTTTTGCTTGGCAGGTTTTGCTTTTTGTCTGAATATACAGTTAATGTTTTTTTTTTTGTCTTTATCTATGAGCCCTAGCCATTCTGGTTTCGGACCAGGAGGAAGGCAGCACTTGTCGACCCAGATGTGACTGGTTTGATGGATGGATGCGGACCAGCCGCTGCAACAACATGTCTATTTCAGTCCCCCATTGTTTGGCACTCAGTCATCACTGTGTATGTAGCAAGTCAACAGGCAGTCTCCTGTGTGTGCTACCCTTTTGCTCACAAAAGAAAAGGATTCATAAAAAAGGGGGCATGTGTTTCCCCTCTCTCAGCACGTGTCCTTCCACTGAGTAAAACTGCACTTTCCTCCCTCTCATATTCTATAATACGCATACTTGTTTGCAGCACATGGAGAATGGGAAATGTTTGGCTGGCATGGCAACACGTTTCCAAAATGGAATAAATGCTTGGCAGCATATGGGTTGTCAAATACTCTGTGGCCCTATGGCACTCCTTTTCCTTGTAATAGCAGAGTACTTAGATGGGTTGGCAGCATCAGGCCTCTGAGAAACACTTGATTTGGATGACTTGCAGTGAGTACCGCAGAGAACATCAACACCAAACAATGTTGCCATCTGCTCCCCATAAACTGAGCAAGATTTACGAGCAGTGAAACAACTAGAATTCTGGGTTTTCCTGAAACGTTTATCCCAAGTCAAGTCAAAAACATGTTCTTTCAGGTGACCATCACTGCCTCGCTTGTACAGTAATTAATGATGTCGGAGAAGACAAAATACATGAGAAATTACAGTTCTTATTCAAACCATAATATAAATAATATTTTTGTTATCTGTTATTGTTTTTGGATTGTTTATGAGCCTGTGAAGTCAATTAAAAACATATGAGACTTTAGCTCATGAAGGGATTCCATGTTTGAATCCTGCGAGATTAACTCCTCCACTAAACTGGGAGCATAGTGGCTTTAACATATGTGGCTTATGTAATGTTAGAATCATCCAGAAGAAAAATGCCAGGCTTGTACTTCAGGGATTTCCAGGTACTCTTGGGTGGCTGGCATATAACAAAACCAGTCATTACAGCATGTTATGAGGATGTAAATCACTCTGAGATGTAGATGTAGAGGTGGAGGGGAGGGTGCAGCATTCATGGGAACCATGGCGATAAAGAGTAGGGTTGCACTCTGTCACCTTTGAGGTGACATGTGACACTGCTGGCCACCTGTCCAACTACGATAGGTGTCTTCTAACAGACGTATGTACTAACCAGTACACATGTAGACCCAGATAACCTGCAGATAACCGCAGCTGTCCCAGACAGGAAGATTCATTTGACTAAACCTAAGGACAAAATGTACCTTCAGTACACTGGAGAAGTGGTTCTCTGCATTTGTGTTTCATTACTCCTGAACAAGGAAGTGATGATTTATAAGCAGCTTTCACTGCTATCTAATTTTTCATTACTGAATTGATTCTAAAAGCTCAGATCTCAACCTTTTTCACTATTCCTCCACATTATTTATGACATTTGGTTCATTCACATAATGATGAAATTTTTTTTTTAATCTATGAACCTTGTTCACATAAACTTGTATTAATATTTATCGGAAAGCCATGTATCATGAATGCAACATTAATACTTAATCCAATTCAGCAAATATCTCCTCACGTTAGCTGTCTGGTTTATGTGTGCATTGTTCATACACGCAGCCAGTGTTTCTAGGTTTTTTACTAATGAAAGTTTGGGGTTTCCTGGTTGTTGTTTTTTTTAGTTTATTCATCAGGGGAACAACATGCAACATTACATTGATAATTCATAAAGTAAAAAGCATTCCCCTGATGTAGTAATAGGATAATTTCCATCTTTAGTCCCTGGTGATGTTCATGCTTGTGCACAGGAGAGACAACAGGCTTTGGAGATACAAGAGAAAGGCTGTGAGAGTGAGAGCGACGGTAAATGTTGCACATGCTAACAATCTGAAGGCGGACTGGTGGGAAGGGTGTATTTGTTTGGGTGCTGAGTTGAGACTCCACCCTTAATCATATGCACACTAAGACAGCTTAATGGTAAATAACAACATTGTTTGCAGTACTTGACAAGGTAATCATTGCACACATGCACACAACAGCAGCAGAGAAGCAGAAGTGTTCATGTGGATCCATTTTAAGGGAAATGATCTTGTTGAGCTTAGTAAAAACAAAACTTACTATAATAGTCACAATACCAAACTATTACATTGGTTTTATGTGTCATGGCCCGGGTCTGTATTTGCTCTCTTTCCTATATCTTCTTAGGCTGGCTTACAGTATAAATATACAGCACAGCACATCAAAGTCAGCAACCTTTCCCCAAAACACAAATACATTTAGTTCTATCTGAGGAGGAGAGAATGTGACTTGGAGTCCTTAAATGTATCAATAACTTATCTTCTAAAGCTAAGATGCATATGTAATTCTCACTCAGCTGGACATGAATGCTAAATGACGCCATAAAGGGCTGAGAAAAAATGATGTCATTCTTCTGACCTCCTCTGAAGTTCTCAAAGGATTTTGCTGACAACGTGAAACACAGCTTGCTTTGAAAGCGCAGCCAATGTTTTCTCACATGTAATCGAGTCGGTGCAGTCCAGGCCGCTGTAAATTTGTGTAACGTGGCCTTTCCTGTCTCCCTCTCTCCAGTGTCTACGTTTGCCAGAGGCAACTACAATGCTCCCTATTTATAGCGCTTTTACCTCAGATATTAACTCTCTCCCCTGCTTAGCTCGCCACTTCCTGTCAGAGAGGAAACGTGTGTGTGTGTGTGTGTGTGTGTGTCTGTGTGTGTGTGTGTGTGTGTGTGTATGTGTGTATGTATGTGTATTTGTGGTACACTGACCTGTGGGATCAGTGAGCAACCAGACTGCTGTTGCTGGCTGCATGATTTTGTATTTCTAGGCTTTTTGTATCAAGCTAAGCTTATTTTCTCTATATGTTACAATGTCAGATTTTCATATTAAAGGTGACCTTCATTTCAAATAATGCTGTAAACATTTGTAAACATAATCACTATGAACCGCTCGTTACTATGAATAATCATCTGCTACAGCACCGTAGTGTTTGCATTACATACACTGCCACATGTAGCTACATGCTATTGCTAGGGAAACGGATTTTGGATCACAGTTCTGTTGTAATATGGTCAAGCATGTAGTTTCTGGTTGTGAAGCGATTATTGATTTCTGCCTCAGTAACTAATATCTATTTGACTGTTTTCTTCAGCTCATGTTTTTTGCAACATTTATATATGGGGAAAACTCTCACCTGTCAGCAATGATAAAGAGAGGAGTATAGATTTCTGTGCGTGCCAGGTGACAGGTATTCTGCGTGTTCAAGCTAAACACATGCTGTATCTATTTCAGGGCCTTCATGTGAGTGTGTGTGCGCTGAACGTGTCTGGGTGTGTGTCTGTAAGCCAATACCTCAGCATCGAGAAGTTGGAGTTCACCTTCCTTCAAGGCCGCGATCGAAGGAAAAGCTGCGGCTGGCTGGAACATCCTGTTTTGGACGTAAACACTGTTATGCAGCCAGGGCTTTCCTCCCCGTGTCGGAAAAACAATCTGTCCTATCACTTTATGTCAGCAATCACCCTCCCTGGCGGCCAATAATAATGACGACACAAGCCTTTAAATGTTTAAAGAGAGAGAGGCCTCTAAAGAAGTCGGGCTTATAAAAGGTGGCAGGTGCTTTGAGTTTGTTTCAGCGACTTGGACAGACATAAGAGAGACATGATAGGAAATCCCAGGGAGGAACACACTTTTCTGTCTGTCTGCCTTGCAGGTCCCGGGACATTTTTTCCTGACATCACCTCCTCTGGTCACTGCTGGGTTACAGGCCAGGGATATTCCATGTCGAGACTTCCTGCCTTTTTGTGTGGAGCTGCTGGACAACACCAGGACATTACACAGATGTTTTTATAACTTGCTGTCTTCTTTAAGAGCTGCAAAAGGCTAAGGTATAGGTAAAAATGTATCTATGGACATTGAAAACAAAACAGTTGTGTAAAATGGTTCTGAAAAATGATGCAGGAAGTGGGCATGGCGGAGTACAACTTCTAAAGCGTATCTGGAAACTTTGCAGCTCATTCAAACCTTTGATCTGTCAACGTGAAATCTTGCTAAGAGTACAAAGCAGCAGTTAATAAGCTAAAATTAAACCAGACATATGAGTGCAGGTTGTAAATTTATTTTCATTCTGTTAGAAGAAATGCCTTGTATTCTTGCTCCTTCACAAAACAGCTCATAAAAAACAGTTACTTAGAAAAATATACATTGATATTAGAACTGAAAACTTGAGATTCAGTGTTTAATTCAAATATACAATTTGCATATTAAGAAACTACAAAAAAAAAGTCAGAAAAGGTGGCTTCGATTGAGGCTAGAAAACCGGTAGAGCAAACAACCAAAAGAAGGCACTGTCATTTTCTGAACTCTTTGTAAAGCTTATTGAGCCTACATTCAGCGAAGAGAGTCTGTTTCATGTGTGCACAAAAGATGAAGAGGAAGGTGGAGGGTAAGCCTGTAAGAAGATGTATCTTCCTGTTGTTTACCCCACCCTCTTTCACTCCAACCTTGACGCCCTAACTTTCTTTGAAAGAGAAAAAAAAAAAAAAAAGATCAAGCTAAATACAGGAGAGCCCAGCTACTGCTACAGTACTACAAACCTAAAGTTAGCTGACTTTGGAAAGGTCATCAGGTTGGACAGACAGTGGGGGCTGGGAGGTGTTTTTAAGACTAACCCTCACTTTCCTACTCCTGAGTTAAGCTGAATACCCAATAAAAAACAACTAAGGTCACTGCTTTTTGATTCAACCAGTAAGAATCTTCAAGGCAAATGTGTCATTAAAAAGGCAGCCGTAAACAACATACTTAATCCTTTACCATATCACTTTCCTCGTCTTTCCCTTTCAAAGTCACTTCCTCCACTCTTTTCCCTCACAGCCTTTCTTAGTAGCCATCTTTTGGTACATCATCAATGTCCAATAACCTTCCACAACAGTCCAGACACAGTCTTTTAAAATTTCCTATAAAATGTTCAGTTTCTCTCAATCTGGTCAAGATCCAGCTCCCCACCCAGCTGGAAAATGTCCCTCTGTGTCCCACAGTCACCCTTCCAGAGGGTGCGTTTAGCGGCCATGATGCCTGCAGGAGAGCCGGGCCGCGAGTCCACGCTACAAGCCGAGTCGCTGTCCAGCTCCTCGTAGGATGAATCCTCTTCCTCGTCATCCCGTGCCACTTCCTGCCGCGACTCCAGCCCCAGGTCAGACACGGCGGTGAAATCATGTTGGCCGGAGGTGTCAGAGGTGGGAGGGGGCAAGCTTGATTGGCAGCCATCAGTAGCAGAGAATCCAGGGCAGCTCAAGCTCTGAAAAGTCTGAAGTTTCTGTGAAGGGAAGACAAAGAGGGAAAATAGATGTTGGTTTGTAGCCCATGTTCATATTCTGGCTTCACTCTCTGAAGCTATAAAAATTAGGGGGGGGGCCGGGGTGTCAGGGGGGAATTGGAGCTCAGGGTTTTCCAGAATGTCAGTTTGAAATTGGATTTCAGTTCGGGCAGCCAAAAGCTGGCGTTCCCTTTCATCGCCGGCATGTGAACATGTAAACACGAGTACACACACAGGCCACCGGAGAACGTACACAAAACCTTTTGGCTTCAGAAATAAGAACACAAAACATTGGGATGAGTTGCAAACCACAAAGGTATCTTATTTCAAACTGCTTTGGGCGTATTTATCAGCATGGAAGTCACTCTGACACACATGCTGCGTGACTGGGAACCCACACTGGTATAGTGGTCACCGTGTTTTTACTCCATGTAGAATTGTGGAGAATCTCTATGCTAACTACTGCCTGCGATTTTGCTCTCACACTTGACCTTAGGGAGATTTAATTCACTGAAAAGTTGTCTTTCATGCTCTCTTGCCACCCTGAATTCCTCTCTGCAACAAAGAAAGGCGGCTGTGCAGCGTAGTGAAGGGGTTAATGATCTCTGGAGTGCCCCAGCAGCAGATGTTGGAGGCATGGAGGTGAATAGAGATGAGGTTTTCTCTATAGAGCCTCGGCTTACATGACGGACACCTCTAATGTTCCCTAGTGTGTAAGGACATTGCTTTTCCTGTTACAATGAGCTGGGAGTCTCCCTTTCGTAAGTCTCACTTTAGTAGGCTCACTTTTTTCCTGCTCTGATTTAGCACGGTCCAAGAGAAAACTATAACCCGGGATTTTGTCTGTCTGAGTTAAAGGCTCGCTCAGTTTTGCCGGATTAACTTTTTACATGCAAGCTGCTCGAACGCAGGACGCCTCATCTGCAAACGCTTGAGGTGCTCATGTGAGGAGTAGGAGGCCTTAGTTACCTCACTGGAGTGGAAAAGGGGATTTCTGAGCCCTCGCTCTCTCTGTTCAACCCCCGGTATTACCCCACTACTAATTATCACAGCAGAGGAGGAGCTGGGAGGAAGGGAGAAAGAAAGAAGGGGGAGAGGCAGCTCCTCCACAATATGCTTTCTATAAAATCTTCCGAAGCTGACTGGGATTTGGGTGGGCGTGGTGGTAGGTTGGGGGAGCAGGGTTAGATTTCTGCCGTGTACCCAGCTTTGCCTGTGTGTGTTTTTTTGTCTTTCACTTGAGCATACCCCGACACAGATGGGATACATCCACACACATATTCACTATTACCACACACACATGTAGGCTCTCTCACTTTCTATGACGTCTCATATAACCCACTCCAAAAAGCAGTCACTGTTGGGCAGGTTACTCTCTTCACCTACTGTATCTTTTGATTTAAAAAAAAAATAATTAAAGCAGCTGTAAGCATTATTTAGATGGCTATTCATCGATCTCAATTTCACACTGATGTCTTTATGTAACCTGCATAGGGATCCACAAGACCATCAGTGAGAAGATTAGCTATTTTTGTTGTTATTCTTAATGTCCATCAGTACAGTTTAGCAGTCAGTCGTGTGTTATAAAGTTAAAAGTAAAGAGAGAATTTTATTATGGTTGTTACATTTACTGCACAATGGGTAGGGGAGGGGAGGATATGATGTAAAGAGAAAAAGTAAGGAATTTTTAGAGGGAACATTACAAAAATGTAAAAAGCTGTTTTTCTTTCACTGCCCGATCCAGACGTAAGAGGTGTTCTGACCACAGGGGCCGCCAAAAATCAACAAAATGAAGCGTAAAAAGTAATTAGTTGAAGCAGTTATTTTCACTATTTATAAATAGTAGTAGTAGTAGTAGTAGTATTTCATTGTCCAAATATTTCTAACTACACTTCCCAGAATTCGACTTCTTTAAACCCTTCGATTTAATTTTTTGGGGTTTTTTTTAGAGACACGACCACTGGGGGCAGCAAACACACCACACTCAACTCAACACAAAGACAGTGGATGTTCACAAAATTTAGAATATATCAATTTTAAAGATTCTGGATTATAATCTCAAACCCTTCATGAGATCCATTGGATTATGTTTGAACACCAACCCTACTTTCTCCAACTTTCATTGCTCAAGAGCATAAAATAAAACACTATTTATACACACAAGTTATATTATTAACATGATTAGCCATTATTCCTAAAGTTCCACTCTTACGACATTCTCTATAGCACAGGGATCAAAAAGCAGCTGCTGTGGGAGAAGCACAAGCCAAGAGGTTAGGCAAATATCCTCCTGATAATTGGGGCAAACAACAAACAACACCCTGCTAAGTACTCTGGCAAAGGACCTGCTGTGAACTTGGAACACATACACACACACAATAAGCACATTTACACACAAAGAAAACACATGCAGATCCTCTACTCCATTTACAGCTTCAGAATATGAGTATATTTCTCTGGATTAGCTCTGTGCTGAAATTAGGTCAGATAAACAACATGCAGCCACAAACGGCTGTGAGCGAGGCAGGCAAACAGACCTCCATCAGCAAACAACTATAAAACAAAAGAGAGGGCAGAGGTGCGAGCAAAGACAGGAGGACTTAACTCATTCCTGACAGCCAGACTACATATTTGTGCACCTCTGCATCAATTATCTGTGTTGCTGTCTGCGTCTGCCTTTGCTTTGGTCTGTGTCTTTGTCTGGTATTCACTTTTCCGCAGAGAGAGTTCACGGCAGATAGGTGTGTGCAAATGCCAAGATGACAAATGATAATATGTCGAGTTTAATTTAAAAGCTACACCAGAAGAGGTGACTGCGCACTGGTGATGCTTTGCGGAGTACCTTTGGGACATGTCTCAACATGTCATTACACATGACAAGCACCGCACCTCAAGACACCCACCAAGGTGTTCCCATAGGGCCTGGGGGCTTGGCGCTCAGCTATGATCGCCATGTCTGCGATCCCAGGAATGGAGAGGCATTGAAAGAGGGAGCAGCTTAAACTTGGGCCAGTAAAAAGATATTAATAGAGAGGAGTGAGGAGTTTGTATGCCAGCTTCCCTACAGAAATAATACCCCCTTTCTTCACCATGCCATTTCTCTTCTGAATGCACAGGCACACGCACATTCAAGCACTGGCCCGACACGCCCCCTTTTACCACCTCAACTACTACGCTAAAGATAGCCTGCCATTTTTCTTCCAAAATGAACAACTAGAGTAAGTTGCACTGGCACCGGAGCTAAGAAGATGACACACATCAAACAATGTGTTTGGTCCTACACGGACCATTTCCTCAAAAGCAAAGCATGAGCTGAGTCAACAATCATTCAGCACAGCGACCAAGAGTCAAGAGATAACATTTCTAGTCTGACAGCTCGCTATACCCACTATTTGGAGGAAAAAACAATGAAGAGCCAAGGTGAAAGGGCAGTCAGACATAAAAACGAGGCAGTGGACACACGAGTAGACTGATACAGGGAGGGCATTCGAGGAATTTCAGGGGTGGTAGCATGTAAATCCCCACGGTAGTCAAGCCCATTAGCATGACACGCATCCCCAGAATTCACACCCGCCTTCATTGACGTGGTTGAGGAATCTAGGGGCCAAATTACACCATGTTCCACTGACAACACACCTGAGGGACTTGTAATATGTTGACCCTCATGATCCTCAACACCCCCAGCCATAAACCTTCAGCAGACTTTACAGCAACTGTCTGAATTTGGATGGTCCAACAAATTAAAAGAGTAAACATGTCTGAACTGGCGACAAGGGATGCTCCTCTGGATGCAGAAAGAAAGTCTGCTATGAAAAAAAGCCAAAACTACTTTTTCTCCCTTTTTCACATGGACTGTTTTTAAATTTAAGCACTTTCAAGATGAATTTCAAGCTTTTACAATCCCTGAATGCTGTTATGTTACAAATTAATATACAGTACAGAGAGTGTATCCAGAATACTGATTATTTCACACTGATACTGATTTAAATAAAATGATACTGTGCAATATAAAGCCCGACATATTTGTGACAGCATTCTTCATTTAGTTTTTTCCTTTTGTATGTCAACTTGACATCCTGCATAACTTCGATTTCAATTTTTTTATTCATAACCTAAGCACTTTTAAAACCTTGAAAACACCACATTAAAATTCAAGTGTTTCCAGATTTTTAGCACCTGTAGGAAGCTTGTCAATTACTCATCCACACATCTATAAAACAGGCGAAGTACGGCAGCGAGCGTGTGTAGGTGTGAGGTGGAATAATAACTTAATATACGCCCTAAAGCAGGACTGACTGCCTCGTCCTTTCAGCCTGACAGTTCTAGGGAAGGGATTGGGAAAAAGTGGGTGTGCCTAGCCAGGGGAAAAGGAGAGAGTGTCATTTAAATCACAGACTGTCGGCGGTCAGTTTACCCAAAAACAGCTGAAGTAAAAGCAGTCGAATGCCAGAAATGTGATGCAACTCTGACCTCTCTGACTGCAGGTACAAATCCCTTCCACAAATCACACAAAGAGCCAAATTCCCATAAGAGGCGGTAAAATCTCATCTGTTCCCTGACGGTAAACAGACGCAGGTTGTAACCAGCCCCACGTTTCCACATTATCACTTCCTTTTCCAGACAGTTTGCCAGCTACTAGAGCTTTCCCTTGGCTCTCACTGGGGAGATACCAGAAACAGCCCTTAACATGGGACTGGTTATTGACAAGCGAAGAAATCTGAGTGGCACTGGAAGAGAAAGACAAGTGGGGAGGAGATGTTGTCTTAATTATGCTGTATGAGCTGTTGCTGCTTTCTTTCCTCGCTCCAGGCATGCAAGAGAGTGAGAAAGTAAACACAATTAAAGTAGAATCTAACCTGCACAACCTGACTCCTTTCAACAGTGCTTAGTGCATGCAATAACTCAAGTCTGAGGTGGGAAACAATGGCCTTGCCTGTTAACCGCTGAGACTACAATCATGTGCAGAGGTGTGTTCCTGCATTTAAACACTGCTGTATCCAAATGTAACTTAAAACTCGCTCCATGTGTGCGTTTGTGTATCAGTGCATATGTGTGTGATCACCGAGCTTGATTTTCCCCTCTTAGCAGCTGGCATGACTAGAGGAAACATGCTCGCTCGGCTCCATTACCAAAGCCTTGTTGATCCAACCCTGGCTAGGTCCTAAGGGTGACTGGCTGGGAACACAAATCTTTGGGAAAAGGAAGGGAGGGGTAGAGGGATAAAATGATGCTGCTTTCTAATAAGAGAACAGGAAAGGGACAATATTTCCGTGACAGGAGGTATGATGACGGGAGATTGTAGTGTTGTATGAATGCAGGAGTAAACAGGAGTCTGGTATCAGGGCTGTATCTTCTATTGAGAATTTAAAGAGCTTCTGAATAAATAATGAAGCAGGAAGTGAAAGATCAAGATATTTCAGTGCTGCATACAAACATCAGAGTGCTGCCAAGCATCAAAACAGTACATGTCATTAAAATACTTCTACGGTTCTATTTTGGGTTTTGGTTTGTCCAGGGGTCATTTTTACTCTCTGGCTGTTCCTCGCTTCCTCTGACCTTCCAAAAGAACAAACAAACTCTTGTCGAAGGGAAAAGGAGCTCTGTGCATCCAGATATCGCCACTATCAATCACATTTGTTTGATGGTAGACGGAGGGTAAAAGAAAGAGATGGAGCAGTAGAGGGAAGCCCGGATGGGTCAGAAGTTGCAGAGAGGAAGCAAATGAGCAGTGAGGGGTCCAACCTTTGGATTTGCTGTTTACCCAACAGAGTAAATGAAATGATAAACCGGAGCCGGGCTTGCTAGAGCGCGGCGCTAGAAGGCAGCGTGACCGAACATGAGGAATGCTTCTCTATGTGCACCACTCCCTGAGCCGGAGGGAGGGAGGCCTGAGATCACTTAGCCCTGAAGCCTCGGACCGACGACCCAGAAAACTTAATTCAGCTTGATTTAATCCAGTCCCCAACCAGGCTCTGAGAGAGACAGACCCAGTTATGTTTGACGATCTCTTGAACTTCCCTTTGGTCTGAGAACAAAAAGGTGTTTGTCTGAGTGGTGAGTGTGCTTGGCCCAGGGCTTAACCGGAGTAATAGAGGACATTTTGCTGCATCAAAGCATGATTATACATAAGCTGGTGCTGATTTATGTTTAATCAGTGAAGGAAAGAGATACTAAACTCTGTAAATACGTCAAATTATAATAACATGTATTCAAATGAATGTGAGTGTATGCTTGTCAACGTGTTCAAATTTCCAGCTAACCTGAGTCATCTTAGCCAGGTCCAAGGACGGCCGCTGCTCGTTGGCATCTTCTGGTCTCCTGCGTTTCATACCAATCTTTTTGTCGTTCAGCACGCAGGGCTGGGACTTGCTCCGAGACAGACACCCCGTGCCCCTGGCTCTAAGGCTGGCTCGCCTCCCCAGCTCTGGGGTGGAGTCTGGAGAGCTGGCCTCAGAAGCCTCCTCTCTCTGGAGCTCTGGCAGGCTGATCTGCTCGTGGGAGAGGGACAGGGGCCTGAGGAAGTGGTGATGGCGGGAGTGGTGATGATGCGAGGATGGAGAGGTAGGGGAGACAGGAGAGGCAGTGAATTGCGGGTGAAGAGGCAGTCGCTGGTTGAAGAATGGCAGGTCCAGGGCTCCGTCTGAGGGGATGCTGGAGCGCGAGGGCAAACTGAAGCTGGAACTACGCTGCATGGTGGGAAGATGACCGCTAGAGAAGCCCCCTCCTCCTCGCACACTCCCTCCACTGTGGCAGCGTCGTTTCTCCACCGTCGTCCAGACTCGGGAGCCTTGAGGCCTCCAAGATGAGCGGAAACCACCGTATTCATCTGATAAGGACAGGGATCGACACTGGCGTTTGCTCGGGGGTGCTGCAGGAGCTTGGCTGGCAGCTGTAGTGGTGTAGTGAGCAGTGGAGGATGTGGTGTGGGAGTGGGGGGTGGCTGTGCCGCCGTCGCCAAGGCTGAGATCTCGTATCAGACTGGTGATTGCTGTGGCGCTGCCTGGCTCCTTGGCCCAGTGCCAGCTCCCCGGCTCAGGCATCACATCCCACAGGCTCTCCAGACTGGCACCAGACTGGCAGGGAGCTCTCTGCTGGATGCCGCAGCTTTGCCCCAGGTCCAGCCACCTATCTGCCTCTGCAATATTCACAACAAAAAGTCCCACTCAGCAAAACATTCCTGTTTTGTTGTTCCTGTTTTCATGTTAATTATAGCAGGATGAATTCTAGCTTAGAGAAATGATTTAATGTTGAGGGGGAACATTTAATACTTAACCACACAGACATAGAAACAGTAACACGCTCAAAGCATTTGGATAGTGGTTGCTTTAGGGATAAGATTCTTTTCTGGTAACAGCAGTAGGGAAGAAAGGGCAGTTTCACACCACTAAGCACAAAAATCAACAGAATATCATGAGAGTATCTACAAAAATAATTAGTCATTAGTTGTTTGTTCTATGATGAATGACAGGATTAAGCCTGGAGGAAATAACGCCACAGCTGCAGAGTCCAACCCAGTGCTGCTCATGTGTTAATATACTGAAAACTGACAGCAAGAAGAAAAAAAAATGTTTTTGTTGCATTTAGTTTTCTGTGTGCTAGTTGGTTGTTCATGAAAAAAAAGTGGCATTGTCATTATGGTATCTGGTAAAATGCAGTGCCCAACAGCTTGACTCAACAAGATCACTTTCTAAGTTCTTGATTATTTTTCGCATTAATAGCTGAGGGTTTCTCTCCGTGTCCTCAAGCTCAAGAGTTGTAAGAATATAGTTCCTGTCTCCATTACTTTCACAGTTACAGGCCCTAAACTTTCTAAAAATGGACATAGTCATCATGGCGCCACCTCTTTGTGTCTACAGCTATAGTTTGGTATTTGGATCGGTGAGTGTGATGGGAAAGGGGACACTAAATTATCAGATATTACTAGCACTTGGTACCTAGCTTGATTAGCAAGGTGATCCTAGGATCTCTTCGTACAACTGAGCAAAACAAAATATGAAAGTTGATACGCAAGCACAGAGTGCACTGTTTTTTAGCCTGTCAATCACAAGCTAGCCACAACTTAAATCATTTCCTGCTTTATCATCTAGTTACTTCATACTGGAATAAGATTTACAAAACTAACATTTGTTAGTGACTGTTTTGAAGAAGGCAAAACTACTCTTGATACCAGAAACCCCAGTATGGAAATACTTGCAGTAATACATCATGTAGAGTAATTTTCCCATAGCCTTCTATACAAATAGACTTCTATTTGCAGCCAGTGTAGTTGCCTCCACCTAGTCTTCAGAAGGAATTCAAATTTAAGTCACTCGGCTTCAGCTTCCCTTTTCAAACTGTGAGTTTGCTCAAAAACTTGCAGTGTCAATCTTATAAATCTAAGGACACAAATTAAGTTAGTTGTTCCACCAAATGCTGTGGGTGCTGTTTGGAGGAACTTTTCAGTTCATCTAGGACATAAACCTGCAAAAACACAAACTATATACTGTGATAAGAATCAGCCAGTGGAACAGTTGGCAAGTAACTCCCACATGTCAAGTGGTCAGCAGGATATGCTTCGGAAAGCAGTATGACTTGCCAGCTGTCTCACCATCCACACAAAAGAGTCCATCACACAGTTGTGGGAGATAATACACCTACAGTAAAGTGCCATAGTGGCTTCAGCTGCTAAGCCAAGTGGTTGGGTTGTGAATCTATTGAAGCTTCTGGCAAAAACGGCCCCTTGCTGATCCAAAATCCCGTCCTTTTGGATGCCTGTCTCTAATTTTGGCATGCACTCTCACAGACTGGTGGACGGAAATCATTGTTTTGGGCGGACAAACAATGTACGGGGGCTACAGTGACGACCTGACAGGAATGTTAGGAAAACAACTTGACAAAGGGAGAAAGGGATGAACTTCAAAAGGCCATCCTTTGAAACCAAGAGACAAAGTGCTGGTTGAACTAACAAGACATGCCAGACAATGTTAATGTCAACATCAAGACTGGAAACAGAAAGCCACGCTCCTCCCTGTGACATCACACGCCTTGAATTTACAGTAGCATGTCTTTTAACATAGGGTGTAATTACTGCAACACTAACAGAGCCAAAGGGAAATTGTTGACATAGGCAACAGCATATTCAATTACAGTTCACTCCCATGAGAGCGGTGTGTAACGTTCTGTGGAGGCAGGTGCGCCCTGATCATGAGAGGGGGATGAGTGACTGACAGTGAAAGGGAGAAGTGAGAGACCAAACGGATAAACAATGAGACGGTTATAGTGGGGGGCCACTGACTTTCATGCTTTCCTTTGACTTTGAAGGGGCAACTCCATTAGGGTTTTACATTCAGGACATTGTGTTATAACAAAGCGTCCCACCTCAACCATTTCTACCCTCAAGATCTTGAGTGAATGCAAAGAAAGGGAAGATCTTTAATCTTTAATCTTTATTGCATGAAAGAGGAAGCAAAGACAAGCTGAAAGACATTAATGGAGACAATAAAGATAACCTACCCACAGTTCCACAGGAGAAGAGGGTGGTCCCTCTGCTCATGGTGTGGAGCTCACGCTGTGGAGGATAGGTGAACAGTCAGCAAGACACAAAATAAACCTAAATGTGCAGAATTAAAATTCAGCAAGTTTGCCATAAGCCATGGGGGGAAGTAACTTAGTACTTTTAGTTAAGTACAAACATGCTTCAACTTTAGTTGAGAAAACACACTCCACTACGTTTAAAGGAACTGTTTTGAGTCACCTTGAAATATTCTCAGTGTTTCTGGGCACTTTGTGCTGTAAAATTGATAAAGATATGTCTCCATTTACTTGTAATGTGTCTATTTGCATGCGTTTTTTTTATTTACATTGCTTTATACTCTCAGCACCACCAACAATAAATCAAATGTGTTTGAATTAAATTTAGCAAATGGACAGAAACTATTTCAAAATTATGCTAATATTTGTTTCCTGTCTGATGGGCGTCTGTAGGCACCTGTTTCCTAACAGGTCCAATAAAAAATTTTAAAGGTTTAATTTTAAAGATCAAACCAGAAGTACACTGCTACCCGCTGCTAACTATCTTTATGAATAAAACAATAAGCAAAATTTTCACAAACGCCATGTTATTCTCCAAGTTAATAAGGACAGACTAAATTACACTCAACTCTTAAGAGGAAGCTGGACAAAAGTTAATTTTGCTGGCCACAGGGTAAAACCAGACCTGTTTAAAACTATAGTTTTTCAAAAGAAAATAATGATATTTAGGGAGTATAAAGCAGTTTTTTCGATAAACATCTTCTCATCAGACATCTATCCTGTCTCACAGTTCACCTAATACAGGGTGGTGGCTGACTGCACAAAGGACAAAAGGGAATTCCTATGAAACATTACTCTGACTCACCTTGACTCACCCACAACAACAAAAAATGTTTTCTAGGATACAAGGCAAGTAGAATCCAAATTAAAAGTTGCAGAAGATGATTAAATAAAGCAATTAGTATACTAAATCTTTTCTATTCAACATGGTTAACTCGTGAGTTTAAGGTCAAAGGTCAAAGTTAGCTAAACTGCCCAATAGGCTTCATATATAGGCTAATTACCAGTTAGGTTTACAGCCAAGATATACAACAGGAAGAGTTGTCTTAACCTAATTAGAATCTATAGGTAAAAAAAGACAAGAGAAAAAAATGCTGACTTGCAAGAAAATCAGCTAAATGGTCACTGGACTAAGTCACATTTTAATGTTAATCTTTGGTTGATAATTTTTTGATTAACCCCAGTGTGATTTTTTTTTAGCTTTAGCATCACGTGATGGCCACCGAAGCTTTAATTATACAGTTTATTCACTATGTCCAATTGGGCCCCAGGGCCAGTGCTGTCTCTGAGGGCCTGACTTACTCGCATTGTGCAAGTGAGTATACGTGACTAAATGTGGCATCTGTGGCATGCGGCCAAACACTGATGTAACATGATCACTGACCTACTCATTTTGCTGACGACAGCCAAACATGTGAAACACTGTGCAGATCCTTAACAGTAGCAATAGTAAACAACCTGTTTGCTTTGTGTGAAACTCGAAAGGTTATTTTTCTCTCACCAGCCGTTTCTCTGTGTTCTTGGACCTTACATCATTGACACCCTTCTTCTTTTCCAGTGTTTTCAAGAAAATGATCACCATGGTAGCACGCAGCTCTGCTCCAGTCTGTTCGGATACAGGAGAAGGCCACGGGCAGCCATCTTAGCTGAGGATGGAGGGCAGATGGTGCATCTGGGCGAAACAGACGACCGGTTGGTGACCTCCCATCTGCAGAGCAGCCTTCAAGTGCTGATGGTGGCGGCGGCGGTGGAGGTAGGAGGGTGTAGGAGCTGATCCCTGTGTTGATGGAAAGAGATGAAGAAATGAGATGACTGAAAGTCCTTTAAATACTGACACCAGGCTCATTCCCACACAGCTAATCTCCACTTTGTCACAGGGACAAAGGTTGGAGGACAAAATAATCCACCTGTTAGGTGTGTCTGGCTAGCAGACGTCTGAGCCTGAACTCAGCTCAGGTTAGAGCATAGCAGTGGTAGGTGAATCGGGGCCAGTCTGCCAAATCTGGCCTAAAAAATAACACTTGTCTGTGATACTTCTACAGAAGGTTTTATACATCTGCTAAGGCCAACAATATAATACTTAAGACTAAAAAATAATAAATATATATCATCCGATAGGGCCCTAAAATAATATGAAAATATTTCAGGGAATTCCTTGATAATTATTGTCTTTAATATATGACAAGATGTTAATAAAATGTTTCAATGTTTTTTGTGAAAACTAAACAATAACAAAATAAGTACCAAGGGTTTTTTTTCCCAGCATTATTGGAACAGTTTGCTTAAATATATTAAAAAAGACACCAGTATTATCATGAACAATATCACTTGGCACAACCAGTCATTCATTATTCCCATATGTAAGGGAAGCTGGAAGAACTTTTCTTTGCCAGGCTGTTTGAACAGGGCATGATGCTGTTTTAAAATCAAATAAAACCGGCTAAATAAAGGCCATAAATAATGCACCTTATTTCAAATGTGTTTCCTTTTTGGCTTCACTTGGGTTATTGAACTTCATTCACAAACTTTAAATTCTTCATTGAGGAAGAAAGAACATCTTTAACTCAGTAAATGAACTGTTTTGTGGATAATTTCACTGCTGACAAAGTTAGAGAAAAAAGTAGTGCTGACTTGTGTTTTTCCATTCAAAATTTTACAACCTTGACACTTATAGCAACTTAACCACTCAGTTCTCCATATAGCTACACCCTATAAAGCTACCGTCTCTGTAAACAAAACATGCTGCCATATGCTAAATAGCTTCCTTACCCTTGTAAATAATGACACATTTGGCGTGCCAACATAATGCAGCAGCAGAACATATGGAAATCTAAACATGCTGCAACACACAGTAAAGTTTAGCTGATCCGGGAAAAAGCTGCGCTCCCATCACACGACTACAGATGTGGCTAAGAGGCATGAATAGAAAAGGAATATATATGGAGCTGCGGTTGCCTCATCGACTGCCTGCACCCGCAGATGGTAAATCACAGACAGTAGCTGCAGTAAACACAAACTTTTAAAACACTTTGGGAGTTGTAGGCCTATGTACCACAGATGGTCCATATGCTGAACATGCCCCGTCATGTCTGCTGCACTCAGACTCGCTCATGCTGCTTAGTGCAGAAGAAACATCTAGGTAAATGCTGGGCAGGTCAAGTTTCACTCACTTAAAGCCTAAAATAAAAATGTAAAAAAAAAAAAAAAAAAAAGTAGGAATAGCTGCCCTGACCTTGGGCTTTAGCTTTTCTCCGTCATTAGCCAACCGCCAAACATACTGACAGCATCCAATTAGAGAGCATGGTTCAGATCCCCCCAATCAACTGCTGGCTAATGACAGCTTTCTGCTGCGGAGCAACACATGAAGCTAATGGATCTACCAGGCCTGCTATGTTATCCTGCCCGTGTAACATGTGGTTTCATGTTAAGGGAGCGTGGTTGCACTTATACAACACGCTCTGGAGAGAAGGATGCGAGTGTGCTCTGGGTGTTAAATGTGGGAAAGTAAGTTATACAGAGGGTAAATAGGGGAACTCATTCTAAAGGATAAGATAGAGGTAAAGAAAAGTTCTGTTGTGTCTTCACTATGTCATCTCTAGCCCCATGACTACATGAAGACTATAAATGTTTCATGTATTCCTGCCCCAAACCAACTGCTAGCATATGACTCCCATTATCTCCATTTATCCTGGAGAGTCAGTGGAGCACAGCCGGGCCTCTGCAGGCGAGAGGCGCTGGTGCTGGTGGTGGGAGTGAGGGGAGACGGGAATGTTCTTCTTGATCAGTTTTGCAGATTACTATACTGATGAGGACTGACACTGAGTAATGGGCGCGGTGATGTAGCGGGGTTTGTGCGAGAATGTGTGTGTGTTGGACACAGTGGGAGTTGAGGAGCATGACGGTCATGTGTGGAGGTTGTTACAGTGTGCAGTTTGACTGAAGTGTGACGTGTTCCATCAGGGCTCAGACAGCACCTCCACAGTGAGAATGAGTGTGTGTTTGTGTGTCTGTGCGTGTGTCTTTCCATGCTAACCTGCAAGTCTTAGTGCGTGTGTAGTGACTGGCAAGTGGGGTCATGGGAGAGGGCAGACCGAGTGTGAATTCAACCCTGGAGCCATGCTTACTTAATGAACCGACTCCTCATGATGGGGAAGCCAGAGCTTACTGGAGAGAGAACTGTAGAGCACTTGTGTGGAGCTTCTACTGATCAGATTTTTACTTCTTAAAGTGTGCGTTCTTCTTGGCTACATCTTACTTTCGTCGTACTAAAAGGAAATCCAGGGAGAGATCAGTTTTTCCGGACAGTCCTCCCTGGTATAGTACGCAATCATTTTAACAAGGCATTGTGGATATTAAATGAAGCATGACTTTGCAACTGGATGTGCTACTTCACTCTTCAGTTCAATTAGATTAATTACAAGAAATGTGACATTTTCATGGCAGCTGACCATGTTGTTTTTCCAGTTTGATAATTAGCAGCAAAGATCAATGACGATAGGTGGGTCAATATAGGTCAACAGGAATATCAGTAGAATATCTATTTCAATATCTATTTATATATTGCATATATGTAATATGTAAATATGGGCAAAAGTATATTTTATGCATGTAAATAGCATTGACAGCCCAGCAAGTAATAATGATGTCTGCTAAAAATTATGTTAAATCTGGTCTTCTTTTTTTTTAATCCAGTTTTTGATTAGAACATACCTTTGAGAGAGTTTCATCAATAAAATGATATTGTTGTAACCAAATTTGACCTCTATAGTGGACTAAAATCAAATGGTAATTCCAGTCAGATTTGTGTACTCTGGTTTGTAGACAGCAGCTCTTGGCCCACAATAGCCAGTGACTCAGGAGGGCACTAGAAAGGGCAGCTAAGATAATATGGCTCTTTGCCCAGGCTGTGATTTGTACAGGCAGATGAATAGAAGCCTATTTGGGGCCCCCTAAAGTTCTGTGACGGGGTGTTTGGTGTCCATCACCAATTGGCTCTGGTTACTGCATACTTGTGCGGAGCGCGTCTGGTGTCAAGACTTTGATCGGTGGCTGCAGCTGAAAGAAACCGAATCATTTCATACTAATGAAACTATGAGGAATAAATAAACAAAACACTGCAAGGATGATGCAAGAGAAATGTGCTTGGGAGGCTTTTATTTTAAAAGGGTTAAACGTTAGTGCCAAACCGAACTTAGTTTTCTTTATTCAGACAGAAAACACATTTTATGGTGCAAGGAGGTTGACATCTGTTTTGCGAAGTGAAAATGGCCATGGGAAACAAACTTAACATCAAAAAGAAAAGTTTTGCAAAGTCAGGTTTTTGTAGTCTGGGGTGAATAGAAGTAAGGGGCATTCTTTTGTGAAAGTCTGCGGTGTGGATTGTTAATTCAGGGTGAACACACAGCCACCCCTCTCTTGTATAATGAGGCTGAGGTTGTAAAAATGGTCCTAGGGAGGTCAAGACATACCACTGAATTCTCTGGCCATCACCCTAGTACCCAGTGGCACTGAGACACTGGCCAAAAACAACACGCCATCACGCCACTAGATCTTCAGAAGTGCATAAACAATGAGAAGCTCATTCAGTCAAACTTTATGCGTTGTCAGTAGTCAGGTTCTGGCCTCCTGTTGCAGATTCCCCTGAACGTTTCTCTAACGACAGTGACCATGAACTTCTGCATAAATACAACCAGCACTTAAAGTCCCTACTTAACTGGCAACTTAAAAAGATCATTGACCTTATTCTTGACTTTGGAAGAGGAGCCGTTACCTAGAACAACAGCTGTGCATTATACACACACTCACACACAAAGGAATCATGACTCAAGGAATTTTGTGAGAATTGCCTTTTTCCTAAGAGCCAACCTGAAGGTCGAGTTAATTCTGCTGTTCATCGTAATGCTTACTTGGCATGAAGAAAAACTAGTATAATACAGATACAAGCAAGCACACTTCCCTCTGCAGTGAACGGGTTGTGCTTCCCTTGTGGTCACATGCTGCTGCTGGTTTGGGTGTGGAACGCACTGACTTTATTACCAAACGCATGAAGAGAGACAACCATAAGAAGTGATATCCACAAAGCATTGTGACACAAAGTTCACATAAAATGCCTTATTGACCAATCTTGCTTTCAAGACAATAAACCAGTGCGACAAACATCCCATCCCATCATGATTTCATATTCATTTATAGTACATAACCCTCCTCATAAAGTAACTTGGCTCACCCCTGCTATATTTACTTACATGATAGCTTTCAGATAAGGCTAAGTTAGCATGCTATTGTTGTATCCACTTTAACACAGCAGATTTATAACGTACTGTCAAAAATGAAATCTAGTCACACCAAACATTTAATGGATTTTTTTCTACATAAAGTAAAATATTTCTAGTTTCCCTACAACTTCCTCCATAAAAGAGTTGCTACGTATTACACCCTTTCTAGAGTTGAATGGGTAACCATAGCAACCACACACAAACAGTGGATAACAGTGACAACTGATGATGTGAAAAAGCGGACATGACCCATACAGTAAAATAATACAGAAATAGCTCATCATTTCTTTATCAGTGGGTGGATTTGTTATAGGAAACTGTTGCATTGAACAAGACCTGAGCTGACATGCAACCTGCAAACAGTACACAGCTTCTCCATTTGGGCAGCCTGAAATTTATCTGAGGTCGACCCCCGTGTCTCAGACCAGGACTTAGTTAACTGAAATCTTAAGAAGCTTGACAGGCGTAGGATCAGGTGTTTCAGTTTGAGTAAAGGAAAGTATGGGGCCTCTTGCCCCCTGGAGTGACCCTCGCATGCCACAACTCTCCATACATCAGGTACCTCACTAATTACACTACCCCCCTTCTATCAATCCCTGCCTTTCCGCCTGTGGTTTCTTCCATTATCCATGAGTGCCTGTTCTGTTCTGTGCACACTAACCAGAGCCCTAATCCATCAGGGATACATTACATGGGGAGCCTCCAGCACTGCTAGCAATCCCCTACCAGTCCTCAGCTCTATAAGGGCGACCACTCCTACGTTGTGTAAGCAAGTGATGTTATACAGATTGTCACTACCAATCAACTAATAAAGGGACATTTCTGCTGTTACGTAATACCACATTCACATTTTGGGGCGTGCATTATGGGTGAGTTGAGAGTGTATGGGCGGGAGAAAGAAAACTATGAGCAGCATTTCACCAGTCCATTCATTCATTCATAGTGGGGCTCAGCTCCCCATGTGGACCCTCTAACTGCTCAGCATAGTGTGCAGAATTTTAGAGCTGCAACAATAACTGACCAATCCACCAACAGAAAAAAAAAAAAAATATATATATATATATATATATATAATCCTCTCAAATGTGTAGAAACTAAACATCTTATTGTTTGGATAAGAAACCTAATGAAAACTCCTTGGATTTTGAGATACCAGGGTGGACATTTTTTCTAATATTTTATAGACAAAACGATCTATTGAGAAATAATTAGATTGGATAAATAAATTAATCAATAATTCCAAATAGCATTAGCTGCAGCCCTTGTAGTTTATCCGTAAAAACGATGCATCCGTTTAAAACTAAATAAAAAAAACAACTAAATGTAGGCTATGTCATTTTGAGTGTTTCACTGAAAACTAAACAGTTTCGAGAGTTCTGCATTCTGTAGGACTGAAAAAGAAGGATAGTGTGGTCAAGAAGTTGTAAAAGAAACATACTTTTTTAACTTGTCCCTTAGAGCAGGGTTTACATATCTTTGAACAAGAATTTTTACATTTCAGACTCCTTAAAGCCTCTTCTATACCGTTTTTATTTCACCAGCAGGGTATAATATAAACTTAAATTGTATGTTTTGAACATTTTAATTAAATGACTGCTAATTTCCAGAGTAGGAATCTGCAAAAGGCCAAGCTATTACCTAGCCTAGCACCTCTAGTGTGAGAGAGCGGAATGCACCACACCATATAAATACATTAATTTAGATTTTTTTGTCTACATGAGTGATTGTGTAGATTATAGATTCTGTTGAAAACCAAGCATTGAAGCAGAACATTGAAAGTCAAGCCACATAATGTCTAAAATCCTACAATCAAACCTCTAACAAAGTCTTTTGTTAGAGCTCCATCTGCATCCTACATCTACTTCCTGACATTCTGCAGGGAATCAGCTGATCTGCTGCCAGTAAGATAATTGGTTGCAAATCTTGCTGGTGCTCAGTCTTGTACAGTTGTTAGAGAATGACCTGCAGGTGTATGTAAAACACGCTGACAGACTCAAACCCAACTACTGAGAACTGATTAGAATTTACCGCAGAGGCCTACAGCCGGGAGTTATGACACATGTCACCATCATAATTAGCCTACAAGCTGGATTGTCAGGACACCATGGTTCTGTACTCAAGCCTAGACTTGCACAAAAAGCCACTTTTCGAGGATGTTACACATTAAGCTTTGTATTCGTATGTGGAAAAGTAATCGCAGTTAACTGTAGAAGTCCTTAAAGGGTTCTAAAAATACAGGCTGTCTGTGCCAAATAACAGAAGCTTTCATTTCTCATTTTTTTAGGGATGCAATTGGGGGATTGTTTCACCCAGAGTGGATCACAGGATGATTCACTCTAGATCTGGTTGACATTTTGAGGAGAAGTCAATTTAAAGAAGCTCGGAAAAATTAACAGAGGTGGGGATAACACAGCAAACACAAAACCTCAAACTTAAAGTGACTCCTTATTATAACTACATGGGAGATTCACAGAGGACTGTGTTGATGGGAGCCTTCCCTTTGCATCCCAGAATGCTTTTCATCTCTAAGTAGAGTCTGCTGCCTGTCTTGGGGGTTGGGGGAGTTTTTCTCTGGTGTATGTGAGAATGCCTCTTTTCTTTTCTTTTCAGCTGCAGGTCTTTGGCTCTGTGGGCGTCGAGACGCCAGACTTACAAATCTATCATGTTAATGAGGAAGGAAAATACAAAAAGGGGAATAACAAGTATCCTGACAACATGAAATAATAAAATATTTGCTTTTAACTCCCTATAGCTAAGTGGTATGAGTTTGAGTGTGTGTGAAGCAGCAGCAGTTATGAGTGCAGGTCACAGAGAAGAAAGGGAAGCTTCTGAAGTGAATAGAAAGTAGCATGGAGGCACAGACAGGCATGGCTAACAATCCTTTTCTGGTAGCTTTGCATAATGCCTCGGGCCAGAGAACACGCGAAAGAAAGAGAGCCATAGTATTAGTGGAAGAGAAAGATGTAGCAACAAACAGGAGGGAAAAATAAGATTGAAATCTACAGAGAGCTGAAAAGAGACAAACTGAGAGAGCAGAAAGTGGCAGAGTGTGTGTCAGTGTGTGGACTGAGGGAGAGTTGTACACACAGTCGGAGAATGGGCCAGTAGCTGCTCAGCACACAGGCACACAGCTGCCCACCGACAGAATGGAGCTCTAATAGGGCCTTTCGCCTGCAACACAAAGACGTTGCAAATGTGCGTGTCTTGAGCACACACTGGAGTGCTGAGCGATCCCCTTTAAAAACCCACCGGCCTTAATTGCTTCCATAAATTATGTCTATAGTATGTCCAAAACAAGTCTACAGACTAACAATGCCAAAGGCTTTTGTTGAGGACAACTGTGGTGCATAAAGTTGAGCTTCAATAAACAATAAAAGTAAAAAGTGATTATGAGCCACTGTGATGAATATGTGTTACTTCCTCTACCGTCAATTATTTGGCTGGAGGGTCAAACCTCTTTTGAACAAGACCAAATGTTTCCGTAACACTCTCATTGAATGTTGATCAGAATATACTTGAACACAGTCAGCAATGAAGTATTTCCACAATATGATGATTTTTATTATGAGTCTGTATGTATGTCAACTAAGATTCTCTTTAATTGAGGAACCCCTAGTATAAAAAGAGAACATAATGAAACTCAGGTATTTGGCACCAGCATAAAGCATTTTTTCAGCCGAGCCCTACAGATAAAATCAACAAGCGCGGTAAACAACGCATTTGCAGGTTCTCCAGATAGATAAACTTTGCTTGTTCACACCAAGCTGCAACATTCCAGCAGCGGATGATTTTTTGAAATCAAAGCCAGGTGTTGTCATCACCATCTTCCCAAAACTGGAAAGGCAGATAAAAAAAAATGAGAACAGGTTTCCTCTGAGCCTAACCAGCATTTGTGAGGCACTTATCAACATCCTCTTTGTAATTAGACACTAGAGCTGACATGTGATTAAATCTTGTAGCCAGCTCTCTACTCCACTTCCACGCTGAACTCAGGCTACACCTTGCATGTGTGAGGGTCTTTTCTAAGCAGGATTCTTCAGGAAACTAGTCACTTCCTCTCTAGTTAACCAAACTAACCAGCCTTCCCCCTGCAAGTCAAGGGCAACCGCTGCCATGGTGGCACTGAGAAACATTTCCAGGTATTTCCAATTAGGGCACCCTGGTACCAAACCAGTTCTTCATGGTATTGTGTTTACAGTGTCCACAAAGATCAACCAACTGCCGTGCAATATTAGAGAGGGCAAAACATAAGCACCAACAGTTACTTCCTTACCCACAGAGGAAACACAAATAAAACGTTTCGTGCTTGGCTGCCATGGCACTCCATATTCACAGGGCCTTTCATTTGAACTAAGAAGGAGTTTCAACATGAGTGCGCTGTGATTAGGCCACATGGCAACCAATACATCAAAATAAAAGATATATAAAAAGACAATCGACCTCCCTCTTATGTCTTTATCTTATCAGTCGTTATCAACGTGGGTGAGCTCAGTTTCAGTTTCATAAATGTGTAATAACATTAAGTCCCTGTGTATGACTCATGCAGTTAAAATAATAAACTATGAACTTGTATATTTTGATTAAGCTCCAAGGATGCAGCTTTATATCTCTTCTCTTTAAAAATATTTAAAAAAAAATAGAAGGAACAAAGTGGCTCATATAGTTTTAACCTCATGAGCATTAAGTACTATGAGCTAAGCTTGGGGGAAAAAAGCACAGCAATCAGTCATTATGAATCCCAATCTGAAGAGAATACAGAAATTTAAATGTGTGGTGGAGATTGCTGAGAGACATGAAACCAGGCCTTATGACTCAAAGCTCAAGCTGCTCTCAGTCTCCTCTCACAAGTTGTGGTGAGGAGTTGTCTGTCAATATGAGCTGAAAAAGCGACCACACTGCCTCTCTCCACCTACACAGGTACTGTGGCTAACAATGGCATGGGCTCTATTACCATGGCTGATAGATGGAGGGGAGTTTACTGGCTCACAGAGCCTGATTAATGTGTGCAACCCCCTCTACCGCAGGTTATTAAGCTGTAACTTTTAATGCAGCAACAGGTTGGTCAAGCCAAACTGACTCACTTGTAAATTTCACAACAGTTGATGTAGTCAAGAAATAACTAACGCTTAGGCAATAATGTGACATCCACACAAAACGACACAGTTTATGCCTATTTTGCGTTAATGTAGCAGAACAGCAGGCTTTATAAGTTATTCAACAACCTAAAAATACGTTAGCTTTCTGATTTGTGCCCCACAGTAACCCAACAATGTTGTCATCTCACGTTTCAGCAGCAGAGGAAACCCAGTATGAGCAGACAAAGTGAACTCCACAGCAGAGAAACCAGAAACATGATGATGCACGCCTCAACACAGTAATAACGAGCATGTATCTGGACAAATGCTCTACTACCTGGCCAGCAGAGGCTCTTCTGGAGTTAGGTCATCTTCAAACACAAGGGGTAAAATAAAATAAAAAATCTGGAACAAAAAGTTTCTCGCAGTTGCAGCCGCCAGTTTAGCGTCGCCAGCGCAGGACTGAGCCGGACTGCGAGCAGCTGAGAGCTCGCTGCTGCTTTCAGCCTTCAGCACTGATTGTAACAATATCCGCGTTCAGACACACCATGTGGACGGGGGGTGGCCGGAAAACGACTGACGGACAAGCAACTTGTTTTACAACGGGAGTACCAGATTACCATACACTTATACTGCTAAAGTGTATATTTTATAAACAACAATAACTCAAAGTTCGCTTTTACAGATTCCTCAAACCTTGATTTTAAACGAACCCTACACCCCCTTCCTGAGTTGGTATGTTCCGCTGCGGTCCTCCCTCAGGCATTCACAATACTCGTGTGTTAGTTTGTATTACTATGCATTTCATTGATGTAAAATAAGGAAATATGTGTCGACAGTCCTGTTTTACAAATAAAGCTACCTCTATTACCAACTTTAAAAGTTGATATAATTATTTTTGTACGTTACCGTCTCAGTTTTAGTTGTAACCAGCCTAAAACAATGACCCAGACATGCGTCGAAAAAGTTAAAACATCGATTAAAAAAATGGATTTGAGGTGTCAGCGGACTCAGTGTATTTGTGTGTGTTTAAATTTGGCCACGGTAGACATAGCTTAAAAGACAGAGTGTGAAAAGGTCTGAAATGTTTCGAAAGAGGAATCTTTCCCACTTCCACATTGGCTCTCCTGGTATGGAAAACTTCACCACTACATGGTGGAGTAATTCAATCAATCCACGAAAATCCTATTACAAGAACTTCAAACGTGTTTCCAGGGCGATGGAGTGAAAAAACATAAATATTTGCAGTATCACACTTGAGAGGTTAAAATGAAAGCGTGGTATTCATGCTGGTGGGGCAGCCAGTGGGCTATGGCATCAGGTCTGAAACCCTTATAGGTTCGTATTATGAGTGGAATAAAAGTGTAGCTTCGGACATGTGTGCCAACCCAAAAGCCATGAAAAGTGCTGACGGTGGTTAATGCACTGTAGAGCTCAGTGCAACCCAGCGAGGTCCACAGTTTTATTTTACTCCATGGTGGACTGTAATGAAATGCTTTGAAAAGATGACAGAAAGAATAACTCCAATTTCCCTTTTGATGGAAATTAGCTCTTTTAACAAGGAAGACATCATTGGATTAGTGTAGTGCACAGTGGAGCATGTCTTAGACACCAGTGGTGGAGGAAATATTCAGATCTTTTACTTTGGTAAATAGTAACACATTGAAGAATTACTCCACTGCAAGTAAAAGTGTTGAAAAAGCATAAAATACAGCAGCAGA
>JAOWBC010000318.1:7763162-7778851 GCA_028566105.1 Hypoplectrus providencianus
ACACACACACACACACACACACACACACACACACACACACACACACACACACACACACACACACACACACACAGAACCACTTTACTCCCCCTGTCCAGCTAAGGTCAATATTGACTTCAGTAGAAGACTTTCTGTCCAAGCAAAGCACACACCGTCGTAGGTATGTGATGCATATAACATATATGCAACTATATAATGCACACAGAAGAGGAAATCTCACTCATTGCATTGCTTATACACCAGCCAGCATCTATAACTTGTTTTTCTTGCACATATATGTTAGAAGATGTGTTAAATCCTGCCAATTCATTTCAAGTGGTTTAATCTGAATGGTGGGCAGACGTCCATCACTTTCAGGGGCTTCTACCTATCCAACTCTCCCACATAGTAAACACAGGAGCTTTCCTCTAGCCTTCCCAGGCCGAGTCACAGTATGCTGAAAGCTATATTGTATCACTGGCATTTAGGAATGAACAGGGATTATTTTGTATAAATTGCTGATTTGTGCTTGACATAAGATCCAGTCAGAATCAACAGTCAAATGTAGAGTATTACTATAATTTTACAGACAAGTTTAACTGAACTCACCTTTACAGAGACGTCTGTCAAGTCCTCCGCCTGCAGAACATTTCGTGACAATTCCACAGATGCTGGTGAATAATCTATACCCGTCAGATTCCTGTATCCATGTTTAGCCTTTACATAAAACAAATACAACAAATGAAAAAATTGTAGAAACGTGTGATGAATGTAGTCAGTTTTTCACGTATTAACTATTTATTAAAGGCTTAGATCACCTATATCAAAAAACATATTTTCCACTTAACCCCATATAGGGTTTTATTGAAGTAAAGAATACCTTTAACAACACTCAAATTAAGTTCTGCCTAATTAAAATAATGTGATAATATATTTTTTTCTCCTCTTACCAGTTCAACTAAAAAGACTCCATTTCCAGTGCCAATGTCAAGAATGGCAGCATTTTCTTGGATCATAGCTTTGTCCATCCATCGCAGCACACGGCTCATGCTCTCCTCACCGAACCTTAAAACAAGATAAAACACCCAGACTTCAGAAAATCACAGGTTGTTGTCAGAACTGGAGATCATCATATTTTTCCATGACAAATACTCATAATAACTAGAGGAAATATTAGGATTAAGATAAATTCTGGCAATGATCATGCTAGCATGTCAAGACTAAATATGATTACCATATCTCACCAACATCCCCGATGTCTGTGAATGTCTCCAGTTCTTTTTGGTATGCATCTTCCCAACTGCAGAAAAGGTAAGTCACAGACAATTAGTTTTTTTTCATCTGGGAACTGATGTGTCCCTTTAATTTTTATAAATATTAGGGTTTTTTTTGCTCCTACTGCTGTCTCTTGTTTATGATGGCATTTAGATAACACATTAACATCTGTTAAATCTTCTCTAAACAGATAGGAGCCACACTCTTCTCAATGTAACTGTCTGATAAAAACCTGTTTTCCAGCTAACAACTCAGCTTACGCTCATCACTACATGCTGGGCGTTTCAATTGAGCACTGATTATGCATTCATGTGGTTGAAATCGTCGAAAGTATATTTTAAAGTGATCAACGTTATTTAGCTATGGAATATACATTCAACTTGGCTCTGTTGTTGTATCTTACAGCTAAGCTAGCTGAGGAGCCTGACGGTAAAACGAAAATAAAGTTAGCTTAGGTAAAGGATCACAAGACCACTCACTATTCTTTCGTTCCGAGTACTGAAGGTCCAAAGTCGTTATCGGAGCATCTGTCGTCCTCTGGCTCCGAATTATTTCCACTTTCCACTTCCACGCTTTCTGCAGCGACTTCCATGCTGGATGAAAGGGAGGGCTGTCAACTCGACGCCTACACTTCCCAGAAGACTTTTCGTCTGAGCAGCGTGCTTGCAACCGCAGGGGGCATCGGGATTGATAGGGATGTTTCCATCATGGCGGCATCCATTTCAGGTTATACTTTTAGTTCTGTGTGTTATCACAGCGCAAACAGCAACTCAGACCATGTAAGTACTCAAAATTATGCTGATAAACTATTGGGCAGTTGTTGTCAAAGTGTGTGTGGCTCGGTGATGTGTTTGGTCGTTCATCAACGTCATTAGTTTGTGTTGTTTTCCAGTGTCATCATCCTGTTGCTTGCTAGCTAGTATTGGTTCCGTCTATATAACGGCAGATATGGTGTATTGAGACTGTGTAGCTACAGACACATAAAAACATTTCTAATCATTTGAAGACGGTCTCATGTGCTACGGCTGCACATTTGTTAAATGTCGACATATACCATCACCTATAAAGAGCCATATTAACGAACACTTGCTATATCAACACATGAAATGCTGTTGTGAAAGTTGGAGTTCCAGGAATTACTCAGTAGCTAGCTACTTAGCGGGTTAGCAAAACTGCCAAGTCAAGTGACTTCCGTGTACTGGTTCTGCTTTATACAGTCGCGTGGACCTGTCATATGCTATCTTGTTTAGTATGTCATAGAAAAAAATGAAGTTAATGCACTAAATTTCAAAACTAGGTGGCATTTAACCGCTTTGTTTTTGTCGTTTCCGCGATGCTAGGTTAGCTTGTTAGCTACCTAGCTAATGCCAGTTGCTTTTAAGTTAATAAGGTCTATATGTGCCTGATCCCCCCCCCCCCCCCCCTTTTTTTCTGACTATTGTTGCTTAGAAATGCTAATGGGGAGAGGATGTTATGTGGTCATAATATACTTAGTCCTCTGCCCTGACGTTAAGTTAGGGTAAGCTAACGTCAGCAATGTTTACATGCCCTTTCCTCTTGTCAAGACTTTTAAAGTCGGTCTGGACAGGTGGGTAGCTACAGCTTTCAAGTTTCCCTGCATTCCAGACATAAACAGACAGAGTACAGCAGTGCGGTTGATTACAAGCTGCTGTCACTTCTTCAAAGCAAACGACCGAATTTGCTTACAGAACATATGGTTGATTTCAAGGAATGTTTATTGTCATTCATTTCTTTTGTGCATAATATTTTTCTGCTCCCAATCCTGGTCAATACATTTGCATGAAATACTAACCATCTTGCTGGCCTTTATTCGGTATTATGTCCAATGTAACAGCCCGACTAAAAATCATGCTTTCTAAATGGGTGAAGCACTATTTCAGTTTTTATAAGTCATTCATTTTTTACTGTATATAATATCCCAAAATTCACAGTTTTGTTTTTTGCTGTTGCCTATGTCTTTGAAGTGCTTTGTTTGTTTGTTTGAAACCAGTGCCTTTAATATACTGTAAATGCAGTCTTTTCTAAGTCCACACAGATAGAAGAGATATCCATTAACTAGATCTGTGCATTGCTTTGCTTTACTTTGACCTTCTGTTTTAACGGAGCTCAAAATGTCTATTCAAATCAATTCTGTATAGTCTGACCTGAAGTTAAAAAATAAAACACTGCATAGATCTAAGAGTGCAAATACCTAATTGATAAATATACTTTATTCATGTGTAAAACAAAGCAAACAAATCCTTACTTTTGGGATGAAACTCATTTTGCATTTTTGCTTTATAAATGCCATCAACAGATAATTGACCTTAAAAAATATTTTAATATTCTGTTAATCACTTAATTAAGATAATGGGCCAATTGATTAAAGTCTACATTAGTGTCCTTACCAGTTTTCCAAAATGTGTTTGCACAGGAGGGCTTCCTATTAGGAGATGTAAGGCAAGAAGAGACTGTCAGCATCAGTGATGCACAGATCAGCAGTGCAGAATTACTCCAGGTAGTAGGTAAGTCCTGATACAGACAAAACATAAAACTGTGGCATCAGTGGCTAATCTTTAAGTAGCAACATATTTATTCCCATCTGTAAAAGAAGCCCGAAAGGATTGTACCAGATGGTTTAATTATATCTTTTTAATGAAAATTATTGTATAGGATCATAACCTTCACAACAAAGCAATGTGTCATTACAATACACATATTTACAAATAACAATATGTGTATTATTGCTACACAACACACTTAACTGAACCTAACTGATGCCAACAGGACATTTGGAGAAGGGGAAAAGAAAGCACAATTATACACATAGATTTTCTTACTTTGACATTTCAGTTTAAAATGACCTGATCTTCAGTCAGTATAATATATAGGCCAAAATTACTACACATTTTCTTCTAATTTCGCATATATAAGACATACACTGAAACATGTTTTTTTTTTGTTTTCAACAGAAATCCATAACCATGATCCTTGTGCACAATTATTTAGGTAAGATATAAGCTTTTCTTACATACAGCCTCTCTATAACTTATTCTAAGTAATTAAGCTATTTTCATTGAGCCAAATCCTGTCATAATGCTGTTGTATCACATGCATACCAATCAAGTGGCATTACAAAAAGCTTTTGTTGCCTAAAGCATGCATCTCTGGGAAATAATTGTTATTTTGTCACTTGATGAATCATAGCTTGGGGTGCCTTAGTCTGGTGTTGTTGTTAATAAACTGACAGTTTAAAATGATACATCACTTGCCTGACATGACTTTTAGCAAAGGCAGAGTTAATTTGATATTGGACAGTAGATGGCCCTATCTGACAAGATTGGGTAAAAGAAGTAGGACAAGGCAGAGGAGGAGTAGGAACATGATAAATCAGTTTGAACTTCACTGGAGTGTTTGTTTTTTCCCTTTCATCAGCTTTTATGACTACGCAGGCAAACTCAATGAAGAAAATCTTAACAGCATTCTTAAAGATAGGCGGAAAGTAAGTGATGTTTTGATGTTTTTTTTGTTTGTTTGTTTTGTTTTAAATGGTAATGTCTGCATAAAGTACATTTTGGCTGGTGTATTATATCACTTTTTAAACCATAACTACATGATAACCAGTCCTTAAAATTACAGCATTAATCAAATGTTAATATTTCAATAAATTTTTACTGGAAACTGATGAATGATTGCACACTAAAAGCTATACAGGTCTCAGTAATTTGTGTCAGTTTTGTTGCACATAATTTTTGTGTTTTGGTCCCGCATCTACCTGTTTTTTAAATTTCTAAATGTGGTTGTTCCAATGAGACTTAACTGTATTAAGCACCTTTTAAAAGATATGTTTCTCTGCCATGCAGAACGTCATTGGTTGGTACCGGTTCCGCAGGAACACGCAGCAGCAGATGTCGTTCAGGGAACAGATCATCCACAAACAGCTGACTCAGCTGCTTGGTGTGCCCGATCTCGTCTTCCTTCTTTTCAGCTTCATCTCCACTGCCAACAGCTCCACGCATGCACTGGAGTATGTGCTCTTCAGACCTAATCGCAGGTATCAGCTGCATGTTGACCAACAAACACACATTCATGGTATTAAGTCAAGCTATGTATCTGATCAATAAATATGTACTCGATCAGACTTTCAATTTATGTAGAGGTAGGATGGTCCTTTTGTGATGCTCTAATTTGTTCTCAAATAATTTTTCCTTTCATTTCAGATTCTTAAGTCACCAGAATCTATCTAACTAAACTAAATATGTTAAGAAAAAATCATATTTCGTAAAGCATATTCGCATTTAGTGTAATATACATTTCTTTAAAAAGTATGTTTTTACTGTGCTAACTGTCCATTTCTTTTCAGTAGGTACAACCAGAGGATAACCCTCACAATCCCAAACCTTGGCAACACAAGCCAGCAGGAATACAAAGTCTCCTCAGTGCCCAACACCTCACTCAACTACACCCAGGTCATCAAAGAGCATGGGTAAGTTTTTGACTCTCAACTTTCTCTTGCACCGCATTGATGTCAATGCTGATTCAAATTTTTGGGGCGAAGGAGAGTTTAGACAGCCCTATGTGTCCTCTGATATCCATGGAGCTGCAGCAGCCACCTGGTTTCACCGGACAGCATGCTACAGTTCATCTTCAGGGCATAACTTGTGTAACTCCTTCATAGCCCCATGCTGAGGAATAAACTAATACGCAAGAGCTACTTCCCTTCCACAGACACTTTTCCGTCTGATGGGCTGCACTACAGGCAGGTATTTAATCCATCTTTACTTGGTGGTGTGCAGCCTCAGATCATCCAACAACTGTGCGTGCTAGTTTATATTGCTGTGTAAACTGGTATCAGTATACATTTGCAGGGGGCTGCCTGCAGTGGATAGCTGGTATGTGACAGGCTTCACGTGCTTCTGCTTGTATTTCTGTGTCTTTGTGTCTAAAGTTAGACCCACTCTTTCTGGTATTGAAGGGTTGTATCCTGCGTTTCAGTGTCATCTGGACTGCAGGGGATGATGTCAGGCCTATTCAGCTCCTGATCTGATCACTTTATTTTCGCTGCAGCTCATTCAGTTGATGTTTTTGTGTGACAGCCAGGGGATTATGTTTGATTAATGATATAGAAGTCATCCACAGTTTAACCACTAGACATCTTTACGACTCTAATGTCCTTTGAAATGTTTGATCTTGACGAGCAAACTGTGAGTGTGTGTGCTGTCTGTTATTTATTAGGTCTTAAATGATGTAATGATATCTATTGTTAAATATATTCCAGGGCTGAGTTCTTTGACAAAGATGGTGTGATGAAGGATATCCGAACTATATTCCAAGTCTACAGTGCGCTACAAGATAAAGTGCAGGTGAGCTGGATTAAGGCCACAGTTTCTCACTTTTTATAAGAAAGATTTGTCATATTTATTGAGACTGTCAGTGTATCATCACAGTAATACATGCAACAGATAATCTTCAACCTCCTTTACTGCATGAGAGAATCTGCCACACCTGACAACTAATCATAGCTGGGTTGTCTCAAATGCAGCTGTCAATCATATCAATGGCATGCAGTGAACTGCAATAAACTAGTTGGGTGGGATTCATATTTAAATCCACATTCTGTTACTGCTTTGCCTATTTCTTGCCTCAGATTTTTTAAGAAACATATATTAGTGTAATGTTTAGCTTTAAAATTAGAAGGTTTGTGAGCTGGTCACCATTTTGAAAACAAAGAACAATTTCTCCGCAGAGGTTGGAAGGGGAGAGCTGCAGGAAGAGGTCTCAATCAAATTCTAGATCTTTTATCCCCCCAAGTCATTTTTAAATATTTAGTTGGTGGATTTAGCATAAGACATATAGTAAATTGTTTGTTCATAAGATGTTTTTTTTCCTTTTGTGTATGAGTTTTAAACATGATTGCCTTGTTTTCAGGCTGTGTGCGGGGAGGTAGAACAAAGTGAACGTGTGAAGGAGAAAATTCAAGAGGATGTGAACAAACTCAAACAACAAATTGCTCTCAGGAAACGCAAGACAGCAGAAGAGGAGAGAAGTATGTGCCTGTTCTGGATTCTATAAGGTGGAACCGTGTCATTTTTGTGCTGGTTTGAAACATAAGCTGGCTTTTGTTGAAAGCAAACAGCAAAAACAGGAAATTTTAAGCTTTAGTTCTTCTGAGTCGATCCCTTTCCCTCAGGGCTTTTTTTTTCTTCTAGTATTTGATCAGTAAACCAGTCAAACTGGGTTTCCTCACATTTTATTTGCTAACGTTTTGTCAATATGTCCTTATAAAAATATATGCTTTTTTTTTTATCAGTAATGTCTTTGCTTTTGTTCCTCAGAGCTCCGTGAGGCCCAAAATGCAGACTCCCATCCCACTCCAGAGGAGAACACAGAACCCACTGAGGCCTCCTCTCTTTCCAGAATAACTTTCCACGCACCCTCTGCTCCTGAGCGGCCCAGTACCTCACCCAACCCACCATCTTATTCTGACCTCTTGTCCCAGGATGACTCTCTGCTCTCTTCTTCCTCCCCACCCACCAGTGCTGCTCTACTGCCCCGGCCCCAAGCTGTGGGCTCTCCAGGACACCCTACCCCTGGCCCAATGGGGATGGGCCTGGGCCTCGGGCTTGGACTGGGCCTTGGCGCCAGCTCTAATCCTGTTACCACTCCCAGCACCCCTTACCTTGGCAATGGTGACGGATCAAGCTCTGACTCGTTAGACAGACAAGCTGCAGGGCAGGAAGATGATGAAGATGATGAGGATGAGGATGATGACGAAGATGAGGACAGTAGCGAATATGAGAACTTAGTGAGTGAAGCAGGTCATCTGCCAATAGTGTCTGCCAGTGTTTTAGCACAAGGCCGACCAGCTGCACTCAGTCCGGATGGGGACGCTCGTGGCTCACAGACCACATAGAAACATGCCACAGGGTGTGTACGGGACACAAAGAAGTGACGCACCTTGAGGGGTGGGCATCTCAAGCAATCAAAGATAGACAAATATTGACAAAAGAAGTGCCAGTCCTGAAAGTGAAAGGCATGCACAGGTGGTGTCCCGCTGTGAGTGTTTCTTGTCTTAGTCTGATCTCCATTTTCAGGGGATACTTTGCTAGGCTTTGCAGGCTTAAAAGGTGTGAATTGTCTCACTGGGCGCAAAAGTCGTCTGTTTTTTCCTTTTTTTTCCCATATGGAATGGGGGTCAGTCTGGGTACTTCAGTGTGGATGTTTAGGCTTCCTGAAAGACAGCCCCTGCACCATGCTTTCTGTATCTTTTTGTTTCACATTTGCATCACCAACTCTTGAGCACCCACTCTTCCATTACCTCTTGCACTATTTGTTTTGCCTTCTTTTAAACAAACCATCTAAGAAAAGTAAAGGGAGAATATTCTGCGGCCTTCAAATTTTTTTTTTATAGAAGTAGGCAAATGGTTGTTTAAACCTTTTATTTTTTAATTAGAAAAAAAAATTAGATATATATGTAACTAGAATTTGTTAACATGCACATTTCTCATATTTGATTTTGGACTTTCTTTTCCATTTTCTACAGTCTTTAATTAATCATACAGTTGCCTATTTAAATGACGAAAAATAGATTTCAAACAAAATTTACTCTGCCACTTCTATAATGGGTGCTTTATATATACATAAATATATATATATATTTTGTCAGATTAATAGTTAATCTAATTTGATTGACAAGAATGTCAATGTCTTGTTCCTCTTGGTTAACACTGAAATTGTATGCGCTTTGCTGCACTTAAAAAATGTAAGATTTCTTTATTATTGTGCTATACCAATGCTGTCATGTTGTGCCACTTGAGTAGTCTTCTTCGACCACCCTGAGCCAAACACAGCTCAGCTAATGTGTGTTGTATGGGGCTCGCAGGGCAAACACAATGTACTGTAGCTTTACTAACCAGATGCTTAAGGTTCCCTTCTGCTGCTGCAACACAGAGAGCTACCACTTTTAAAAATGCATCAGCGTCTGTTCTTTATATAAAAACCTGGCTGCTACTTCCACTTCACAGTGCTGGTTGTCTCCAATACTACTGACCGTGATCATATAACCACTTTAAGCTCACTTCTCACTGACTTGTTCTCTATTAAAGTCCTAATGGAAGGCTGACACCCCCTGTTTTTTGTGAATTGTGACCTTGCGAAAAGAGCATGAGTGATCACCTTCCTGTCTTGGCATTGTCCACAGCAGATATCATGTATTATGACCTGGTTGAGTCAATGCTACGTGTATGGACCTGTATTATGTGATGAAAACATCATGACCTTGCTTCAGTATACAGTGCCTTCTACTCGGGGCAGTTTCTGTCAGCACACATTCACAAATCGTTGAAGGGTAAATCATAAAAAACTCGACTACCAGCTTTACTTTTATTTTATTTTTTTAGTCCTGCAGGTATATGCCTCCATTTCCATGATGTGGTGTTTTGCCTATCTGAAACAATCCTCACTGCTTCCTGACACTTTCTCTTTTTTTTCTCTCCATTCACTGACAACTTCTGAGTGGATCTGCACCTGTGGTTGCAGCTGTGAATTGCTTTAATATTTGAAACTGGATTTATACCTGTAAAGTCAAGGTGAATCTGCTTAGTAACTGATACTTCCTGCAATGCAGAGTTAGTATGATGAGCATGACTGACATGCAGATGACTTTCTTGAAACATCTGGCCCATTGGAAGACAGCTGAGTAACATGGTATGGATTGATTGGGTGCTGGATGTCGGACACCCTCCTTGCATGAACGGTTCAATTCTAGACACTTATATTCAGCATGGACAGACATTTGCACTGCACACAAAGGACATCTGACAGTGATCAGCAAGTTACACTGACAAATGATGACATGAATTTTGTGGTGGGAGAAGCTTTGCCTTGTGAACAAGCTCTGCTTTATTTTTTACACAGTCTGTTTGTATGTCATGGTTTTTTGCCTCATTTCATTTGCCCTGATGTGTAATGCCAATGCATCACTTATCGGGAACTGGCACTCCAAAAGTTACTAATAATCACCCAAAGTAACACAATCACACAATGTTTAAAGAAAATTTTGAATCAATTTGTTAGGAATATTGTTTCCTTTGAGTACTGGAATACAAGAAAATATATAATGAATGTATAGTAGATAAGGGAGGGGGGTAGCATTTAAACAGCACTTACTGTATAAGCTTGTCTCAGTTGAGTGTTGTGGTGGTATAGAGCAGCAATTGCCAATGTTGGTCCTCACTCTTAATCCTCGCCCTCAGTCCCTAGATGATTGCTTTTGAAGGCTTTCTTTCTGGCATCCCCATGTGTAACCCTGACTTGATGGCTAGAATGAAAACCAGCAGGGTGCTGGTGCTGGGGGCTGTGTGAGGAAGTGTGAGAGGTCTAACATTATTAGGATACTATACCTTTCAAGTTCCAACAAATATACACTCATGTACTCTTACTGTAAGGGGTGACTCTTTCCCGAGTGGGCCATTGCAACATTAACACCTCCCTGAAAGCACAAAGTCCAGTGCACAGCTTCGAACTTCTCAGCTTTTATCTGGATATGTGAACTTGACGAAAGTAGACCAAGGACTTGCTTGAATGAGCACAGAGAATATGGTTCTTAAAGTGGGGGATAATAAATCAGACATGCATATGTGACATGATGTGCCGTTGTTTTCTTATTGTGGTAAATAGAGTCCCACTTTTAATGTGTTGTAAAATGCACGTTTACATTCTTTTATTTTTTTTAAGGTTGATTTCTTGCAAAGATTTGTGCAAAACCACATCTTATACGCTTGATTTAGATGTGTATTTCTATGCGCAAAATCTACTGGAGCATGTTTCAATGACATCACATTGGAGTGGGAAGGGTTTTCCTGTCAAGAAGTGCATGCCTACATTTTCGAAGGTGAACAAATGAGGAAGAGTAGAAATTATGATGCACATAACTTTTCAGCTTCGGAGTATTTAGGATGCATGTCATTAATCATAACAACAACAGAGCGCTGGGAACTGTTGCTCAAGCTGTCATGCATTACTGCAGACTGCTTGCTGCAGTATTTTTACGATGACATCATCCCCTTATCCGTTTTGAGGGGATACCACGTGGTTGCTTGCCAGAGATGCAACAAATTCGATGCACGAATTAAAAATAATGTTTTACTGTTTCTAACTGGGCCCGTTGTTTAAAAAAGAAAAATAATCTCCAAACGGAATTTGTCGATGTTATTTCTGTGACATTCGAGCCTGTTTTGCTTCCAGGGAGCCTTTTAACAGTTGGAATGAGAGACGTAGAATCTGATTGGTCAGAGTCAAGGGATACACAAAAACCGACCAATCAGATTGATTCAGGTGGTAAATCCTGATCCAGCCTCCGACTGTAACACGGCCCAGAGCTCTCTGCTCTCCCTCGTAGTGTATTTTTTAGCCCTGCCTCGGTTGCTTCCCTTCCCCTGTGCCGCCATTAAAACCCGTCAGCTTGGTGTTTGGGAAGCGGGGAAAGAGATAAAAATGATTTGAGCGTCAAAGCTGACGGCCGCGGGGGACGGGTAAGGGGGGGGTTCTCGCTCCGCGATATGTATGGACCTTCAACTGCCAACTAAACGGCGCCCTGAAGAAGTAAATATGCGGTTAGAGTCGGTCAAGTGAGAGGAGCCTGAGTTCGGGTTGGAGTGGGTCCTGGGGAGGGGGGGAGCCCGGAGAAGCTCCGTTTGTTTTGGCCGCAGAGGGACACTGAGGAGTGTAAACACAGCAAAGCAAAGGTAAGGGGTTTGTCGATGTTCTTGTAGAGTTGATAAGGGCCTCACTCAAACGGTTACAAGGCAGACAGGGGCAAACATAATCCCGTCATGTTAGCGAGCAGCCAGCTAGCTTGGCTGTAATTCCTGGCTGGCAACAAGAACGAGTGTAGCACAGTTAGTTGTCATGTAATATTACTAACAGCTAGCTGGTAAAACACATAGAAAGCGTTTGGTTAAGTAATGTTAGGCGTAAAGTACTCATGACACTAACGTTACATGACTGTTCATTTGAGTTAAACTGTTTATTTCAGTCAGTTGTATGAATAAAAAGCACGATACGAGTTCATAGTCACGAGTAAACAAATTCAATGTGACTACCCTAGTGTAAATGTTCCTGTGTCGGTATTATTTTCTTTGGCTTTGCCTTCAAAACATGCAGCTCTAGAGGAATCGCATCTCTCAAATGTGTTGAATACCTCACGGCGTGTTGGTAAACTTGGAGGCGTGGTTTAAGCACACCAACTCATCTGTGAGCTGTCACAGTGAGTTAAACCTTTCTGTTTTGGCTTTTGTCTCGTAAATATGTGTGCACATGTGGTTATGATCACTCACTTTATATGTGGGTAATAGGTTTCCAGGCGAATTCAATTTCAGTGCATCAGTTAGTGTCTTAACCGGTCACGCGCCTCCCTGCTGGGTGTCTGGTTTCATATGTCCTTGTCTCTTGTTACCCAGCTCGGTTGTAGGACACATTTGCTTGGTGTATATAACTTACTGTATGTGTTAAAAGCCAGAGTCAGGTTTTAATAGAGCCAGGGAGAATGTGTTGCCCTCTAAGCCCCTTCTTGGCACTTTGCTTTGTGGGTCCCTAAACACTGCTCTCTTTTGATTTTTGCAACAAGTAAGTGTCAGTTCAAACAGCACTGTAGGTTTTTACAAGTATTTGACAGTAAACGGTCCATTGGCTGAGTCGCACAGGTGTTAGTAATAAAGCATGCTTTGTCTAGTTTTTGTGCATTACTGGAGAGATTTACCAATGAAAACCTTGAAGCTGAGTACTATAATTTGCCTGTCCGAATGCCAAAACATTCCTCTTAAGAATGTTGCTAATCATTTCGCCTCTGAGAAGTGTTTGTCTTTGAGTCATGAGATATTTTGGTTTGTCTTTTTTATCATTTAGTGTCCTTCAATATGTTTACTTGGCATCACATCAAAGCATTTTGCTAAAATTTCCTGTCTTTTTATTTTTGTACCCTAGTGTACTGCTTGCTGTGTGATCTCCTTAAGTGTGGATCTGCCGAGCTGAGAACCCCTCCGAACGGCAGGAAGCCTCCCTCGGCGGCGGTGCGACGATGACCGAGCTGGTTGCCAAGTGGGCCTGTGAATACTGCACATACGAGAACTGGCCGTCAGCCATCAAGTGCACCATGTGCCGCGCTCAGAGGCCCAGTGGGGGTGCCATCATTACTGAGGAGCCCTTCAAGAGCAGTCCTGCTCTGGATGCCAGTCTACATCAGTGGGACCCTGCAGGCCTCAGCAACAGCCCAACCCAGGGGGGCTCCAGCATACTTATTTGTCCAGACTCCAGTGCCCGACCACGTGTCCGCATTGCTGATGTACCTGAGACGAGCAGTAAGTGGTCATGCCACATGTGCACCTACTTGAACTGGCCTCGAGCCATCCGTTGCACCCAGTGCCTGTGTCAGAGGCAACAGGCTCAACAACAACAGCACGGGCAACATGCAACCCATCAAGGTCATCATACCCAGCAGCCACGCAGCCCCACAGAATCACCCCAAACCTCAGGTTCTGGATGCCACCCTGCACCCCCAGCCACCACAACAGACCCCTGTGAGGAATATAATGACCGTAACAGGCTCAATACTCATGCACAGCACTGGACCTGCGCTGCCTGCACTTATGAGAACTGGGCCAAGGCCCTCAAGTGTGTGGTTTGCGACCACCCTAGGCCAAATAGCCTGCTAGCTGAACCAATTGAACTGGCGTCAGAGCCCGAAAGCCAACAACCTTCCTCAAAACTTAATGAACAGGACAGGGACAACCGGAGGGGGGTTGTCGGGCATGTGGTGGGGCAAGGAGTAGGAAGCGTGGTTGGTGGGACGGGGGGTTGTAGCAGCAGCCAAAGGAGGTCGCCCCCGACCTCAAAACGGGAGTCAGAAGTGAACATGGACTTTCAGAGGATTGAACTTGCATCAGGGGCTGGGATTGGGAGCAAAGAGGAGCTGGAGGTGGATTTCAAAAAACTGAAGCAGATTAAGAACAGGATGAGAAGGACTGATTGGCTGTTCCTCAATGCCTGTGTTGGTAAGTTTCATGAATAGATGCTTTTTTTGGTACTGTATTGCATATTCAGCCTCTTCACCTTGTGTTTGTTATGTTATGAGGTGAGAAATGAGTCTACTGTATGATGGAAGGCAGGCCAATGGTAAAACGGTAGACTGTGAAAGGGCATTTCCCTGAATTTGTGTGAATGTGATATGGTTTTCCTATCTGCATATGTGTTATTTAAAATCCATGTTATATATCCAAGTCGAGATGACTCTGATTTGCATCCTGCTGATGCTGATAACACTGTATGCTCAGAAATCCCCTGCATTCAGCTGGTGTAAAACTTTCCTACACAAACAGTGTCCGGCCACCCACACTGTAGACTGGTGAATGTGGAGTGGGCAGGAGAATGAACATTTTACGAACAACTACTATTGCTTTTTCCCACTCTTGTACCACTAACTCCTTCTTTCTCTAGCCTTCGTCGTGGCTACATAGTTTGTTCTGAACACCCACTCAACCTCCAGTCCCTTTTCCTTATATGTCTCTTTGACAGACAATTCTTCTGTGTTGCACTGACAGCACATGTTTGACAGCGGAGCTTGTGTTTAATATCTGGAAAAAAAAAGTGCTTGCAGTGGTTAATAGTCAGGCGGGTTTTCATGCTGCTACAGTCCTTAAAGTAACAGTATAATTGGGTGTGAATGGCAGAGAATATCTCTGTGGTTAGTTTGCTTCTGGTCCTATCCTGTGTCTCTCACTACATGTGACAGGGTGAATTCCCTCATGTCTCTGGTGCTTGTCCCCTTGGGACTTAGTCTCGTCTGGTCAGAGTGTCTGATGTAAGAGGGGCTGATTTCTTTCAGCATGTTCAAGTGGTAGCTTCCCTTATGAGATCAGAAAAGTTTCCAGTGTTGCCTGCAGGAGATGAAATCCAAGCCATATCAGAAATCACTCCTTTTCTGCCAGCATATTTGTGACATTTACTTTAGAATTGTTCAAGTCTACATCTGCTACAGACAAGTCTTTTCATCACAGATATTCGATCATCATTGGTTGCTCAATTAGAGAAAGAGAGAGAAACAGTACCTTAAAATCATCATATTTTTCCTTTTACCTTCGAGGCTACATATCAAACGAGATTGTGATGCTGTATGTTACTGAGTTTCATTAATGTTGGCCATAGAGATGCCTGCTCTTTCTCAAATATAATCAAGCTAAATGGTTATTTTCTCGTGGCACAAAAGGCACCAAAGAAATATTTGGAAAAAACTGAACGCCAGGGTCAATTCTAGAAAAAAAAGGTATTTAGGATTAACCTGTGCTGAGCTGTGTAAAATGTTATTAAAAACATCGTATGATAGGTGTAACATATTTACATTTCCAGGTGTATCTGGTTCAGACTTATGTATCTGTGTGTGT
>JAOWBC010000318.1:7812752-7823844 GCA_028566105.1 Hypoplectrus providencianus
GTTGTTGGTTTATGCTGCCAGGCCACTGTCAATAAAATCTGATCACACCACACCCACACAGTCCCCACGAAGCAGATAGATTTTTAGTGCTTAATAAATAATAACTGACAACCTTATTTGGCAAACACTGAATTTACTTCATAATTTGCTTATTTAGTCATGAATGCTTAATATTATAAAGAAATCTCTACATTTAAAGTGCAGTTACCAGGTAAAATACCAGGTAAAAAAAAATCCAACCAAAGCTATTTTGATTTGGATGGAGTTTAAATTTGTCTATTTGAGAAAAGATTTTGCCACAAATAGTGGATCCACATTGTACCTTTATAAGCTACATAAAACCTCTAGTGGAAAATATGCAGCGCTAAGAGGATGCTAAAAAAATAGACTGTAAATTATGCATAGTCTGATGCCTTTACACACATGCAAACACACACACAACATAAGGAATAACAGACCACCTGCGCTAGACCTATCAGAGAGAAATGGAAACAGGGGATTAATTTTAAAAAAGAGCTTAGCAGTTTGTCATTAATATCACAGCTTTGACAAACTGCCTTACAAGCGGCAATTTTTTTCAGGGTTAATTCCTCTAATAACTGGCGGTGTTCTCTCTGTCTGTTTCTGTCTCTTTTTCTATCAAACCACAGAGGAAGGTGAACCACGAGCGGATGCCTCGGAAGACGAGAAATGAGCAGGTGTGCAGCAAAAACATTTCCACAAGAGTTTAGCAGTCAGGGAAGGAAAGGTGAGGAGGTAGGAAAGAAGGGAGTGTTGAGAAACAGCGTGAGGAGGGAGGAAACGTGTCTTTGTATCTCTTTAAATGAACATCTCTAATGGGTTGCCTCTTTGCAGGATGAATTGTAAGACACAACAGATCATTAAAATGTGGATGATGCTTTAAAAATATATAAAGTGTAAGTTAATGGAAATTCCACCTTGGTAATCCAAATAATTTAAATTAAGTTTAATGAGACTTCACATTTCTTAAGAGAAGACCTTTAAACTGGATTTGTGGAGTTTAAAAATGAGAGAAATTAGGAGGTGATAATAGGTCTAAGGAATCAAAGCTGCTGCATTGTGGGAAATGCAATACACAGCGTTTGTGTCAACCATGCTAGACACTAAAAGTTACAATATCTTACTCCCTGTTGTTTGAATTTGATTCTGTTTTTAATTATTTTTTCAGAAAATCCAATACTTCATCTTCAAATTCAAACCAGCACAATAATAAATCAGTTAAATCGCCACTTATTTTTGGTGTAATTGTGCTCTGCCAGTTCTTATTTGTTTTTAACATTAAAGTTGCTCAGTATCTTTATGTTTCATGTTTTGTTTTCAGTGTTTTATGTGGATTTTTTACGAGTTGGGGGGTCTATAACTACTTTGCGAGCCACTTCATAAAATGCCATACAGATTAAGAGATTGTGTTTTTATTAACTTTCATTATATTACAGCCATTAACAATATTATTATTGTGCAGCGCCCATAATAAAAGCAGTGCTCCATAAAAACCCAAATGGCATATCAAAGGAGACAAATGGTGAGAAAATGGGAAAGGTGCTCGATAAAGGAAAGGTTAAAAGAAGTAATGTGGAAGAAGTGACCTCCATCTTTTTGTTCCTAATATAAGCTGAAAGCATGCATTACTCTCACCAGAGGGACTCTGGTGTGTGTGTTTGTGTGTGTTAGCGGGAGTGGGAGGGGGTTGAGGGTGGGAGGCTGCTTGCCAAACACACCTGTGGCTCCGCAGCTCTTCCTGCGCCTCCTCATCACACTCCTGCAGAGTTCATTATCACAGCTCAGACCGGCTGCGTGAAAAAATACTTCTATCATCCATCAGTCACACACAAGGAAACGCACCGCTACTCCAGCAGCTCAGGCTCGTGTTCGGCACACACGGCCAACACAGAATCTTATGGATTTTCCACATAAACAAGAAAGCACTAGTGGAAAAAAAAAGCAGCATCACTTGTAGGAAGTAGGTCAAAGTGCTGCTGATTAATTATTTCCTAGTGGCTAATAGCCTTTCTCCAGCCTAATAAGGCAGAACGTGGCACCGCATTTAACACATGATGAATCTGCGGATAATTAACACCTAACAAGGCTGTTAATGAAGGTCTTAATGACTCGGATACCTGGCCGGTGATTTGAAGGAGCTCGCTGGTTTTGGACAAAAAGAACTTAGTCATCCCTCAGTCACTCAGCCAGGGACAAACACCAGCAGAAGACAGTATGTTTATCGTACATGAAGACAGGTTTGGAAAATAATAAATCCACAACTGCCTGGACAATCATAATGTATATTCACAAAGAAATAAACACACAGTGTGTTTGGACTGTAATGGCCCCTTATCACCGTCCCTCCAGGGACTGTCTGTCACATCAAAGTTAATGAGTTTTGGGGCTTTAGACTGGAGTCTCACGCTGTCAGAAGTACACAGCACTACACTTCCTGCTGCCAGCGCAGGTCGAGCAGAATCCTTCATCGTTTTGAAGTCCTTAAAACCAATCAGTGACAAGCTTTAACTACACCAGCAGCGTCAGGAGGGAAATGTAAGTTAGAAATAGAGGGCTGAGTTGTCGACATACGGGATGACATTCTCAAGCAGGTGCACCATGTGCTCGTCAATTTCAAACAGTCCCCGGAGCTCACATTTCTAAAGCGAAATGTTCTAAAATGTATCCATAAGCACTGAAAAGCCCCATTGATCCACAGGTACTGGCTGTGCTGTGGCTCAGAGGGAATCAGAGGATGATTTTCAAATATTTTCAAGACACTTCTGACTGCAACCAAATAATGTTTCGCAACATTTTTGGTAAGATGAGCAGTATAAGTCAGATGACAGAAAGCCAGCCAATGAAAACACTTTGAGAGATGGGAGAAGATAATGTCTTAAAGGTATACTTAAATAATAATTTTTACTTCAATTACACATTCTGTTATGTTGAATTCTTGAAAAAAAATTCCTGCACTTTTAGCAATCCAAAAATTGAAGAAACCAAACATTAAACAACAGCAAAACTATTAAAACATCAGTTCACAAGCTCTAACACAATATCCCAATATCAAAAATTAGGAATATTATACTGATATATACACACAATATGGCAAAAATATATGAAAACATGTTGAAGTTTAATGTAATTTAAGTTTATTAAGTAAAATACATTTTACCTTTTTGTTGTTGTAAAATCATTAATGAGGACAGGAATTACTGTGTTGTAAACTTACCACCAGCGACCATTATCAGTTCTGGTCGTCATATTATGGGCATATTACACTACAGGCTTCTGTAAACTAAATGTTGATTACCACTCGGACATTATTGGTCCCTGGGGAATATTACAGAGCCTCAGAATCAACTCGCAGCTGCAGACTGCTGCAATAACAGTCATCTGTTGGTGTTAAATGTAAGCAATGACATAACTGCCAACGGTTACCCTACCACTCGGTTTACTTTAAAAAGAACAATCAGACATATTTGTATCCTATGATTACAAATAGACAATTTAGATGTTGAGATCATGTATTAGTTTTACAATTTTGTCATTTAAAAGAAGCCTTTTTATACTGAGATCATGATATAATAAGAAAATAAACCATTACACCCCACAGTCTTCATCTCAGATGGATTTTTAAAGTGGCAAGCAGCCCAAAAGGGAGCGCTTAAGTGAGTCCTTTCCCAATAATCGCCCTAGGATGGCTCCTACGACCCCCACTGATCACACAGCAGCTGGTCTCATGGCAGGACTTGCAGTCCAGAGGTCTAACACTAAAAACAAAAAGACTGATCTCATCTGGATCCTTTAATTTACTTCACTTAACATGTGTCTTACCACTTTTCTCTCTGTTTATACATCTCTCCCTCCCTCCCCAGTTGGGTCGTCACCAGCTTGCGGAGTTTGGCAGCAGCTTGCAAGAGCCAGACCAAGAACCAGGACTCCAGGAAGCAGAAGCGGAGCCAGAACTCTCCTTGTCCAAACACAGAGTCCAGCCCAACACCAGACAAGAGACCAGACTCATTTTTAAGCGGGGCAAAAATGTACCACAGAGCCGTTTTTCAAGTGCCGATTTGCTGTTGCATAAACCTCTGTGAGCAGTAGGAACAACATGACTAAAGATGGTTTACATTAGGCACTGGGATATTTTGGCTGCTAGTCATTCGGATAAAAATGCAAATTGCTTGTGTCAATTTCCTGTTATTGTACCCAAAGTATTTATCATAGCACAACAGCCAGCATTGTCTGTAAGCCAGTGAGCAATAAAGAAACAAAGCCAACAGCTTGGCTAACTAAATCTAAACTGTGTTCAGTGTGACAGCAGATCGTCTCATCCAGTGGAGGTCATGTGTTGTTACATCCCTCAAGGGAAGCTTGAACGGACTAAGACTGATATCATCCTTTAGCCAACGCTAATCACAAACTGGATGATTCTCCAGGAAGTATGAAAACTTTTGGCAGAGCTGGCAAGAGCGTACTTTAAACCACAAATGGATTACAGATGTTCCAAACTAAAAAGCCTTTTTGGATTCTGACAACAGAAATAGAAGTCATCTTTTAAAATGCTGGAGAAAAAAAAAAAAAAAGAAGCAGAACTCATAGAAATATGCCTCTCCTTAGTGAATACGATCTGGTGTCTAATTCTCTCGTTTGGAAGGGGCGATCTTGGAAAAGCAGCTCAGAGAGATTCGCTGCCAGACGCTGTGAGTCAGAGTTTTCAGAGGGAGAAGGATCATTTCCTAAATAGAGCGCAAACAATCAATGGAAGAAAATAAAAACCCCAGTTCAAACCCGTGTTTCTCCCCTTGGGTTTGGAAACCAATCTTTAAATTGGTATTTAATAACATCGCACTACATCAGTTATCGTCATTTTTAAAAGCTCTGCTTTCTGACAGATTGCGCGCTCTGGTTTTGTGGTTTCATGGATCTAAAACAAGCCTCGGCTGGTTTACAAAGACGATTTCATTTGGAAGTTAATGCGCTCCCCACAGATTTACTTGTGGCTTGTTTGTAAGGTCCTCCCACACTTTGAAAGGTAAATTGTCCACTTGGGGACTGCAGTCGTATTAACTTACCTGCACTGTTGTGATTTCCTGAATAATTACACTGTGTACTCTGCCATCTCGAATCTCTGTTAATAGCCTTCTGAGGCAGTTTAGTACTCTCACCTCACAGAGGAGTGACACACTTAAGAGACTGTCTTTTATATCCTGATGTCTTTTTCAGCTCACACGAAATTAAAGGTGACTTCTTAGAACAAACCGGCTCATTCTTTTCCCCCTCCTCTTGCCCTCTCTCACTCTATTTCCCATCTCCTTCCTCTGAGATGTGTGTGTGAAAGGTGATGAAATGCTCCCAAATTGGCGGCATACGCGGCATACGCGGCGTGGTCACTCCCACACCGGTCCCTGCATCAGTGGAACAATAAAACTGCAAAAACAAAAGGAAGTGAGGAAGATTTTTCCATGGCACGATGATGTCAGGGCCACAGCGGCGGTCGCTGAGTTCACAGCGAGCTTTCAGAGAAAACTACTCTGCAGTTGACGCAGAGCCAAAACGGGCTCAACCGGCTTAGGACCAACAGCTGGTTCTGGTTACCTAGCAACTCCCAAGCTGGGGGCCTCGGTGATGGGATCGTCCGAGAGGGAGAGGAGGAGGGGGGGGTGAGCGGATAACCCCAGCGGGGGTTTCTTTGTGGCAAGTGTAGCAGTGGGACAGAAAGATTTGCTTCGTATCAAATTTTTGCCCTAATAATGCAACATGCCACCCAACCTGGCAACCCAAATATGGCGCTTGAGTGGCACAACTGGTGTTTCTCTGCTGCATTCTCCAGGCAGACATCAGGAACACAAACATGGTCGCTGTTTTCCGCACACCAACACACAGAGTTTGGCTGCACTTAGCTTCACACACACCCACAGATGATAACCACTAATGATCAGCGATTATCCGGGATGTCACAGATTTTGTTGTTCAAGGGCATTCACAGCTCTCATCGCCAATGCTCCCTTCTCCTCTACTTCTGTTCTCTCAGCGCTGGTCGTGTCTGTCCACCTGCACACTGCTCACAATATAAAAACAGCAATGTTACAGTCCACAACAGCTCTTACATGTTAACAAGAAACCGGCGCCTGTATTCTTGGGAGTGTCTACTTTCTTGAGTGTGTTTACGATCCCCTGGCATCTGTAGAGAAAGAAGGGAGGTGTAATCGTTTTTTTGGCAGACTTGGCTCCTCCAGGCCCCCCACTGGACCCTATCAGCGCCCTGCTACACCGCCGCCACCCCAGCCTGTTTCTTGTTCCACTATGTGGACACACAAAGACCTTGTTTGTCCTCCCTCAGCCTGCCCTCCTCCAAACTTATCACCACCGAAACGCCCAGCCAAGAGAGGGTGAGGGAGGGGAGAGATAAAAGGATGAAAGGGAAGAAGAAGCAGGGTGGAATTACATTTAAAAGTGCAGGGGAGACGAGAGGAAGAATGGGGAAAACATACGCTGCCATAAAGATATCACAGGTGGTGTCAGCGGTAAATACATCCCAAAGTGAGAGAAGAGAGCATCCATCCATCACCATCTCCTCTTTAAATGTTGTCTTTTGTGCTTCGCTAGCAAGGCCTGAAAACAACCGGGGTCCTGAGACAAAAGCAGCTGTCAGTGCTGATGAACAGCGGACGGTGCACTGGAGCTTTCCTCCACATGCACACACAAGCGGGTGTGTGCGGGTCAGAAACATGTATACACAGAAACACACGGCTGCAACAATTAGACGACAAATAATAAGCACCCGCAAACTATTTTGCTGATTGATTAACCGTTAAATCGCAGGAAATGCTGTTTTGAGACCCTCAAATATGGAGATTTGTGGACTGGAAAAACAAGACATTTAAAGACGTCACTGTGAGGGAAATTTTGCAATTTTCACTTATTTTACTATTCTGAGATTTTAAGCCATTAAAACAATGAAATCATTGCCAGGTGAGTCAGCATTAATAACTAAAATAAATCAGATAATTAATCATTAAATGCTGCCCTTAAAACACACATGACCAGACAGGGTGAGGGAGATCATGATCTGTTATAAGCAGTGACAGATATATTTCTTTATGTGAATTTTAACACATTTTCTGCCCCCTAGTTGTGTTTACTGCTGGTGTCACTGATGACTAGTAGTTCACAGTAACAAGGTATCTATGCTACGTTGATGACACTTGAAAAAACCGGGAGAAATTGACAATTAGCTGCTGATTAAGATCCCAGTATGATTTATGAGTAATTTATATTTATTCATATCCACACAACACACCCGCACAAACTCCCTGTGGCAGACAGCATTCGCACACGCGACCAACCGTTAACACTCTGACATCGTGTGCGCGCTCCTCTGTGACCTTTGACCCTTTAAATGACAGCCCATCTAATCCCACGTCCTCATGCTGCTGAGCAGAGGTCTGTGGTTTCGAACCAAGGAAACACTGACACGCTCACATGGGTGCTTGCCCTCACACACACACACACACACACACACACACACCAAGTAGAAGAACACACACAAACGTAGCAAGTACGAGAACACACACACACACACAGACTCACACTGTTTTCATGACACACTTCATTGCAAAAACATAAGAGGCTCATTAGCCTTATAGCCAAGTCCAACTCCCTCCTCCCCCACCTCTCGCCACTACACACACACACACACACACACACACCACAGCTTTTTATTATTACCCTTGATGACTACATGCACACACACACACACACACACACATATGCACAGGACAATGTGAAACATGCTCCTTGCCTGGGAAATGCTGTCTCCACATTCTTCAAATCAGGACCTGCACATGGCAGAAGAAATGTGTTGGAGAGGGACAAAAAAAGTGCTGTTGGGGGGGGATTTTCACACAGTATGCCCTGGGGTTATCCTCTCCTCTCCTCTCTACCTCCTCCTCCAGCCTCCCTCCTTCCTTCCCTCTTCTCTTGCTCTCCCACTGCTTGTTTCCAAATCTGTCCTCCTTCGTCACCTCACCCCCAGAAGCTCCATTTCTCTCACAGACGACTGCTCGACTTCTCTTGAGCAAGAGGAGGGGAAAAAAATGGAAGGTGGCACAGGAGGGCAGTGGGCGAGGGGGAGGACGGGAGTGGGAGAACTACGATCGTCACCCCCCCGTGCGGTTAAAGCGGCGCCGTCAACTCCAAAGAAGGGGGAGGGAAAAAAAAAAATTGGATCTCTACTCGTCCTTAGCCAGCAATCAGCACTTCTGAGCGTCCTCCTCTTTCCGCCTCTTCAGCCAGATCACTTGTATCTTTTCTCCTCAGCCTCCTCTTCCCTGCTCCGTCTCCCTCTTCTCTCTCTTCACGGCAGGTTTGGGCTATTCATTCAGACGTCAGGCTCACTCCGTCAGCCTTTTGTTGCGAGTCACAGAAAGACAGAGAGAGAGCAGAGAGAGGGAGAGAGAGAGAGAGAGAGAAAGAGGAAGGGGTGGGGGGAGAAAAATGGTAAAAGACGAAAAAAAGACAGGGAAAACAAGCCGGTGCCACAGCTATGCGGGAGAAAAGAAAAGAGGGAGGTAAATAAAAGAGACGAAAAGAGAGAGGGAAAAAATCCTTGAAGAGCACCAGTCACAGCGAGAGGTGCAGAGCTCCTGGCACACGTACGACTCCCTCTTCCATTCTCTCCGACCTTCCCCTTCGCTCAACATATTTTCCTTCTCTTTTTTTTTTTCTCCTCCCCTCCCTCCTTCCCTCCCTCCCTGCCTTTCTGTTTTATTATTTGTGATCTGGCCTTCACGGTCCTTTAAGAGTGCCAGCCCCTTTCCCCCCTCTTCTCAGTCTCACTCTCTCGTGCTCACAAACTCTCCTTCACGATCTCAGTCTGTGATTTTTATTCTCGCTTTTTAACGCCAGTTGATTGGTTTTGCCGTTCAACGAGCCATTAAGTGCCTCATTTCTGGGCTTCAGCGCAGCATCAATACTTGTCATGGTTTGCACAAAGGATCAAGACGTACTGCACATGCAAATCCTTAGACCCAGGTGATGACTGTTTCATAAGGACCGATGTAGAAGCGGAGAAGTGCACTCACACACATGTGCATGAAACCACACTGAAGGAATGACATGCAAAGACTGGTAAAGTCTTTTAGTGCAGCACAAACATCTGTGGGCCGTGTTTTTAATAGAAAATACTGCAGTTGCAAAATTAATTCCCACATGTAAAAATATCCACAAGTCTGCACACCTGCTACCGAGCTCTCAGGGGTTCAGAATAAGCATGAAGTTTCGTAGTGTGTTCACTGTGTGTGTGTAGTTGCAGACAAAGTCGATTTAACATGTGAACTTCTGGTTACACTTAAGAAAATCCTTCTCGTCTAATTGATCCTGAGATTTAAACCCAGGAAGCAGAGTAAAAGATTAACATGTTTACTACTGCCGCTCGTCTGAGAGGCCGGCCCAACACTTTGTCTCTGACAGAAGCTTTAAAAAGGATTTTGATAATGAAGGTTAAGTAGCGCCGCCAGGTCATTAGATGCAGACACAACTCTGCTCCTGCATTCTGAAAATCTGCCGTATGAGGAAGTTTAACAGTGCAATTAATTTGTTATGAATGTCAAACGTCTTGATTAGAATGCTAACCCTAACGCTAATCCTAACATTAAAAAAAAATCTTTGAATGGACAAAAAAAGATGCCTCCTTGGGAAATTATGATGGGCATTTTACACATTTCTTTTTTCATATTGAACAGACAAATAATTAATTAATCTAGAAAATTATCAGTAACTTAACAATGACAATTTGAAGCCTTAAAATTGTTGTGCAAAAAAGATTTTTAAACGTTCTGAGTGCACACTGCGATGTTTGATGAGCAATAGTTACATGTCAGAAGGGAAAATTGAACCCAACATTTGTGCATACATGCAACAATATTTTTGCTCCTTGAAACAAATAAGAAACTATCTCATTTTCCATCATTAATCTGAAACTTTGGGGTGCAGTCTGAAGATAGCATGTTGAATTCTGGGAAGTCTTGAATGACATTTTCCCTGTTTACTGACATTTTATAATCTCCATAATTAATAGCTAATCAACTGATTAATTAACAATGAAAATAATTGTTTGTGGCAGCGCACTGAAGGCTGAGTAGTGAAATAAAGTTTTGTACTTTACTTTCAGTGCAATAAATAAGAATAAACTAGTACATGTTGACCATACTGTGTGTACTACAGTAAGTTTTAAAGAGCTCCATTGAGGAGGTTTAGTTACAACTTGTAACCAGAGCCCACAAACCAGGCTGGGAGTAAAAAGAAAAGCCTCATTCATGAATAGAAAGCACTGTCGGGATAGGGTCTACGGTATAATTTGACCTCTAAAATTCACCATCCCATCTGTCTCTTGTGATCTGCATGATGTGCTGCTGCCAAATGATTGAAGCAGGAATGAGTGTGAGAGAAGAAGAGGAGCAGCGACAAAAAAAACGAGGAAGAAAGAAAGGTGGCACAGCTGCAGGTGGACAACAGATGTTGAGGGGCTTTTTGTTTTCTTTTCTTTTTTTTCTGGGAGGCGATCGCAGCACATAAATTCTTGTTCTCCCATTCATACCCCGTCTGTGCATCGCTCCACCTCTCCAACACCATCACTCTCCTCCTCCACCTTTCTTTCTCCAAGACTTGAGCCAACTGGCCTGATTAGAGAGAGAAGGAGATGTAACAGAGGATGTGTGTGTGTGTGTGTGCGCATGCATGTGTGTGTGTGACACACAGAGAGGATGGGGTATGAATGGGGGAAGGCGTTGCTTATTACACCCCTCATGTATGCTGCAGGCTTAGACAAATAGAGTGTGAACAGGCATCCATGAAAAATGAAACAGCGAACAAATAGGTGGACAAATATGAGAAACACACACACACACATATACACACACACACACACAAACAGGAAAACTGACTCATCCTGCAACTGGCTGCCTTAACTTTAGCTTCCTTAGAAATGTGTGCTTTGGCCTAATATCTGAAAAACATAATATAAATTTAGGATCAAATATGTGGTGATGGAGGCTCACACACACACACACACACACACACACACACA
>JAOWBC010000318.1:7853661-7876102 GCA_028566105.1 Hypoplectrus providencianus
CACTTATGTCACTTCTTCACTGTTTTCATGCTGAGGTAAGCTAATCAGAAGCTGGCGCTAGCATCGTATTTACTGAACAAACATGAGACTGTCAATCTTCTCATCTAACTATTGGCAAGAACGTGAAGAAACATTCACATTATGTTGACTTATTCCTTTAACAGCTGGAACAAATGTGGCTCAATGGACACAAGCTGCAGTAAAATCTCATTAATGCAGCGCGTCACAGCACAGGGGTGCCCACAGTCAACATTTTGAGGAAGAATTGTGTAGCAGCTTCCCAAAGTGACTGCTTAAGAGTCTATGATTTATGTCCCTGAAAGTGCAAGATAGCAGAAAAAGAAGAAGCAGAGAGGGGAAGGTGGTTAAGGTTTCTCTTCTCTCATTAATCGGATAGTTGGGGCTCCGAGGGGCACGTAAAGCTGTCGCTCAGACTGCTGATTTACACCTTCCTCCTCCCTGCCAGCCTCTTTCTTCCTCCAACCTCCCCCTGTCTAAATACACCAGTTACTGACAATTACAGCTCTCCTCTTTCTACCTCTCCATCATCATCACCATTCCCCCAAGTCTGTCAGTTCATCTGTGCCTCTCCATGTATCCCTTTTCCTCCTTTTGCATGTCCTGTCAGCCTCTGGCAGATAGCGTCCTTTTCATTCCCCATTTCTCCTTTACATCGCCTTTTCTCTGAACCATTTTCCCATCCTCCCCCCTTCGCTCTCTCTCCCTCCTCCTCCACTCACATTCTCGCCATCTTTCTCTGCTCTCAACTCTAAACGAAATGAGACTGCAGCAGCACTAACTGCTGACTTGGGCTAATGCACAATTTTGTAATAATGCCTATTCGTTTAAGTCACCCAGGAAACGCATAATGGTGACATTATTGTGCAAGGCAGCCTGTTAGCCAAACCCAGCGAGGCTTTCGGCATGGCCTGCATTCCTCCTCTCACCAGGTTCTTATATCTAATGAACTAAAACAAAGTCTGGCATAAAATCTCGACTGGAATAATTGGCTGCTTATACTTTCACATCACAGAATACTTAAGACTTGGAACAATACAGAATGCACATTTGAATTAAGTAAAAGCATTTGAAACATGTCTATAACATTACCTTGTTATTTTTTCGCTCAACTCACACATGCACACACACACACACACAATCACACCAAAATCAGGGATACTTAAGCTGGCAGGTGAAAGGCTGTGTCTGAGATGCTTTTATTGTGGTAATAAATCTGTCTTCTCCACTTTCCTTTTGAAAAGAGAATAACCTGAGACCTTTTTTGTTGTGGAGGGACAAAGACCAGCACCGAGGGCTAAACTACAGACACACTAACCTTACTTATAAAAGCAACATTGGTGAGAATTTGACCAACTTCTCTTGAAGGTCACCCTGGGACTGATGACAGGCAGGTATGATAATTAAAATGAATTAAGGAGGGCTTTCGTTGCTCACTGTTAAGTAGGATGTACACTCAATTGGTTATCATGGATGCATCAAAAGAACTAAAATCTACTTCAATACAAAATGAGACTATCAAATGAAGATTATAGTCTCAATCAATAGATTCAGTTTAATTTAATTGACTAAATAATACTTTTATCCACAAAATAACTGATATATTGATCACCACTGAGGATAATAGTTGTAGCTTTACTATAACTGCATTAATCTTTTGAATCTGTGGTCACTTTGGAAATCCATGCTGGCAAGAATGAAATCTTATAAGTGATCTGTATGAGGAACATACATATTTATGCAAATCATTCCTGTTACATGTGCTAATACGTGTCACAATGTGAATGCAAGAATTTCCCCTGACTGAGCCTCTGAGGTCGACGCCACGACCTCCAGACGGGCAAACAATGTACCCGCCAGCACAAAGCACTTTTTATGCGTTCTGACTATTGCTCATAAATTAAAGTCTTGCCATTGATACATTGTAATCTACTGCCTGTGTGAAACTGTAATCAGCTGGTGTCTTCGCCATCTCACCTTGTCTTCCTCAGCTCTTTAGCACCTCCCCATTCCTCAGCTAACAGCTCATTAACACGAGGCCGGAGCAGAAAACAGACACTTTATCATTTCGCACAAGTCAAAACAATTTGGTTCCATTTACTCAAAATATCTAACCTCATGCTCACTAGTTTTTTACACCTCTCCAGAGTGAAATGTTTAAGACCATTTAGCTGCCACGTGATAGAAACACAAAGGAAAAAGAAAAAAGGAGAGACAAAAATGCAATTATATTTTAGGGCTATGGAATAATTATGCCTTAGGGAGATGGACCTTCAAATTCTTCCTTTAAAACAAATGAATGTGTTGGAACCGAGCCCATCTCGAAAGAAAAAAATCCTCCAACCCTTGGCTGATTGAAGAAAGGAGATACCAGAGTCCTATTTTAGGAGAAAATTTAGGAATTTCAAAGAAACACAGAGCATGACTAATGAGAGAGAGAGTGAAGGAAAACAGCTTCTGGGTCTTAAGATCGAGGGTTCATGGAGGCAAACACAAGACAAATACATTTCTTTGCCATGACATCATCACTGTCAACACTTTCCTGCAAAATCTATTGCTTGTCAGATACAACACTATAAAGAAAAGTTTATCTCCACGTAATACATAATTGTGAATAATTTCCACAGCATCCGCTTAGTATAGTTTCAGTCTAATTAGATACATTTGTTCATTTTTGTGTATGGAGGTTGATAAGTGCCGGTTTTAATCGTTGAACTTGATGATCTGTCTTTTCCTACCAATTAACAACTGAGCACCTGATGTATATGCAATAACCGTAAAAGCAATTAAACTGCCAATTAACTGTGGAGATGAGTTCACGTTCTGAGTGCAAAACGCTCATTTTTTGAATGAGCTTAGGTTCCCAATTTTCCATTTCTAGAGGAGGTCAAACATGATACAGAAATGTAATCCTCAATGTAGGAGAGCTTCCTGAACCAATTGTCCATTGTCGGTACCCATAATTTAAATCAATCTAATCTGACCTTTAGAGTTGTAGTTTATATTTAGGTCATGGAACAATAGACTGGTGAATTGTTTTCATTTTTCTCATAGAACTAATGCAAGCGATACAATTTTTGGGTGAAAACTGCACTTCATAATATAGCTATCATCACTTTTCTATCGGTGCCTTCTGTGTTCAGTTCAATGTATTATCAAGTTAATCAAAGAACACTGGTGTACCAAACGTTATTACTGGAAACTAATGATGAATAAAGCAGTATTTGTTTTTGCCAATGCTGTTCACAGGACAAAGGATGCATTTTAACTCATAGATATTTTATATTTAAATTTTTATCATAGACAGCTCTCAACACACAAGATTTGAGGTTTGATTCAGCCCTTCTAGTTGACTGTCTGTTGTAGTGAACTAAACTATATAAGTCAGGTTAACCTGGCTCTGCTAGTACATTGTGAAAATGTCTTACAAATAAGGCAATTACTAGAACAAAATGAAAGCTTTTATCTGACTAAACTGTGAGCTGAACATCTTGCAGTGTGTTATGAAAGTCCACAGGCTTTAATGCTGTGAGCCATCTGGGCTGCAAGAAGGAGCCTCTGTGCTCTGATTGCAAAAGGTCAGCTGAAGCAGGTACAGTAGTAATCTGCCCAGCACGACTCAGCATAAACATCTTGTCATGCTCTTTAACAGCAAACTACGTCTAAGGTAAGTAGACTGTAAGTTAGTTGAGTAAATGGGGTTGTGCAAAGGGCAAGCTTGCCCCAGAGGCTGACTCGCCGTGAGCTGAACGCCACTGACCTAGATTAATACCAACCACAGCAGCGCCAGGACTATTAAACACACCCCGGTTTCCTGTATCCTGCCTTTCTGTCTGTGTGTGAAATGATTCCATCTGTCAGTCTCAGCTGGGCTGTGAGAACACCGCTGAACACTGCTGCCCACACACACACACACACACACACACACACACAGATATATACAGACGGACACCAAAAAACACAGACGTGTCGGCTGGGAACTGAGGCCAAGGTGGGTGTCTGGCTGCATCCAGCCTCTAGGGAGAGAAGCGGGGAGGGGGGTCTGCAAAACTCTGCCCAGCATGAAGGGCTTGAGGATGGGGAACGAGACATGAGATAGCTGCTGTGGTTGTGATGGTGCGCTGCAAACCATCATATGAAGCAGTGTTCGTTTACGAGGCTTTCTAATTGCAGCTATGAACACTGACTGCACAGAGCATCTTGTGTCGCTGCAACCTGAAAAGACCTTTTTTCAATGGCAGCAGGCTTTGTCTCTCTGCTCCACCTCTGATGAGTACCATACTTGAAGTAGTCCCTTTTCAGCCCTTCTATTACATTAATGCTTTGCTTATAATGAGGCTAATTTATTATTACATACATGTGTGCTTCTGTCTTTGAATGCGTGCTGGTATGTGTGCGCCCGTCTGCTTTTATGTATATACATGTGTATGTGGCAGGTTTATTACAGTGGAATGCTTCCCTGACCAAGGACAGCAGCTGGTATTCAATGGATACCAAAGAGAAGAAACGTAGACAGCCAGCACACCCCTCAGCCACCTGTGAGCAAAAGCACAAAGAGATGAAACTGAAGGGAAAAAAAGAGAGAGACAAGATAAGGGCACAGGCGGATTAGGATGCACAACTGATATTCACAGGAAAATAAGGGAAAGAGGGCTTAGCAGCAGACAAAAAGGAGAGAAGAGAAAGGTCAGGGATGAGCTTTAACCAAGGGAGAAAAGACATGGACAAGTGAGTGAAAAGTGGAACAAAAAGCAATGTTCTCTGAGTTATTTGAAATATTTCAGCAGTTCAAACTTCCCCCGAGGCTGAAAAGACTGCAAAACATATAACCTCTGTTCAAGTTTATCATCATTTTTACCTTGCTGTGTGCAGTGAAATGAAAAACCTTTCTCATGGCACATTCTGTACAAGATTAAACAAAAAAATAAATAAAAACACAAGAAGATGTGGAGTATTAACAGCACCTTCATTAAATGACTGGTGCGTTGAATTTGTGTGCTATTTCCCTTGGTATATAAATTTTACGCCCAAAGAAAAACTCTTTTCAGCATGACTGCATGTCTGAACAGTATATAGGCCTTCTTCATTTTCAAATTTGGCTTTGCTTTTGAGTTCAGTATGGCTGTGGGCAGACCTCGTGCATCAGCAAAATCCCTGACAAGGCAATATCAATGAACTGTGGCTCCGTTATCGTACTAATGCACTCCCCTGTCTCCTGATGGCACAAAACTTCATTATTGGAAAAATGTTCACCTTAGGTCAAAAGATGTTGGGAGCTATAAATACAAAGCAGCAGGCACTTTTAATCTGGGAACACAATCCTCTTCAGTAAATGTTACATTTTAACTATAGGGAGTTATGTCTCTGCTTGATATGTCAGATATGTGTATTAAAAAAGATGTTGAAAAATTGCAGCATAAAAGTGTATAATGCCTAAAATAGAATTTGCAAAAGCTGTGTGAAACCCCAGGGACACCTATTTCTAACCTCACACAGAGTCCCGAGGGGAGTATTCACACAGGACTGAGTAGGAGGGACTGAGAGTCTGTGGCTTCTCGCGGGCTCAGTGAAACATTAACCCACAGTAAATCCTTTTTGTTCAGGATCAGGAATCAAACATCTCCATACGGGTGAAAATCAAACATGTCTTTGTGCGAACAAGCTGACGAGTTGAAAAGCCAACCATCCCACTGAGCTTCTCAGCAGCCAAGAATCAAAGAATTAGCCTCGGGCTCGCCAAACATTGGTAATATCCATATTCATAATGGAGATAGCTGATGCGATAAGACTCCATCGCTCGACACTTCCATAACGGCTTGCAACGAGTAGATAATATGCCACTTTTCACCACAGATGAGTGATGAGAAGCAGGATGACAGCTCATCCTGTTTATCTCTCAGTACAGCAACAAGTAGATAACTGCTTTTGTGCGACATTGTGAGTGTGTATGATGTTCTGTAGCAGCAAACCATGCTGATGTCCACCGCTCATTTAAATCAATGTGAAGTGCAGCCGCTCACTTAACAGTGTGGTTAGGAGTCAAATGGTTTCATGGAATTCAGCCAGTTCTCCCTGTTTGGACTCCTGCCAGTATTTATGCAAGCAAAGAGACTGTTAGATGCATGGAAGCATGGTATGTAGACAGTTTTAACTTGGACTGCATTAAAAAATAAAGGTTGGGTTATTTTGTTGGCCTAAGGGGCCCAGACGCAGCAGCATTAAATGTCACGTGAGACCAACTCTGGCTAAAACATTCCAATATCCACATCCAGAGGATTTGCTTGCGGGGGCAGTAAATCCATGACTTCATGTCAAGGTCAACTTTGGTAAACTTTGACATAACAGCAAGCAAAGAGCTGTAGAGTGCTGGAGTAAGCCATCACTGCTTATTAGCTGTGTTTTACAACGCACTCCCATTCAACCACCTCCATTGGAGGTACCTCCACAGATACAGTAGCTTAAAAAGCTCAAAGTCTGAGTTTTCCCTACATGACCAAAGATACTTTTCAACACCTTAAGAAAAAGCTTACTTGTTTTACAAAAAAATCTCTGTACACATTGCAACGAGACTGGTCTCCCCTCAAAGACAACAATATATGGCACAAAATACAACCCAGATTTTTGTTTTTGAATGTCCTCCGTCGCCATTTTGCCGATGTAGTATTCTTGATTGATGGTGATGGTAATTTTAAATGGCTGATGGGTCAAACAAATGCAGATTTTTACCCAGGAGGTTTGTGTCTCATGTGAAAACAAGATGATTTAGGCAACTTCTGTTTTTAATGTCACTTCCATTTTTTTACATAACTTCCATGGCTCATATCACCATCTAATGACTTCACTTCTTGCATTTATTTACTTTTGTGTCAAACCAGATTTTTTTTTTTGCCCTAAACGTGGGTCAGTGGTTTTGTCGCCTACATTCCCTGAAACTGCAGCCTTTTTACAATCACCAACCGTATATGTATGTATAATAACGTATACTATATTTACATATAAATAACATTCCACTGTACTGTGAGCCCTGAAACGATCATATGTATTGTTATGGATGGTACTGATTTTATCTATTACTATTTACTAAACTATTTTACCGTTTAGCTTGGAGATCCTGTCAATATCATGTAAAGACTACTCCCATTGCTTACTTGGCCGATATGCGACCATAAAGGCATGCCTATTGAGCTCATTTCTCATGGCTGTATTAACAAACACCAGTAAAACAACAGTAGATTAATAAATCCCTCTGTCAAAATATAAAGCTTCAACAGGTTTGGACGGATAAAACAACTGTAACAATTGTGATTCTTTCATGCAGAGCCTGTTTTAACTCTCGAGTGGAGGAACAGGGTCAAATTCAATACAAATTCCTGTCCAATGACATCATCAATTGTCCTGGTGTTTATACACTGTGAAAGCTACAGCAAGCAGGACTATGAGACCAAATACTCCACAAGCAGGTCAAAGTCCAGCCAGATCCATGGCACTTATGGCTGGCTACTGCTAACAAAACAGCTCTGAATAAAGCACGGGCTCAACGCCTCACTACAGGGCTGCCCAGTCAGAGCCCAAGGGGCCACGTCTAAGGCTACAGCAACCTACCTCTGCCACACAGCATCAGCAAGCTTGTAAAACAAGCTGTTAAACTTTATCTGCATCATAACCATTGTGATAATGCACCACAGATGCCGGAAAATTCAAAAAACAGATTTCCCTAAGGGTTTTTCAGGATATAAGTCTATTCTTTGTGGCTCTGTGTTGAGATAATCTCCATGCTGCCATAAAAAAGAAAGTGATAATTTATTTAAAAAAAACTTCAGACTCCACATAATCAGTTAATAAAATGAGCTGATGCACCTTCCAGAGCTATTAGAAGTAGCACTCAGACAGTGTGCCTGCATACTGAAAGTGTACATACTGCACTCCTCCAGATTGAAACATCCTATTAGCCTGCACATTCACAGAGCCATTAGCATTTAAATATGCAGGAGCTGTGCTCCTTTCAAAATGCCATTTTTACTCTGCTGCAAGGAGAGTTCTCCAGTTGTCATAAACAACTTTCTTTTTTTTTTTTATTCAAGGACCTTTTCAAATGTCAGGGCCAATCAAACACAACACGACAGGTCTCTGGGTGGAAAAAAAAAATACAGCTCAGAGGGCAGAGAAGAAAAGCGGACTTATCATGCATATTCATGTGGCTGGAAGGTTCAATGACTGCTGTCTCTGAGAATTGTGAGGAGTGGCAAAACAGTTTGTGTGGTAAGAGACAGCTGAAAAAAAGTAAGCTTTTAACTCTTTTCTCCCCTTCACCATGTCCAAATGTCAATGTCAAAGACCCACAATGGGCAAAGCTCTGTGTGCCCACAAGTGACTCCCAAAACCCCAACTCCAACTCTTTGTGCCCCCCTTTCTCCCTGTCAGCAAATTCAGCCAGAAAAGTTTTCTCTTTGAAGTGGTGCTCAGCAGAAAGGCAAACAAACAGAGCCATCTCTCCACTGGCCAGGGCCCACTTCAGCATTTTAGACATCTCTTTCAGTTTACAGCTTGCCTAACATCAGCAGGATGGATCCTCCTGACACAAGTCTATGTCAGCTGGACTGGAATAGGGGCTCTGCTGAGACACAATGGACCCCTTCCTCCTCCTCCTCCTCCTCCTCCTCCTCCTCCTCATGCCCACCTCCCTCCTGAGATGCTGAGACAGGAGTGAGCGAGTAGGAAGGAAGGAACAAAAAGAAAAAAAGGGGAAGTAAAACACAATACATATGCCTGTACTTTCAGTCCGTGTGTGTACGTGTGTGTAATCCTCTTCAAGAAACTTCGCCAGCTCAGACCGAGAGAGAGTGAGAGAGAAAGCTGCACGCCCCACTGCTATCTTCCTCTCTATCTGTTTCTGTCTTTCTCTCTTCTTCACTTCCTGCTTCTCTTCATTAGTCTGTGTCTCTCTTCTCTGGCTCCAGCAAGGCACACTCATCCAGGAGGACATTATTAGCTGTCAGCATTAACAACCAGCGTAGCAGCAACAGCAGCGGCGGCAGAGTCGGTTTCATAACAATGCTCACAGAAAGCCTCTTCTCTGCCCCAGCGAGAGGAGCAGGCAGTCAGGACAGCCTGCTGCGTGCAGATGGTGCTTTGTCTCTGCTAGTTCCTGCAAAAGTGACACACAGACACAAACGCAAGCACACATGTACATGCACACATAGTTGGAAGACGGTGCCACTATTCATTCCTAATCCTCTGTGGTTTGCATGAAAGTTAATGGCAGGTGTTTAAAGCTGCGGCGATGCCAAGAGAAGGAAGGGGAGGTGAGTGGGAGAAGATCAACTCTTTCCTGCTGGCAAACACTCACATGCTTTTCCATGTTGGAAAGACAGTGTATTACATCCCTATTAGATCTACATACTACGCCCCTTCATCCATCCTCATTCCTTCCCCCCTTTTTTCGCTTTATCTATCTCTGGCATAATGTCCGTGCATGCAGTTGAGAGCAATTAGGACTTCTTTGGAGGAAAATAGCCAGTCATTACGGAAGAGCAGGGACTCCACAGTGTGATGGTTTACGCCAGGTGGGAGGCTATTAGACAGCCAAGTGGTGTGAGCAAAGTCCCATGGTCATAAATAGAGGGAACAGTAAACATTCCCCACGACCACCAAGCGCTTTCCTACCAATAATATAATGAGTTAATAATTTAGAGAAATGCTCATTTGCGCATCCACAAAATACTGAATCCACAGTATATATATAATGTAGGCTACAGTCATTTAAATGATTGGACTTTTTCACAGCAAAATTCAAAGCACAGGCGTTACTAGTAACATTAAAGATGGTTCTGGTCTATTCAGGTGTCTCTGTGAGCCATGACATTGTGACAGTGAGCCAGCACGCAGGATACCTGGAGCCTGAAACTAGCCTGAAAGTAGCTACTGTAGATGGAATTTAGCAATCATTCATTTTTACTATATTACAGCAATATTTTTCTGTTGTGAAATGTCAAAATATTTTCCATGAAGGAAAAAACTACAATCCTTTCTTTAATTATGTAGAAATTGTATAACTCTAACTGTACTTTTTGTTCTCCTATCTGAACAACTGACAAAATTTTGATGATCACGTCTTTAAAACACTAACTGGAATGAAAAGTTTCAAGTGTTTTCCGCCTTTAAGTCATTTCACACCATGCATGCAAATGTATCAGAAAAATCTGCTTGCAGAAAGCTGCAAAATATTCATCTGGGGAAAAGATAGTTGGCCTTGAATTCAACAGATTTCCACCTGCAGAAATATGTTTCTCAAATCCAAATGTTTGGTTTCTCTAAACCTAATACTGTACAACAAACAATGTCCACCTCATTAAGCAAATAAAGGATAGTGTACAGCATGAGATTGCCCTGCAGCTGGAATAAGACAAAGATGCTAATATAGCTGTAGTACGCAATGCAATTTGATGCTAACACAAGCTAACGCGGCTAGACCTTCTACATGCAAGTTTATACAAGCTACTTTAGAAAATGCAACATAGAGAATTTGCATGTGGATTTTGCGTATTTCCTGCACCAACGCTTTACATCAAATTGGTTACAAAACTGGTTTTTACTCTGTTATGCATCATTCTTAATTGAATATCTTGTAGTTTTTAATTGCTAGACAGACATAACGAGTGATTTGCAGACATTACCCTAATATCTTTGAACTTTTGAAGGGCATTTTTCACGATTTTCGGCCAAAGGACTAATTGATTAATCAAAGCACACTGGATCAATTATATATATATATTTAAAAAATAATTAGTTGCATCCTTTAATGACAATGTGAATTTTAACTCAAACCTTCAAAGCTCAAAGATCTTAAAGAATTAGGATCAAAGCTTCATCCTGATTTTCTACACAAGTTGCAACACCATATCTGCAAGTTGCAACAGCACTCTACATGTAAACACTCAATGTGCAAGGAAATGATGCAGTCAGTCCAATAATAAAATCTAATAATAAAAGAAATACTGAAACTTCTCAGTTTACCACATATTATTTAAGATTTGGCAACAACATGTAGATATGATTTTGCAGTTTTATGTTTGATAGTCTCAATTAAAAATCTTAATGCTTTTAAATACAAGCAGTGGACCATAATTTGCTTGTTTTTTGGCCTCTATGCCAGCTGAAATGGGAATGACTATTAAATACATTATTTTGGATTGGCAAAGCTTACAAACAAGCTTGCAGGATGCCAATGTGGCAGGAGCAAGCTACGGAGAAGCTGTGAGAACATGAAAAATGACTTTGGCTGCACTTAAGAGCAAAATATGGAGGATGTACCCATTTCTCCATACTGTATATATCATATCCGTGGCAGACGAGAGTGCATGTACGCTATATCTTGCAAGCACACTGGGAAAACAGGTCCTATCAGTAGAGAGAATCAGACACCTGCTGCTGTCTGGTGCAGTCCACAGCCACTCTGCCAAAACTATCCTTCACAACCACAAACAAAAAACTGACTCAGAAGCAAGTGAGACACAACAGAGCAAGGAAAAACAAGCAAGAAACAGGTGCTGGAGATTTGCAGAGTGCGCCAATTACACTAAACACACAGTAGATTTTAAAATGTCTGTTCTTTGAGACAAAACTATTACCAGCCAGCATGAGATGCAGTACAACAGTTGCTCAAAGAATAACTGAAGTACAAGTGTTCCCAAATGCCTGTGAAGCACACAGTTCTCTGTAATTTGTCAAGTGCCCTACTTCACAGAGCAATCTTTGTTTTCAGCATCAAAGCCTTAATGCTGTCTGAGAATTAAGTTAAAAGATATCTAAAGATCTGCATTGGGGGCATTTTGCAACACTTTTTTCCTATCAAAGAACATTGTTTCACTCTCATATATTTTGAATCTATGAAAAGGGCTTAAATGGCTAATTGGCTATAACTGATGTACCATACGTTACAAAACTCTTTTATAAAGAAGAATTACTTATAGAAAGATTATTTACAACCATGTAAAAGTCTACAGATGATCCTAAATCCTCCTTCCTCTGTGAATCTGCAGAGCAGTATGTCTGAGTGACATCAAGCTGTACATTTGTGGCCTCTTTGCAGATGGCACAGTGTAATTTCACACCCATTACCTCCTCTCCACAATGCATAGCACAATCACATGACAGTAAAATCCTCTCAAACCAACTCCTATGGGAACTTTTAGAAGCCGTTAGTGGCCTGGCCATTATGGGAATTCTCAGAAGAGTTCACAAGAGCTATTTCAGCAGCGTCCAAATTACTGTGTTAAATGGAGTATTAGGCCCGAGAATATGATTAACCAATTGTAATTGCTTTGCTTCTGTGACTTCAAAACAGACAGCCAATGCACTATTCAGATTTCGTTCTGTTGCTTTTCCTCCTTACAATGTAATGTCAACAACAGAAAAAAGGACACAGCAGCAATGAAAGACACTCTTGCAGAATAAATATAACATCCATTCTCAGTCCAAAAAAAGCACTATGCTAAATAAGAGAGTGGTGAGCGACAGTGAGAGACAGCACCTGTGCTTTCAAAAACCATCATCTCATCCTGCATCGGTGCACTTGCTCCCCCCAGCTTGCCTCTCCGCTATCTGCCGTGTTATAATACAGCCGAAACAAACAAATGAGTCCCTACACAAGCATGTTGTACAGCAGATCAGCCATGTCCAACAGTGCTCTCTACAAGCACAAATCATGTTCGTAATCACAGTACACCGACTCTACCAGTCACCAGGGAATATCTGTTGAGGCAAATGAGACTCCTGATTTCCAATACAAACACATGAGCACACACACTCCGCACGTCAGCAGTGATAGCTACCATCAAGCACAAGCCGTATGCATGATATCATAAATATTAAAGCGCTGGTTTTGCATTTTCTTGGCATTTTTCCTCCTCGCGATAAATCAAAAGGCCTGATAGGAGCTGCCATGTACATTGCGATGCTGCCTGTGATGCGTTTGCCTTGGGAGGCCGGCTTTTCATATCTGAACACATGCAGGCCACAAAGACGTGAGAGGAAGTTCAACCCCCAGCGGAGTTGAAGGCGGCGGATGAGGGGAGGGATAGGGAGGGCGGTGTAGCAGGTAGGAAAAAGGAAATCCCTGTAAGCAGTGACAAACTTATCAGTACTGTATCTGTTGCATCAGAAGCAGCTTAAGACATTCCATGCGCTCTTGAGATGATCAAATGTCCTAATAAACGTCTCAAATGCAAACATTGTAAGGGTGCAGGCCATGGCCTGCATATCATTAACAAAGGCCTTTTCTCTGCGGGCAGGCTGCACTCTAAGTTCCCCTGCCTGTTGTGACAATGCCCACAGGGGGAGAGCAGATGTCCGTTGCCAGCAGCACATCTGCATACAGCCTCAATCCCCACCCCTTCACTGGCCAGACAATGGAGCCGCCCTCCTCCTCCTCCTCCTCCTCCTCCTCCTCCACTTGAATCTTTCTTCCACTGGAGCCTCCAAATGCAGTAAAATATAAAAAAGAAGAAGAAGAGGGCGAGTTGGGAACCAATGCCCACTCTGCTCAGTGATTCAAAACTGTGAAATCGAAAAGAATATATTCCAGATTTAACATGTACAGGTGCTCATATGGGTCGCTGATTGGGTCACTAATTAAGTACTCATTAATTAATAGGCCGCAGATGACAAGTGAAGTTTAAACTGGATGTGTTTGGTTGTGCACATGCTAGCCAGAAAACACACTTGTGCCAAACTTTTGATCACACTCTTCTGCATGACTGCAAATGTTGTTTTGCAAAGGAGCTCATTATTATAAATAAAAATGAATCAGTTAAAATTGCATCTTTCATATGTTCACCATTACCTTGTAAGTGACCAGCTCATTAGGGAACTTAATAAAGCCTATTCCCACATCACTATGAAGTGTATCGGCTAATGCCTACTCCCACCCTCTCTTGTCCCTCCTTGCTGATGGCGCAGGGACACATGGACAGCGACGCGAGTATAGCTTTCAAAACTATACCCCGGTGGAGAACACACTGAAATATTTCACACCACCTTTTTTTTTTCTTTGCAATAATCTTGAATCCTACCTCGACTGGATGTTTACTGAGAGTTCAAACGTCGGCTTTGGGGGCTCCAGAAATAGCATCGCAGGCTACGCATTTCAAATTCGCTTGTTATCTCGGATTTAGATAATGATCCACCTTAGATGACATAAAAACTTAATCCTGAACGCAACGGGACAATCTCCGGCGCTGGGGAACGGTGCCTGGTGTCGGTTTTTACGGGGGGAAGTAGCGTCGGCTCTCGGTGTGCCTGGTTATCCTGCTGTTTACTTATACGCTTCATAAACACTCCTATTCTTTTCCTCCTGCCAGAATTGAGAGGTGTGTATCAGTTTGCTTTTCCTTTTTTTCTCTCGCTTTTTGAGTGAGGCGGAGCCTTTGCCCACTTCTCCCTCTCACACACACACACTCACGCACGCACACGTACACTACACGCGGAGCGGATTCGCGCGCACACACCCAGCACACACGAGACACTACTTGCAGTTGATGGAGATGGGACAGTGGGAAATTTCGAGAAAGGCGATTTGTAATGGTGATATCCGTCCCGACTCGGTCGTTTTCTTTTCCTCCTTCGTAATGAAAAGGCAATTAAATGCTGTTGGATTTCCTTCCTTTTTTAAATATATTATTTTACTTAAAGTTTAAAGGATAAATTAAGATTTTAATCTTAATGAAAACACATAGCCATATGCAGGCACAGCTACTGAATGAATGGGAATAATTTGGTGGTTGTAGGCTGCTAAATTGAGCCACTTCACAAATAGGCTGAGTAAATTCAGTGGCGTAGTGATAGTTGGTTAGGCAAGTGAATAGGTTACTGAGAAGGAAGTGGATATATATCATTTATTACAGTGGCTTTTTGGCTGAGAGTAGGACTGTAAACAGGCAGAAAAAAAAGGATGGTATTCCCTTATATACTTATTTAGAGCCTATTCTCCACTCAACCACTTTGTAGATTTTGTACAAAACATCTAACAACCTCCATGAAAAGCAGTCATAAGTAAGATTCATTCATATACAGCCTGCACATAAGCAATGTTATAAAAGAGAAGCTGTTTACCGAAAAGGGGAAACGTTGCTAACGTTAGCTTCAGTTATGCTGGCAAAGTAAACCTGAAAGATGTAACTACTTTCATTTTTTTTTTCATTTTTTTTTTTTAGCTATTTTAGCTTAATGTTTTTATTATCATTATTATTATTAAACTGAATAAGTGAAATGTGTAAAAAAAAAAATAACATCTGGGCATTTCATATTATATTAATGAATGAATCAGATTCTAATAGTGTGACACGTAATTCCATTGTGGCTGTGACATTTGAAAAAAACTTAAATGCTTTACAGTCATTACTTGCTAATGTAAGTCCCAATGGCATCATGTGACAGACCCTGAAATTGTAATTCCACTATATGGCCACTATGTCAAATTGGCATCAAAGCTCGTCGCTCTTCCTGGGGGCCTGGTTGTGAGACCTGTCATCCTCTATAATCCTGCCTACAGCCCTGTCTGTAAATGTTCCTGTACAGACGCACGGATACATGCAAAGGTACATGGATAGATTTAGCTCTCAAATGCATGTTTACTCATTCATTCCTCCTCTTTATGCCACAGGTGCAGATTGCAGTGACTGCAGCTGTGCCTTGATGTCATGCTTAAAACATGCAATCTATATTCTCCCCCATTTAGCTCCAGCCTCAGCACTGGAACATTTGCGGACTCTTCATTTATTCACACAGCGGGTGCTGGCCATATATAACACGGCGCAGATGGCAGAGAGCATCTTTTGGATTTCCTGGTCACTTGAGTCTCTGCATACTTTTCCAACACTTCAGCAAATCTTAGTCTTTGAATGGAGCTTTTCACATACACAAAGAAAATCACTGTTAGGAATGGGTGAATCATTTACATACCTCCTATTCTGTATCTCGCTGCAGCTTCTGTACCATGTGCCCTATGTGTGTGTGGTCTTAGGCCTGGGGGCTCTTGGCCCTGTCCAGAGTGCATCTTTCCCCGTGGTCATTTTGTCTCCAGCACAATGTAACTGCTGGGCATGAACCCAAACACTCCAAAGACCAACACCAGCCAACAGGGGAGACCAACTGAAGCATATGTTTGCAATGGCAGCAGAGGGGCTGGATGACAGGGGCAGGAAGAGACCGGGGAAACGGTTTGAAGCACTGCTGTGAGGTTTTATCTGCAAGTCAAAATCTGAGTTAAATGAAGGCATCTCTTTCTCCAAAATACATTTTTAAAAAATCAGTAAACAGAAAGGCACTTAAAGGAATATTTCATCTGCAAAACCATCATTTGTATATCAATTACTCACCTCGTGTTGCCTTGAATACTTGAAGAGAACTTAATGGGGGCTGAATTTAACAAAAAAAACTGTGTCAAAGCATTGTCTACAAGCTCTTTCACAACTAGTACAATACAATCCAAGTCTCATTTATCCAGTCAAACGCTTACAACTTCCAAAACCCTTACAAAAAACTTTCCAACCATTTTCTTCAATTCATTGTGTTCACTGTGGAGACAAGTAAAAAAGTTTTCAGTAAGAATTCAAGGTTACAAGACAAGTAACTGGTATAAAACTGGTGATTTTGTATGGAAAGTATTCCTTTGAAATGTAAAATTCACTAAAATCTAATGACGTTTGAACAAGTCAACGATGCACTATAATATGTAATAGTATATATGTTGACTTGCTCACCCTATGTGGCAGATGTACCCTCTTGTTGTCATTGTAACACTTTATTGGGCATGGAAATGGGGTCCCCACACCTCTGCATGAGGTCATAAAATCATACTAATTTCTCCCAGCTAATCAGCAATGATCAGGGTACATATACCATGGCATCTGACTCATTAGAATGATAATAATAAAAATAACTCAGTTTACAATAATTGACAACAGTAAATGTCTTGTAATATCCTCCAATAACACTGGGATTTCAATTTCAGTGAGTGCCCTATAAAAAGCTACATATGAGACTTGTTCCAAAATCTGCTTCTTTTTTTTTTTGTTACAGCTTTAATCCTACAATGGCTGTTTGTTCATAATACGCTTATTCTTTTTGGTGTTTACTATAGGTCACTGAGTAAATCACCTTTCTGTTCTTTATTTTGTCTCTGCACATTTCAAATAGCAGTCTTAGTCTGTGATTCTGTGACGCCACCCCCCTGCCCCCTTTGATATTTACTCCAGGCTCTAGCATAAGAATCCGCTTGTACTAAATCAATACATACCTGAAAATGATCTAAATGTGCACCGCATTAGGGTTCGATATTATGATTTGCCTTTGTTTATACATTAGTTGTTAGAGAACGACAGTCAACACACACACACCTCTAATCTCTTCACTGTACAGTGGGTATTTGAGAGGATCAGTAGTGTGCGACTGCATATTTCTGCAGAGAGACATTATTTCTTCCCTCAATTCCTCCTGGCAGAGATCTGAGTGTTTGACCTTTTTAAAATGCAAAGCGATTCTTCTACTCCAGAGAGTGAACGGGAGGCTCATGATTGTGCTACTAAATTTGAGGGACTTAATGCAGTAACTCACAGAGAGGGAGAGCTGTTCTGCACCTGCTGAAGTCTTGACTTGGTTACGGGGATACAATAACACCTCCAAGGGTTATGTTAATCTTTAAAGACGGGTTATTCTTATGCTGCTCCACTCTTTACCTCATTTGAATGAATATTTCACTGCAACCTTGAATCAGTCTCTCATGCTTAAATCACCTTATTGGATAGCATTTTACTTTAACTTGGTCCTGCATATGTACTATTACACTTGGGTTTTTTTTTTAAGTCTTAAGTATCAAAATAAATGATGAAGATTTTTGTTCATTCAACCCAACCATTCATCCATCTTTTATATCATCAAATAATTGGTTACTATTCAAACTGTAAATGTTATTTTGGATGAACTTGATGCTTCGGCAGTCACCTCACTTATGATTTTACATAAACATTTCACATTATTGCACATATTTCTTCCCTTTTTTGAGAAAGGGAAGCTCAGCTAATTTAACATCACTGCCAGCGCACTTGAAATTATCAGCAGCTAAAAAGGGGATATCATGTTATAGTGAGAATTTAACAACTTATGACACAGGCTACATATGCGATATCATAATGAGAAGCTCTCAGGAGTGTAATTTACATTTGATAATGATGTCAGATTGTGAAGAGTGTACCATTGTACTGCATGCACCTCCTCCACTAAGTGTGCATACAGTGAAGCAGCAGAATGCCTTTTAACACTGGTTTTGAGATGACATAATATGATTCAAACAAAGCCACACAATACCACTCTGACCGCACTCACATCTAATTATATTCCAACGCATTAAGGCCTCTGACACATTCATAGCCGCCTTTAAAACACACAGGGATGCTGTCATTGGCTTATATTTGTGCTTTCAAATAGGATGCAAATGAAGCAGATTTACCCTTCTGACTGGAGAATAAGTGTGAAAACAGTTAATTAGTCTTGTTGTGAGGTCTATGGATGCTTCCTCCTGCAGCAGGAAATACAATACTGAGAATGTTTATATGAGATGTTGGAGCATTTTTCAAGGCTGACCATATAAACTATAAGTACAGTTTGTAATGAGTTATAATGTCACGGAAACAACAGCAGCCTCCACACTCTGAGCACAGAAAATATCTACTGAAACAGAATTTAAATTTGTTTCCCCTAATTAAAACATCAACTCAAATGTAACTAACTTCATTTGCTGACTTATTTTCCATCAACCTCCTTTTGGTCAAATGGAAGAGACAGTGTAAAGAAGCTGATTCTGCGGGGTGTGTGGTCCAGCTTCTCCTCTGCAAATTGGAATAGATATACCCATTTTACCTAATGGGATTAAAATGCTGTGATGCTGAGGTTATGAAGGAGCAGACTTGATGAAACTAAGAGGTGGAGCTTCCTAAGTAGTGATGAAATACTCGGTAATATTGTAGAAATGTGGCAAGCCAAAGTGAGCTACTGTTTGAGCCAAGAAGTGTGATTCGAAGTGGCGGATGGAAGAGTCCATTCTTTTCCCCTGTGCATTATTGTCCCCTAGGTTTAAATATATAGCAGAAAACAACATCAGGAATCCAAAAGACACATTCTGCTTCAATAAAGCACTTTGCAAATATCTAACTTCACATTCACGTAGGCCGTAAATGAACCCAATCAATCTTTTGCACTCCTATTTAGCACAAATTTGCTGTCAATTTACTGCTACAACAGCTATGTTTACATACTGTCACAGTCTCGAATACAATTTTCCTCATATAAACTATGCATGATAAATTCACCCCTCCTTTTATAAACTATTTTCTTGTTCCCTTGCGGGTGGGGTACTTGAACAGACTGCTGCTTGTAGGCCTTTGTTTACAACCAGCCTAATGTAATTATACTCTCCACCTACACACAAATTAGCATGCAAACTGTGTCGGAGGTTTGAGAAATACATGGAGGAATGTGATTTAGTGCGAGGAGAGGTCTGATCTTGCGAGGCGGCGTTTCTGCTCGATGCCATGATGTCACGTCTGCAGACCTCACGGCTGAACATGGGAAGCGGGACTGCAGCTCCGAAAGTGCTCCATTTAAACACACATGTACAGTGCCGAGGCACACAAACACACACCCACAGAGCTTCTTAGCTGGGGAGCTCTTATCTCCACTGAACAAACTCCTCGAGTGATGGGAATGTTCTCAGGATGTTATCTTGTCCTCTGTGGAAATAAGATAGCCAGCCACCTTTATCACTACCCTCAGACTCTGGAGGGCCCCTGACCATTACTGGAACAAGGACCACTAGGCTGCCAGGGGACACTAACCAACTGGCTGCCTGGGAAAAAAAGAGACTGTCAGGGAATTGTAAGTACTGCAAGTGGAATGACTGACAGGAGATTGGACGGAGTCTTACAGTTAGGTAGTTTAACCCAGCCAAGGGAGTCAACTCTGTGCCTTGAAAGCTGTTTTGGACTTATTTGCACAGGATGCTAAACAAAATGAAATGCCAGACATAAGGAAGAGTCACACTGTGAGCCTTGACACCTTATTAAAAAGAATATAAGAAGAGAGGGAAAAAAAAATCTAAAGAAATCAGGGAAGCTAGGCATTAGTTATAATTGGCAAAAGAATAAACAGAAAAAAAACCTTTTGAGATATGTGATTTAACCGAAACATCTCCATGGCAACTCTCTTTTCAAGTCACCTCTTTAATGAATAGGTAATGGACAAAATGCAAAACACACACAACTTCATAGCGTCAGAACGGAAGCCAAAACTGACACAAGCAAGAAAAAAAAAAAAAAGAAAAAGTAGATTTTGTTTGACAAAAAGTGATTTTGCAGTGTGCACAACGGAGTGTGTCAAAACAGCACAGCAGCCTTTTTTTTGTAAAGGAAACACACGCAAACAAACTCACTCACACGCATACAATATAGCAGAGCAACACAAATCTTCCTTCTGTTGCTGTCATTTTGACTGTCTGGCAAATCCACCTCTTGTTTTCAAAGCTTTTTTTCCCCCTCTAACAGGTGCAAAACCTCTCAACTCAACACATCAAAGAGACACATGCACCTGCGAATAAATCACAGCGAATGGTAAGAATTCAGACTAGGGCCTCCTAACACCAAAGAGGTAGGATTCAAAGTGTCTGATTTAATATTCATGAAGTGCAAGGCTTTGGTGGTTGAATGCTTGTTTACTGAGATGTGTCTTTTGTCCTTGGGAGAAGGTTTGATATTCTACCAGGCAGCTGTATTTACATTTACTAGGGCTTTTGCCTCTACATTTTAGAAATATATATATATTTCATCTAACATGGCACATACATTACACGCGGCGGCTGCAGAATGATTGATATGCGGTTTCAGTACGCTCTTTTGTCCCCTGTGAAGTATTAAAAGCCTTACCTCTGTTCTGACACAGCTAATGAGAGTCTCTGATTATGAAGTGTTGGTGGCTTCCGTGCGGAGGAGTTGTTCAAGTTGCAGCAAGTCCAGAGCAAAGTGAAGTCTGCAAACTGCACCCACAGGGACAGAGGTGGCAGACAACCAGTCAAGACCAGACAGAACCAACTGTCAAACCCGAAGCACAGGTGTTTCTCATAATAAACACTTATTTCCCTCTTGTCAACACCACTGCACCTCTTTTTAGATTACTTTAGATATTTTCTGTCCACCAAATGTGTTCAACAGCTTTATACTGTGGGTATCTGTTGCAGTGATAGGACAGTGAGAGTGTTAAAATAGAGCAGGAAACCTTTTTTTTTTTCTCTATCTGGGCATCTGCTTCTTTCTGTTTTATCAAAGGCATGGTCATTTTAAACCCCTCGCCCTGCAGCTCTGTGTCAGTCATGCACCTGCATCACGGAAGGAAGTAGTTTTTGGCAGCAATGATCACCTCAAAGTGAAATCACAAAGGGCAGCAGCTCCAGATGGATGCCTCACAGCTTTCTTCTATTGCTATATAAAAAGCTTGAAATGTACGTCACCTTTTTTTTAAAAGTGAAACAAACTCCTACAAGGTCGGCGCAGTATGTGGATCAGCTAATTACCACAGCTGAAAGAAAGCTTGTTAGAAAAACCCATCTCCCCAGTGGGTACTTAAAGACAGAAAGCAGCTGGTCAGAATGTACTCTGGAGAAAACATCAGCTATCGGAAAAGTGGTTGGGGATACTCTTCACTTAAGTGCATTTCTCTGAGCAATGTTCTCTGTTATTCGCTCCCACGCTTTTCCTTCTCGTGTTGGGTCTGCGCACACACATATCCATCCCTCTCATCCCCAGGGGTGAAACAAACCCATGCATTATGACTCAAATCAAGCTTAATTTATTTCACATGCTCTAATTTAATGTCTTCATGTTGATATGCATTGAATAAAAATAGCTGGATTATTTTTCTAATTATTTCCCCCCACGTTTTCTCCAGAGCATGCACATTACACAGGGGTTTTGGTTATTTCATTTCTCACACAACTTGGCTGTTGAACAACTCAGTGATCTGCGCCCTGGCTGATGAACTCATGCAGACCTGCTGCCCTCTGCTGGACAAACTATAAACTACAACAGTCTCTTATGATTAAAGCATGTTTTACGTTTGCTCCTATTTTCTCACAAAAGAAAAGTCCCATTTGGATGAACCCTGGAACTAAATTATTAATGCTGCATAAGAAATTGCATTTTTCTTTCTATACCAGTACATGCTGCAGCTGCACTTACAATGGGGACTTACTACATTATAATATCACGTCTTAAACTCATATATTGCTCTTATATACTGTGTGTATGTTCAGAGCTGCATGCATGCAATTTATATGCTCTGAATTTCTTCTCCTGTCACTTTAAGAATGTGTTTGCTGGAATAA
>JAOWBC010000318.1:7882631-7895160 GCA_028566105.1 Hypoplectrus providencianus
ACTATAATATAGTATGAAAAACGAAAAACTTTAGCAATTAAACACAGAACTCATAACAGTCATAACAAAACATAACAGTCATAACCGGATGTTTATTCGTCTTTCAACTTTTCTTAATAAGTTTTATTATTATTTTTCTTGTTTCACATCCTTTAGTCCCCGTGGCGTTTTGAAAGGTGATTGTAGATTTACTCGTAACACATGTTAAATATCTATTGTTAGTTTGAAGAAAAACTCAAAATCAAATGTCACTGTCAGTCCTTTAGTCAGTTATCCGTAAAATATGTATTGGATATTTAAATTTACATTCCTACCAGTTTTTGATGTATACCATGACAAATGCTAATCAAATTACTGCTCAATTTACCTACTTATTATAGCTGAATAATTAAAACCAACAAACCGTATTGTTTCAAAAGCAGGTGTCTTCTTTTTGGGGAGGTGAATGAGTAGAAGTGTCACTACACTGAGTAAAACTCATATCAAATCCACTTTAAAACGTAAAGTAATTTTCAGAATAAATACATTAGAAAGTTCTCAACATTTCTAGAAAGAAACTGCCGGCTCTGAAAGTACTTCCGGTTCAAATATTTTCCACAATCAGAAAATATCGAAGAAATTACTCCATAGACCCCAACTCATATTTCACCTTTATAATCTGTTAATTCATTAAAAAAATGGAAATATTTTTTTTTTATTGTTTCAGCAGGAAATAAGATGTTTTGGAGTTTTTGTTATCGTGAAACCGGAAGTTGTTCCGTCTGGCATTAACGTGTGCTCAGTGTCAACAACAGACAGACTGGCTGCAGATGGAAAGAGAAGGAGCTGCAGGCTAACAGAACTAGTCAACTAAGGGGTAAACATTATAAAGGACAACACAGAAATAACAACCGATAATGTGAGTGTCGTCTAGCTTCACAATAACAACCGTTGTATGTAACAACACTTATTCTTTTTCTGCTTTATGTCTCCGCGTTGCTTTTTCGAGGAACTAGCCTGTCAAGCTAGCACACTGGAGACAACTTTATTGAGATAATTGACGCATCTCCTTCGTTATCTAGCAAATGCACAGATTGTCATGAGTTGTCCAAGCCATGTAGAGGTTGTCTAAATGTTAAAACATTGCCAGTGTCTACTGGGTTGAACGGTCGTGTGTCCAGTATGAGCGCATCAGCTGGGGACAGAGAGCCAGGAATCCCTCTGGATAATAATGCTAAGGAAGAAAGTGGTCCTACCTGCATAGGGGAGAACAGCAAACATGTAAGTAACTAATTAAAACAAAATTAACGTAGTAGGACCAGATTCTGAATTCCGACCTTAATCAGTTACCACACGTATTTAAACATGATATTTGACTTTGTTGTCATGCAGGACTCTGCAGTTTGCTCAGGCAACAGTGAAATCAAGAGCCGTGCTGTGGTTAAGTACTCTGCAGCCCCACCTCCCACCAGCTATGCCCTGCTGCAGGAGAAGACGGACCTGAAGCTGCCTCCTGCCAACTGGCTCAGAGAAAACCCCCAGCTGGGCAGCGCTGGCACCACTGTATTAGGGTCCAGCAGCAAGAGCAAGCCTTTTTCCAGGTATAATTGCATGAAAAAAAATACTCCTACAGCATCTGATATGCACATGTATTGTGCAGGTTTGCTGACTTCTGTATAGAGGTTGAGTTTTTGCTTGATCAAGCCAGTAAGCTCCCCCTTAACCAATAAGAAACCCTTTTGTTTTTATTTTGTTTCAAGCCATTCAAAGAAATGATGACAAATGTGTCAGGAGAGGTCAAGAAGCCTCAAGCTTATAAAACAGACAGTGAAAGGGAATTCTCTCTTCTCATGTTGGTGGATAATTTCTCTTCCACACTTGTTTCAAGAATATGAAGTTGAATCATAGTCAAGATTTATATCCCGTTTATATGAATAAAGGAAACTAAGTATTATGAAGACCTCTTGTTAGGACAGTGATTTAAAATGGGACTGTAAATGACCACAATGAGTAACGTTTATAATCTGTCTTTACTTTATATCATAATTTGCAAACTCTGTGGTGATTAAATTCCTATTCTTCTTTTGTAGTTTTGGCATGGCTTATGAATTCATTGACTGCGTTGGGGATGATGTGGATGTGGTATCAGACTCAGAGGTTTGTGGAGCTTTTACAAAGCTAAATTATCTTTCTTTGCTTCTGCAACAAGCACATTCACCTGCTGTTAACATGGTTTTCTGTCACATCTAGAACATCAAGAAGCTTTTGAAAATTCCCTACAGCAAGTCTCACGTCAGTATGGCCGTTCACCGTGTGGGGAGGACGTTGCTTTTGGATGAGCTGGATATTCAGGAGCTCTTCATGCAATCCTCTCAGGTACAGAAATCATTTAATCCAGAATTGTTCATGTCATGGATGGAACCCTTTAAAGGCTCTTTTATATATGTGGTTTACGTCTTTGTTTTCTCTCTGCTATGTGTGCATGTTGTAGACAGGAGATTGGACGTGGCTAAAAGAGTTTTACCAGCGGCTAATAGATCAGAAGTGGCAGAGGAAAAAGAAGAGTAAAGAGCACTGGTATCAGAAAGCAATCCTGTCAAAGTTCCTCTACTATAGGTGAGTACTTAAAGTGGGCTACATTTTTTTAAAGTGCATCTTTCCCAGTGCTATCCAACAACAACTGCTGTGTTCCTCCAGTATAAATGGGGATGGGGCTGCAGAGCCCGTACCAGACAACCTGAATGAAGGGGAGGATGAAGATGAAGCAGAAGAGTTTAATTCTTCATGGCCCACCACCTTCACCAGCACAGCGTCGGATACTGAAGAATCAGATGCTCCAAAGCAGGTGCAGCACCTTTTTGGTTGGAAAGTTTTTTGGTAGTCTGTACTCTGATTCTGCAGCTGAAAAATGTTCAGAACCAAACCGGTAAACCAAATTCATCACTACTGACTCAGCAGCTGCCCCAGAATAAAACATAATGAGACTTTGTGTTGATGATGGCCCACTAATATTGTAGTAATAGTAATGTACCTCTAATCTGGTTTTTCAGGCCAGTTCGTTTGTCTGTTTGGCAATGCTACGTGCACCATGTGCATGTTCCTCCCTCTGAACTCTATTGATATTACACCTCCTTTATGGGTGTCACGATACATCGATCTTGTTTGATGTTCAGTCAGTTAAAATATCAATAATCCTTAAGAAAGGCAAAAGTATAAATGTTATGTTGTATTGTGACGAAAATTATGATTTACACCCTTAATAACATTCATGTTGCTACCTGTAAATGTGCAGGAAAGTGTTTCTATGGACAGCAAATTTGCTTTGGGCCAGGTGACGTCTGTACCCAAAGAACAAAACCTCCCTATGCTCTTCAATGAAGGGGAGAACAGTCAGGTAGAACAACCTCTTCCTTTTCTTTAATGGATAACTACTTCAGTTGGAAGCTTATGTCTCATGTGTGTCTGTATTCTATCTGATGTCACTTGTTAAACAGGGTTTAAGGAACGATTTTGTGCGAAACATCATGTGGACATTTGAGGATATCCACATGCTGGTCGGGTCAAACATGCCAATCTTCGGAGGTGGTCGCTATCCTGCCGTCAGTCTGAGACTCAGGTTGGAATTTTTAATCATTTGCTCGAAATAGGCATTGAAAAGAGAATTCATTTAGGGTGAAAATTAAAAAAGTAATAATTGTATTAGTAATGCGCATTTGTTTGGTTGAATGTTAAAAGTCTGTGTCAGCAAGATAATGCAAATTACACAAATGGCATATTTTTTTAATTTAGTTATCTGACCTCAGAAAGTGAACTAGAAATGTAATTTTTGGATGCTGCAACCTATTCAGAATTATACATCGGTTCCACTGCTGTGTTTTTCAGGGACAACAATAAACCAATCAACATCCTGACAGGTATTGATTACTGGCTCGACAATCTGATGTGTAATGTCCCAGAGCTTGTTATGTGCTTTCACGTCAATGGCATTGTTCAGGTAAATTACTGTTTTCTCTTTTCTGGTTTCAAAGAAAATTCTATACATCAACTGTAAAATGTTGTTTAAAAGAACTGACAGAGATATTTTTTTCTTTCTGTTTTTGTTTCCTGCAGAAATACGAGATGATAAAAACAGAGGACATACCTCACTTGGAGAACTCGACTTTCTCCACAAGGGTGGTGAAAGACATCGCCCAGAATATTCTCTCCTTCCTCAAGTCCAACTGCACCAAAGAGGGTCACACCTACTGGCTGTTCAAAGGTGGGAGATAAGTGAACATGAAGCCTGACGTATTTTTAAATCATTATGTTCTTAATCATTTCTAATTTCTTAAATCCACAGCTAGTGGGAGCGACATTGTGAAGCTTTATGATCTCACTACTCTGTGTGAGGAGGCAGAAGAAGAGAAATGTCAGAATCCCTTCACTCTGCCTGTGGCTGTGTTACTGTACAGGTAAACACTCAGGACAGGAGCATCTTTGTGCAGCAGGATTCCTATAAAAATGATTAAAGCTGCATAGATACAACATTAGATGTAGATACAACACTCAATTATTGAATCTTATTTCACAGAGAGTATAGTATTAATAATATTTCTGTTTTTTTTTCATGTGCAGGGTTGCCAGCAACCTGATGCTGAAGGCGCGTCAAAACAGAAAACACTATGGCACAATCAGAACTCTGCTCCTAAACTGTGTCAAACTTCTGGATGAGGAGCGGCACCCACAGGTATGTTACAGTTTAAAAGAAAATGGACACAGAATTTCAAACTCTGATCCTGCATTCAAAGGTTGAGCTGACAGTTTGAATGACAAATAGAAAAAAAACCCCATCACAAATGTTTTTAAAGTACATATTTAGTCATCATTTGTCCAGATTCGATGAGAGTAGTGCTTTGAAACTAACTGTAAAGTAAAAAGTGAAACAAGTTGAATAAATCAGAGAAAGTTCAGATTTGATTGAACCTGACTACGGTCTTGATCTCCTCCATCTCCTGTCTCTTCAGATCATCGCCTCCGCCCACTACATGCTGTCAGAGCTGTTCCAGCTCGACGAGCCTCCAGAAGAAGATGAAGGGGAGTCGCTCCGGGCCGGCGGCTCAGAGGACAGCTACAGCGACGAAGATAGGGAAGAGGAGGAAGAGCTGACGGAGGACAGTGATGAGAATGGCTCCTACAGCCCACAGTATGATAGTAAAGCCGTGGCTGTGATCCGCTCTGTCGGGGAGCTGTCTGTCCCTGAGAAATACAAATCCACTTACCAGATCAGAGTGAGTTGCTAAATGTTTTTCCTGAGGGGACAGTATCGAATGCATGGATAAATATGTTGCATGTAAACGCCAAAGCATGACTGAAATGTTTTGTTCCCTGCAGCCAAGCGGGGCTTTCCCAGTATCTCATGACAAGGAAGAGAGATGCAGACACGTCCTGAGCTACGTGCTAAAGGCCAGTCCCTGCATGATATTTGTGTTCATGATTATGTACATACAATGCTAATATGTCATGTGTCACATGCTGTGTTGATAATCGCTGCAATACATTACACAGGGGCTGAAGGCAGTGGATGGCACCATCAAGAAGGAGAGTGATCTCCCAGCTGCAGACCCTAACACACCCATTCCTCTGAAATATGAGGACAGAAGTGCAGTTGGAGCCTGTGCTGCTGAGCAGGGCATCTCTCTGCTTCTTGAACGGGGTCAGTCTACAAACCTTATTTCAAAGATACAATACTAATACTAATTCAACAGGAAATCGCCCAGTATGAGTATTATATATATATATATTTTCTTTTTTTCCATGTACACACAACACTATTACTCTTCCAACATGTATGTGTATCACCAGCAGCACCCTTACAGTCAGACCAGAAGCTCCCAACTCGCTCCGGGATGATTCCTGGTTCGTGGCAGCACCGCATGAAGCTGCAGCTCTTTCTCAAAGCATCCAAAGCATACTACGTCCTGTCTGACGCAGCCACTAACTTAGTGAAGTATGGGCGAGCCCTGCGCTACATCAAGCTGTCTCTGCAGTGTTATGGTAAGTTTGTTTCACTAGGATATGTTATTATCATAGTAATTGTTTTCCAATATTAGATCACAATAAAGGTTTCTTGATAAAAGTTTTTCTCTATACTATTGCAGAGGGGATTTTTTTTACATTACCACAGAAATTTAAAAATTAAAGAACTATAAATGTCCCTGGTGAAGCACAAGGGTTTAAAATTCTATCAGAAGCCGCTTACGACCACTTAAATATTTATCTAATTTTATTGTTATTTTAAAATCTGCATACAAATTACTAACCATTTCTTCAGTATTTGATTCTCTTTGCCTTTTCTCTTTCTTCTTCTGTTGTTTCCACCAGATGCCTATTGTTCAGTGAGCGGTACACTGCACCCGCAGGTGCTGCACTTCCACAGCCAGTGCCTGTCCCTGTGTGGGGACATCCAGCTGATGTTGGCTCAGAACGCCAACAACAGGGCAGCTTACCTGGAGGAATACAGCTACCAGACCAAAGATGACCAGGAGATCCTGCACAGCCTGCACAGAGAGAGCAGCTGCCAGGGTCAGTCATTAAAAGACACAATCATGCAAATCTGTACGCACACGGTGACTAGATTTCTAGGAATTTTCAAACATTTATTCGATACATTTTATGATTCTTCCATTTGTCAATGCTTTGCTCTCTTACTCACCAGCCTTCAACATGGCAACAGACCTGGCCACAGACCCAGAGTACCAGCTGTTTGTTAGCAGTAAGTGTTATGAGGCATCGTATGAACTGCTCGCCTCTGAGGCTCTGAAAGATCACGCCTCAGATCAGCTGGCTCAGGTGCTTAAGAGGCTGGGAAACATCCGGAACGAGATGGGAGTCTACTACATGAACCAGGCAGCGGCCATGCAGGCTGAGAAAGAAGGTGAGGTGGATTAACAGGCAACAGATGGAATAATATGAAATAGCGAGCAGGTCATTATTGCCAAGTAAATCACCATAAAGGGGTTAATTTCTCTATGATTAGCTGCTCGCCGTTCATTATGCTACTTATTTCATGGCTGCTTACTAAAGAAATCAATCATTTAATTCAAAATATTAATTTAAAAAAAGTTTTACTGCCTCCAGACAATATTCTGTTGTTCATATGAATAAATGAATGGATATCAGCGGTTCGTTATAAATTTCCTTATACAATTAATCATAACCAAGTTTTAAACAGAGTTGTTGGTTAAGTGGACAGAAATACATTACATTATTCCTTTTAATTTACAGGTTAAGATATCTGTATTTATGTAGCATCTCAAGAATTCCTGAACTTTCATAATGTTCTTTGGACTTGGATCTGCCAAAATGCATACAGTTCCTAAAATGTATTCCTCTATCCCTCTCCCCTTCTAGTGAAGAAGTCTGTGTCTGTAGCAGAGCAGGAGATGTGGAAAAAAAGTTTTGCCTTTTTTGAGAAAGGCATGAAGGACTTTGCAGCCATCGGGGACAGCACCAACACCGCCCTGCTGCTGTGTAACACTGGCAGGCTGATGAGAATCTGTGCCCAGGCCCACTGCGCCATGTCCGCCGACCAGAGCAGAGGGGAGTTCTCACCTGAAGAGGCTCTCTACTACAACAAGGTGCCACGTCGAACCCTCCCAACTATCTCACTTCTCACCTCCCTCCCTAGCATGCTCGAAATTAATAGACTCTTAATCTACTTTGCACCCCAGGCCATAGACTACTACCTGCGTGCTATGAAGTCACTGGCCAGCCGAGAAAGCCACCCAGCTGTTTGGGACAGTGTAAACTGGGAGCTGTCCACCACCTATTTCACTCTGGCTACACTGCTGCAGGACTATGCCCCGCTGTCCAGGAAGGCTCAGGAGCAGGTGGGTTTGTTTAACAAATACAGATTCAAGAGAGGATTCGTGTTTGACTTTCATTTGTCGCTGAGCTTTTCTGAGGTCGTTGAACTGGTGAGGGGAGGAACTGTAGCAGACATATTCTAATCATTCTGCCTTTACATCATGCACCCATGTGTCTGTTTACTCAGATTGAGCGGGAGGTGACTGAGGCGATGATGAAGTCTCTGAAGTACTGCGACCTGCAGACGGAGTCGGCCCGTCAGCCGCTCTACCAGTACAGAGCCGCCACCATCCACCACCGCCTGGCCTCCATGTACCACAGCTGCTTCCGCAACCAGGTGGGAAACCATGTTTAATGATTCAGTAATACAAAATCTCTCTTTCCTTAATGTCTGTTTGTTTTTTGTGCTAATAATTGATGTTTTAACTCACCCTTTCCCTGTAAATAACTACACAACGACTACAACAGAATCACTGGAAGGGATATTTGTGTTTCATTATAGCAGCAGAATAAACACTGAGGATGTGTGTGTTCTTGGCTCTAATTGTGTGACAGGTGGGGGATGAACACTTGAGGAAGCAGCATCGCAGCCTGGCAGAGCTTCACTACAGCAAGGCTGTCTGTTTGTTCCTCAGCCTAAAAGATGCACCTTGCGAGCTGCTCCGCACGCTCCTGGAGAGGGTGGCATTTGCCGAATTTACCATGGCAGGTGAGGAACCGTTGTCAGCAGTGTTTGGGTCTGTCAAGAAAACATAATAACACTTCCATCCACGGCCTCTCAGAATAACGTTTCTTGTTTCGTGTTGTTTTTGCAGGTCAGAGCAGCAGCGCAGCAAAGCTGAAGAGCCTGACTGGAGCTGTCGAGATCATGACAGAAACTCGCTTTGCCTTCCAGCTGATTCATAAAGAGCTGCTGGAGGAGCAGACAGAGGTGCGTTCAGAGGAGCAGACGGGGATGCTCTCTTATGCATCGGCATCTTTACCTTTGCAAAGCTTTGTTCAGTTTTATCATTCACACCAACATCTTCCTTTCCCACTGCTTGTGCAATAGTTGAGTGAACAAGATCCTGCTGAGTCAGCAGAGTCCCCAGATGTGACCGCTGGTCCCACATCAGGACTGAACCTCCAGGAAGTGATGAAGTTAATCGGCGTGTTTGAGCCGAGTTTCTCCTTCCTGCTGCTACAGCTGATCAAACTGATGACAACAATGAAACGGAAACCAAGGTGAGCAAGAAATAGGAACCCTAAGATTAGCTATTTATGTATTAATATCCTAAAACCATTTTGGATCACTTTAAAGAAGCAGCTCTCATGTCCTTTTCTTAAAACTGCATGTAAAAATACAATATGTTAACGTATTACTATGTATGATATGTTAACATTAACAATGCCAACCAACTTATTTGTGTTTATTGCAGCAACAAGGATGAGGACTTGTTAAAGACCTTGAAGAACGTGTACTCCAAGCTTCTGCGAGCTGATAAAAATGCACCTCTCCTCCACCGAGTTGAGCTCCATATCGAGCTCCTGCAGCAGCTGACCCAGCAAACAGGAAGTGCAGACACACGTTCACATTCATGATATTGACATGAACCATAAGCAAATAAGACACTCAAGACCTTAAGTCCACACTAGTCCCTGCTCGAGGGGAGACTCGGCTCCTGATTTCTGACAGGCGACTATTAACAGACATCATTATTACCAGGCACATGCTCAGGCAACACCGTCTTACTCTGAATTACAGTTTCAAAGCTAATTTCACCTCCTGCGCCTTTTAAACGAATTCATCTTTTTCTAACATTTGCATCACAGGTTTGGAATTGTACATTTTTGTGAAAAGACTTGTAAATTCAGAAGATATTATTTAATTTTCCTATTGCTTAAGCAGTTATGGGTCACACAAAAAGCCCCTGTGTGTAGGATTTGATGCTGATTGTACCAAACATCACCTGGATCGCCTCATTTTTCTACAAACAAAAACATACAGGATAAAACTTCTGGTATGATCACATTACTTCTACACTCAGGGGGTTAAAAAGAGATCAATCATTTTAGCACATTCTTGCAAAGGTGATAAGTCATCTGACTATGTTAATGGTGTTTTTGATATTCAATAATACCAACAATGCTGTGAATAAAATGGATTGAAGTGTGACTGATGGATGAGAGGTTGAAATAAGATCTAAAGGGATTTTTGCTTTCCAAAACAACAGTGTGCAATAGTTTGGCAACATTCAATGCAAACTCAGAGGCTAGCGTGTCCTCATGCCTGTATGTAGACATTTATATCAGCATGGTTTGCTGTGACATGAAATAAAAGGTTTTTAAATTTTGTGGATGTTTTGTTACGGTTTCAATGGACAGGAAAGCTCTTTTTTCACAGCTAGATAGGTCGTTTGCTGATCACTCGCTGTGGAAATGATTCAGCTTAAAATAATCATGATCAAAATTCATGAAATAAAAACGTGCCATTATTTTTTATTGCTGTGAGTTTAAATTATGTAAACTTTAGATCTCCAGTTGCACATACAGTTTAGTTGTATTAAGGGTGTCAAGAGGCTGGAAAGTTTTGGTTAAGGTCCCCTTAAGGTGCTTAAATTCCACTCTAAAAAAGCTTTATGACCCCTTTTATTTATCCTGACATTTGAACAGTGGGAAAAAAAAGTTTGCAAAAGACTAAAGTAGGTCAGGTGACGCTGTAACTTGTGACTTCTGGTTTTGGCCGTCGCAGCACCGTTCGGTCGGGTCACAGAGGAGGGGCCATGATGCTTTCAATGGAGTGTCAGTGAACTGGGTCACCCCACTGTCACTGAACTGTATCCACACCAGATGGAGCTGCAGGTGGGCCCAAACTGTCCCTGCACCTCATTAATCAGGCTGGGCCCTCAGTGCTGTGGGTGACTGACTGTTGGACACTGACCGAAGGTAAGATGTGAAAAGGAGCCATTAAAAATGTCAGCGGGGACTGTGAACCTCAATTATAAACATTGTAGAGTAAAACTGGACATTTTGAAGTAGATGCAGATCAATTTGTGTAACCAGATTTTTTTGTATAATTCAATCCTCTAATAAAGTACATATTTTAAATATAAATACATGTAATAGGGAATTGAATGGTAGGTATTTATTTAGTTTTTATTACATATATTAGTGCAGTTTTGTACAACAGAAAGATATATAAATAAAGTACAGAAACCCTGAAAAGAAAATATGAGAAAATTTATTATTTATTATAATTTATTATTTTCTTTCCTCTGTTCATAATAATCTTTTAAATTCCTTATTTTTTTTCTCCCCAACCTAAATGCAATAATTTAATACTAATTCTGGGACACACACCATTGTGTTTAGAGTCAGTAGGAACAATTGTAGCCCAATTTCCATGAAGATAATAAAAGGTTACTTGAAAATAATCCTGGAATAACTTTTAAATCCCATGAAAGGAACTTTAACCTGTTTTTGGTCAAACAGGAAAGGAACAACCTTTGTAAGATTAAATTCCTTTTTCCCCTCATTTGCCTCTCAGGGCTTCTGTAAAAACATCATATTGTGACAAAAATGAGGAATGAGAGGCAAACATTTAAAGAACTTACTGATAAAAAAAAAAAAAAACTTAACAAAATATTTGATGGATTACACAACTATCCAAAATTGTGCTTCTGTGCAATATATTGCAGTTGGTCCTACTGGGAGCAGTGGGTTAGTCAGTTACTGGATGACACAGCGGTCAGATGGCTGGTCCTCCTGCGGTTCCTCTGGGGAGGCTGCAGGTTTCTCCTCCTGGTACTGATGGTTCAAAATGCTTTGTAGGATGTCTTTGCTCTCACTAGGTGGCAGATTGTAGAAGAAATACTGTGGTGCCATCTGAACAAACCTAGCAAGACAGGAGAGGAGAAAGTTATGTTGAACATCACTTAAGTAAAGTCGTTTTTGTCTGAGGGAAGACTCAAAGTATTTGCCCCTGACATTATTTCAACTGCAATGATCAGATTGACACATTTAAAGATGTGGAACCTAAGAGAGCATGACACGGCTGCACAGCTTTCTCCTCCTCCATTAAGCTGCAACTCCACATTCCTGAGGATCTGTGCTTCCCATAATCCCCTCTCCAGCCAGCTGATACTTGAGAACAGGATTAGGAAACCTCCCTTCACAACCAGCATGACTAGTCTCTGCTGAACTGAGGCTTTACATCTGGACCAAAAGGGAAAGGGAATGTGTCCGTCTGATTACTCCTAAGCTTCTTTAAATGTGAAGATACGAGGGGTGGTCTGCTGGGTTCTTTGAAAGCAACAGGAGACTGTGTGGTAAAGCAGACTGAATATGGTGAGTTATGTGACTGAAAAACAAGTGCACGGATTAAAATTCTTCATCAGGGCTGTGACTTACTCCTCCGGTGTTATGTGAGTTACAGTGCGGAGGCAGTTGTCCTCGGAGAAGGAATGCTCGTGGAAGAGCACCCACTCAGGCAGGCCCAGCTTTGGGCTTTTGGCTCCGTAGGCAGACAGAGGATGGATCTGTGCCACATGTTTATGGGTCAGAATGAAGTAGTTCCCGGATCCATCCACATCCCGCGCCACCTGAGGGAAATCACCGCCAGACACAGTCAGGGACAGTCCGGACTCAAATGGATTTCCACAAAGCTCAAATGATACTTTATATATAGCTTAAACAAGCCTGATAACAAGGAAGGGCTAAATGTACT
>JAOWBC010000318.1:7902599-7916434 GCA_028566105.1 Hypoplectrus providencianus
ACACACACACACACACACACACACACACACACACACACACACACACACACACACACACACACACACACACACGCTGGTGTTAGAACAGAGATAGATGGGCAGAGGCTCAGAGGGGTCTGATGTGTACACAATGAGAACTGGCTCACACACAAAGGCCACAAGCTGTAGCAGCATAAAATAAAAATGCATTTATTTATCAACTGTGGCTTAATTCAGCAATTAAGAAATTAATTATCCCAGTGGTTGGCCCGCTGAGATAATTTATTTCTACATCCAAAAACTACCAGTTGTGCCAGAAAATGAGAAATAAGAGGTTAGCACAAATGCTGCTGCGCTTTGAGCCTCCAGTGTTAAGGGGATTACATCCAAGAAAAGCAAAACAATATGTCCTTTCCCTACACAGAGCTGGAATCTGGACAGGTGGATAGCTTTACATCTGTAATTTACTCATTCCAAGGTACCTTACAGTGGTTTACCTCTGATCCAAAAACTAACTGACAGGTTATAAAGGAATAGTTCTATGTTTTGGGAAAAAGCTTTCCTCTCTTTTTTTACTGTCAGACTGTTTACTAGTAAACAGTTGGTGGTTTACACTGATTTGAGAGCAGCACAAAGATGGACCAACGCCCCCTTTTCTCCACAAACTTACTTTCTTACAGGCACACTTGAAAATTACATTGTACAACATTCCTCCATGAATGTTATTATTAAACCCTACTTTCCCTGGGGGAAATAAAGGGGAAAAAATACTGAATTATGTTGCATTTTGGCTGCTTTTTAAATAATCTGTGATATTTATTGTTGAGTGTTGATAATTTTATTATTAATTTATCTGGATTATTTTCCTTTGGGTCTGTCTCCACTCCCGGGGACAATTTAGAGGTCAAGTTTTGTTTTCTTTTCCAGTAATGGTCAAAGTTAACAAGGGAAGGAACTGCTCCTTAATCAGGACCCCAGGGCGACCTCACCCTGTGGCTTGAGGGACATTAGAGCAAGATAACAAGATAAACTGGAGGAAAGAGAAGCATTTTAGTTTGTAAGGACCAGTGATGTCAGGCAGGTGGCAGTGTTGAACAACCTTTATGTTAGCGGAGCCTCACTGGTATGAGGTCACAACTTCTCTGTCACACAGACCTCAACAAAAACTTTGATTTTAACAAGCTAAAAATGTTGTTTGTTGGTTGCTTTAATGGCTTTAATTGGGTTCTGTCCTGTTTACAGACCAAGCCGTCTCTCAGAGTTCACAAAACAAACAAATAAAGAAAAAATACTGCCAGTTCATTTTTATGCAAAAGCTGAAATGTTTTTTATGAACTGTTATTTTTCTCTTTAACAGCCACTTATGGTTTTTGAACTTTTGAAGTAGTTTTTTAATAACTTCAAAAATCAAACAGGGAATGCAATGAAAACAAGTCATTATAAACAGTCATAAAGGAACTTTTATTTGGCTCCGATTTCTGCAATAAAATCTCTCACTTTAAATGTCACCTTGTAACATTTGTCTCTGGCTTGCAAGTTAAAGGTTGAAAATCATGTTTTTTTACCACTCAGTTTAAACAGGGCACGGCCTCAAAGCAGTTCTCATTACTGTGCTTGTAAAAAAAAAAGAAAAAGGAAAGAAAAAGGAGATAAATGATAAGTAACATACAATATTTACACTTTACAATGGCTTTTAAACATATATGTTACAGGTATGCAAATAAACACAGTACATTTAGGATTCACAAATGGCATAAACATTTAACGACTAATCGACACAGCACTAACGAATATTTTCCAGCGGAGAGTGGTTACTCTGACTGTCGAACACTTCAGAAACAATAAGAAGCTTCACTTGCACACTTTTGCAAGGCTCTACTGACTTCCATCATTCTGCAGCGGTGAGGAGACTTGGACAAATAGAAAATGCATCATTATCCAAAGTGAACACGGACACAGGAAAAAAAAACCCAAAAAACTGCGCTGTAAAGTTTTTACCAGTTGAATCCCTCCTTGTATAACAGCAAGTCGACAACAAATAACATCGAGGAAATTGGCTAACTCAAAGTGCAACGCCAAGCTCTGAATCTGATAAAAGATGCCGTGAACGCACAAATAATCTCAGAGTTCAAGAATGTAAAAATCCAAATGGAATGTTCTGAAGGCAAAGAAAAAGACGGGACGGCTACAGAGAAACATCTTGGACGCGGCCGGGGGCGAGCTTGGAAGGCTCGCGGCGCTGAAGTCATCCCGCTTGGCTCGCACACTCGAGGACAAAGTGAGCGTGAATGTTAAACATACAAACACCAGAGTTAATGTTGAGTTATTTGGTGTTGGTGTAATTCTCTGGAACACAATCAGTCTGTCAAGTCTGTTGAGACTCCGCAGCGTTTGCCAGTTTCAGGAGAGCATGTGGGGCGCCCAGCACATGCCCGGAGCGGTGTGTCAGAGCCGCGCTGAAACCTGGGAGAAGTACTTGAACTTATAAGGGAATAAAAGAGCCTGACTGTGAGGCTGTAAAATGAGCTGATTGGATTAATCACACAATAAAAAGCCTTGTGTGAGGGTTTAATACGGGTCCAATGTATTTCATTAAAAAGCAAATTTGATTAAAATCTACTTTGTAGCACCGTGGCGACATGGTTAAAATAGATGCATTGAATACATCCTTAAAATGTAAAAATGAATAAATAATACTCCATGGCCCACAAGCTACGCTGACTGTGCCGAGTTGTGCTCCATTTTCCCTTTATCTTCATTTTTAGCCCAAAAATGAACTTTTTTTTGCCCTTCAAATATTCAAGCAACTTAACTGGTTATAAAAACATCATATATTTCAGCATTTTGTTTGAGAAAAAAGTAGAAAAATCACCAAAGAATGCAAAAGAAATACTCTAAACTTCACCATGTTTCCTTCTTTTCTCATCTTTTTCCGTAGAGGGAAAAGCCACTCCTGACCGGAGTGTCCTGTGCGCAAACTGGTAATGTCGCAGTTAAATACTTAAATAGATAAATAGTTCATTGGTACCTGAGCGAGGACAACAAAGCACCTAGTAGAGGCGTAGCACCGAGGTGTGATGTTAGCCCCCTTTCACTGGAGACTCTGTGATACTTCCCACTGTCCAAAAGGTCCTACAGAGTCTCAGCAATTAGTGCAAATCAAGAAAGTCTCCGTCTGTTGGTTGGAGATCTACTCGTCCATGACGTCGAGAGCTCAGCAGTCCTTATGAGTCTTTGGCGGTCTGTAGGGCAACATCGGCACAGGTCTGAAACAGAAGCAGGAATACATGACGCCATTAACAAAAATCAAAAGTTCAACAGGTGCAGGGTTTTGCATTACACCATACAGTCCATGCTGCTGCAAAATATCTGTTTTCAGACGTGCACTATGATGGCAATTTAAGCATGGGTTTAAAAATGACTTAAAAGTCACAATGATAATCTTATTTAGACGAAGCAAATGTAAAAGTTCAGACAGAACAACTTAAAGTTGTGTATTAAAGCTCTCACTTCTCGTGCATAAAGACAACAAAAGCACTCATAAACCAGGATAAAAGCCAGTTTTGAGTTGTTGCGGAGGGTTTTCTCAAATCAGTCTAAAACATGTTTTTGTTCCCAAGTGGTGTGGTGCAACAGTGTTTCTGTTGTGTTTATTTATAGCCTCAGAGGCTGAGGAGTGGAATAGCAGAGAGTGCACTCGAAGTGAAGTTTTCATTTTTAAAGTTAAAATCTGAACCATTTATGAAGAAAAGAAAGAGAAAGTAGAAGAGAAAAGAGACCTTTTGATGCTAATACATCATTGATGTATCCGTGCATGCTAATAATCATAGCAAACTCAACTGCATGGAGGAAAGTATGTCTAGCGAGTATTTCACATACAGCATGTGAGCAAAAATGAATGAAATGAGAGCCATGATGGATTAGAAGACTCAAGTGTTCCACACACTGGTCATACATTAAGGCTTGTAAACCTGTATGTAACCCTGACTAAACTCTACCCACGATGCCCTTCTGTTCTGTCTTGAGATCACTGCCTTCCTGCAGTTATCCAGGTGGCAAATGTGCAAGAAGCCATCAGTTTAACAGGCAGATAATGCCAACATATTACGTATTCCATCCACAGACAGGGAAGGTAGTGGAGCACACTCTGTGATTTGCAGCCTTTAATTACCAACATTTAAACCCAACTGTGTCTTCATCAGAGTCAAAGAGCGTATTCTGTGTCTGAAAAGGGCTTCAGAGCCACAGGATTCACATCACGTTGCACTGACCTGCTGGGTAAAGGGATGGTGGGTGGAGGCCTGGGCACAGTGGGGATGGGGATGGGGAGAGGTCCAGTTCCAGGAATGTGGACCCCCGATGATGTGATGCTGTGACCCAGCCGAGAGCTCCTCCCCAGTGGGTCTGCAGGTAGGGGCTTCTGGGGTGCACTGGGTTTATCCAAGTCCTAAAAAAGAGACAAGAAAAACAGTCCAGTCTTCAGGTAAATACTGTATGTGCTTATTTTAAAATTAAAACACACATTTCTATATTTTAAAACAAATATAATATATAAAAAAAGATTAAAGATAAATATATAAATACAATTAACAGATAAAAACGGTAGCTAAAGAATAACTAATTAACATACTTTTCCAAAAACAAATGGTGTAACTGTTATATGACTATTTCAGTGTTTAACACAGTCTGGTCACCAATCAGAGAAAATGTATAAATACAAATTTACAATAAAAAAATTATATGTTTAAAGTGGAGACCAGTGCTGTGCAGATTTGGTATTAAAGCCCCATTAATATATATCCTACTTGCTAATTGAAATTAATTTGAAAAATACCACAAATCACATTACTCTTATCTTGAATATAATATCACGTCATCTTCTTCCTCCCTTTGAATGAGGATTAGCTGTACAGCAGCTTTATGCAGACAAAGGCCGACGTGTTTCACTAGAGGGCACTGTGCTATTAGTGTCTTCTCTGAATTCCCACTGCTAACACGAGATGAATCCCAAGCATCCTGCTCCTCTGTCTCCGCCACCTCTGTGGCAGTGCTGTGAGTGTAGAAGGTTATCTGAATGAGGTGCCATCATGTGTTACTAATCTACAGCAAGGAGGCGAGCAGCGATAAACATCTGCCACCAGCCGCCCGGCTGCCGTCACACACGCACACATGTATGCAGAAAAAACCTCCCCGCGCCCGCCAACACCACAACACACACTCAAGTAATATGCACCCTCAAACACACACACACAGGAAAAGTGTTCCACATCATGCATGAGTGAAACTTAGAGAGCTGGAGGGTTTAAAACATTCATGAGTGAAGTGAAGACGTGACTGGGTTTGTCACATCAACACCGTGTGACCCAGAGGGATCAAACACAGGAAGGTTTAATGTCAGCACAACGTTGCATGGAGGAGATTTCTATCAGAACATAGAACATGTTTCTTCACTTTATGGCCAAATGTATGTAGACACCCCAGTACTGCCCATTTAGCTGTTAATGAACGTTGACAATGGTGTAAATATTGACATTTAATTTAAACCAACTGTATTAAACCTGAATTTTATGGTTGGGTATACCTCAACACACCCTCTACGGTTTCTAAATAAATAAGTGGATTTAATGCTAAAGCCGACAATGGTGAAACAATTCAGGCCATGTGCAGTGGCCCCCCATGGCTGTGACAATACAATTATTACATTTTGATTTCATTTATCATTAGCCAAGGTCCAAAACAATTTAAATTGTCAAAATGTGTTACTTATGTATGGCATAAAGAAATATTTAAAACATTTTAGTCAACTACAAAGTGCCTTGTAGCACACAGAAGTCCAGCCTCTCATTTGCTCTTGGGTCCAGGCTTCTTTCAGACAAAATCATATTAACAAATGCTCATTATGACCTAATAGCAATGATGGCAGGCTAATTTAGACTTAGTGGGCACTTTCATAATAACTGTAAGCCTCAAAATAGGGTAAGGGTTAAAGTTGCAGCTCTATTCACTCATTTTCTCTTTTCTTTCCAACAATGGTTCTTTTGTCCGTGAGTCAGTAAAGGCTAATACAGACTGTACAGATGGTTACATGGTGCCTCACAACTGTGTGGCAACAGATTGGTGAAGATCCTTTTTTTTTACAATGTGAGAGTGTCTGTCGCACAGCAGGCCTGCACAGACAGAACCAGGACCAAACTCCATCAAACACCTTTGTGATGACTGCAATACTATGTGCTGTAGCAGATATAGCACAGTCAATAAAACATATATAAAAGTGTTTTCACATACAGGTTGGTCATGTTTGCTGAGGAAAACATCAACTTAGAACTGTACGTATGCATGACTTTTTCCCTTGCAATTTAATGGGCTTTGTATAAAAAAAACACTGCACACTCAGCGCATGCCAGAAAAGTTTAATAATGACAATGTTTGGCACCTACTTGGCTCTTCATCAGGTCAGAATGGTTAATGCTCAGAATGTGAAATCCAATTAGCATTGAAACATTGTCATTAAACATTAATGGTGTGGCGTCAGTGTGCTTTTTCTTCACCAACGCTGGTTTCTGATAGCCTAGCACCCACGTGACCTGCGTATAATTACTCTCATTATTTCATCATTTAAACCACTGGTCTGCAAACTATCAGATAAGTTGATGCCTTAAAGAAACATGAGAGGGGTTTGATTACATGTTTATTATTGAAGTTGTAGTTATTGTAGTGTTAAACTGAACTGCAACTCCAAAAATTTTGTCCCACTTTGAAAAGTTAGCATTTTAGCATCCCGGCGTCTCTCCTCTTAAACTCAATGAGAGTTTTAACTGGGTTGGAGGCTTGAAATAAAATCTGAGGTTAACAGCAGCTTAAGAGATGTTCCTGTCCTGTTGTATGACATAATATAGCCCCACTTGTGAAGTTTTGGAGCTTACTACCTGTAGTTACAAAGGCTGTTGCTAAAAAGTGTCTAAATGAGACTATAGTGGTTGTTGGGGAGTCGACTTTACAGCATCTAGTTGTGTTATTCAGTGCTCTTGCAAACTCTTGTAGATTGTAAATTACTTTAATAAAGAATTTATTGTCCTATGTATTTGCTAACTGTCAAAAACAATGCTGGTTAGCTTGCTAAATAGCATCACAAGCTAACAGTAGTGAGGTTAAAGTCATGCAACAGTGGTGTAGTTGACTATAGCATAATGTATTAGCGCTTCAAGCGTAATAAAACTGTGTTCATTTAAAAGACTATCCAGCTAAACAAAACACATTAGCATCACAGACATGTGCTTGCCAAAGAGCCTATTTTCTGCCAATGTAAAAATCCCATAGACCTCACTGAGATGCTACTTCTGGACTGACCTACAAAACGTCATTTCGTTTGCTCTCTATAGAAACACGTCTCAATGCAATGAACACTAATACAGCACCACCAATAAACCTAAATATATATATAATTATCTATTTGACAGTGTCAATAAAACCTGAAAATAATAAGCTTCATTAAAATGTAGCAGAGTTGTCCATATAGATTTTAAAAGTGTACCGCCTAAAATGGCTGGTAAGTGTAATTAAAACAACATAAGAAACAACTTATCCAACCAGTATTATATGCATTAGCTGAAGTGCAGCTCTGTAAATACTCTTCCAACAAAATGTGCAACACTGTCTGCATACAGCAGCCAAAGCGCTGCAGTTAAAAGCATGATGTGCCCCACAAAGGTTGAAATGTTACGGCGCTTTAATCAGACTGAGCTCCGTTAACAGCACAGCAGGTGCGTTATTCTCTGAATCTGCAGTCCCATGTGAGTATGTTCCTGCTTACTGAGTTTGAGGGTGATAAAAAGTACACAGAGGGGGATTTTGTTGATCCCATAAAAGAAAATGTGTGTGAGTATAAACTGAAACTAACAGTCTCTCACGGATTTCATGCACACAGGGAATCAGCCATTGTGAATTTAAGTTTAAGTACACATGTGTATCTGACAAACTGTTGCAAATTATGGGCAGTTTAGTTCAAAAAGATATCTCACCCTGATACAAAAGCAGGCTGTTTTTAAAAAGGGAGTGTACAGAAGAAAAACAAAGATGTAAATGGACAGATGTGTCCACTCAAATGCAAGAATAATCCAGGACCCATGTGCATTCTAATGCTGCTCTTGGCAGAAAATTCACACTGTAACTGGAGTCTTGGTGGTGCTTACATGTCTTAATTCAAAATGAAGAATTGCACTGTCCTCTGTGGCTTGAGAAAGATCTATGAGCCTCGGGCTTACAAGCACCTTTCAAAACCCTCTGGAGGAGCTGAAAAATGCGTGGTCGTCCGGCCAAAAGCAAAGCTATTTTTCTAAGTTTCCAAAAAGATGACATTCTGGAAAGGCAAAATTTTCTCTCCTCAACAATGTGATGCTGTAGTCTGCTTTTGCACACAGTTGGAGCTTGTTTGCTTTGCATTTATTAAAGTCTACAGGTATCTGATATGTATTTTTCAAAAATAATAAAGAGCTGGTCTGTTTGTGAAAATTCTCAACTCCAAATAGTTTTCTCTTCGTGCCCTGCCTCGTTGTAATAGATGCAGGACAGACTTCATTCCCCTGGAAACGCCGCAACATTAATGGGACGCAATTGGCAAACAGGCACAAGATCGCCTGCAAAAAAGTCTTTTAAAATGAGACATATTGGCACAGACAGCGAGGGAGGTTGTGTCAAGTATTACAATGGGCTTGTAATACACTTTCTATTGAAGGATTGATGTCCTGCACGTCCTTGCTGGCGTGTTATTAAAGCTCAACAGAATCTCCCCCCTTTTGTTTCTGACCCACAAGAGCTGTCTCCATCACTCCACCCGTTTCATTAAAGCGAAATGAGCTGGTAGATATTAGCAGGTAGCAGAGTTTCATTATTTTGGCAGGCCAGCTAAAAGCTTATTTATAAAGCAAACAGTGGCCTCTCGGCTAAAGTGCATCTTAAGTTGGCACACGTTCATATTAATCAGGGGTGATGTGCTGCAAAGTTCGATTGGGACGCCACAAAAAACATCCAGAGTCAGATGTTGTGCCAGTCGCTTCTGGTGCTCAGAAACTCAGAAAAAAGTAAAAAACAGTATGCCACTTCACACAAAAGTGAATTTAAGAGTGAGTCTGTTGGGCCTCACTTATTAAAAACTATCTTAGATGTGAAGAAGTTGAAAGAGCTGAAATGTGACTAGAGATCAGAATTGGACACTGCTTTCTTGTGAGGGCTTGTAAGGAAAAACCTGATCGGAACCACTGGTTTAATTTCGACAATTGTATTGTATTTTTAAGCTAATGAGAATGCTCTTTTAATGCAAAGTATTTGTTTGCAAAAGTATCTTGTTACTGCAGCTGTAAAATATATGTATTAGGTTGAAGGTAGCCTATAATACTTCCTGCCAAGGTTGTAGTGGAGTAGAAGTACAAGAAACTGGAAATACTTTAGTTCAAAATGTTGCTTATGTACTTAGTTGCTTTCCACCACTGCTGTTGATCCCTAAATGATTAACCTTGGAAGAATGACACTGAATCCCTGCATGGTCCCTCTAAGTCCGTCATGCTCTTGCTTTACATCTAGGATTATGTTATGCTCTTTATCCAACAGAGAGGAAATGTCACATCACAAAGTGGATCTCGTCCTCTGTCTTAAAGCCTCACAAAGCAGCCGCCGACATCCCAGCGTACCCTGCTGCGACTCACACTGCGCCAACATCCAGCACAGCTCCCCTTGCTGCGCTGCAACAGGAACGCATAAGGATTTGGATGCACCACCAAATCCACCAGACAGATGGATTTACTATCTCCACTGCATCCAATACTGCAGAGCTCAGCAGAAAGCCGCGCCTTACTCAGGAGTTGGGTCACGGGGAAGGAGAAGGATTGAATTTTTTGCTGTCGATATGCAGGCATGGAAGCCGACTGCAGTGCAGAAATGGAGTGAGCTCTGGGACCCGACGCTCTGCTACAACCTTTAAAAATGTCCACACAGGTGGCCGTACAGGTTTTTACACCATTAACTACGATTTGCATATATTTTACATAAATGGAGACCATCTTTCAAAGAGCCCCTCAGCTTTCAGATTGATTTCCTACCTTCCATTTCACACCAATGGTTTCTGTTAATTTCAGAGTGAAAATCATGAGACTTAAAATTTGCTTGACATAGCTCATCTATTACAGCGAGCCTTTCATATTTATTGTTCGAGCTCCATTCCTGTCATGTGGTTATGCAGCATGAGCAGGGAAGGATTTTAAAACTCTTCGTCTGTGTGTGCAAAGAAAATACGACATCTAAGAAACCCACTGTAATTACCATGTTTGCTTGTTGTGTACCTAAAACATAATTAATAGATATTCACATAGGCTTTGCTTAGTTACCATGATGGTATAGTTAATAGAATTCTATTTTTTCTTTAAGGAATACTCGTCCATGTTGTTTTAAACTGTTTAAAAGGTAAAAAATAATTTTCAATCTCAGGTTTTCAGCAAATTGATGAAAGGTCCTTAAAGTGGTCAGAAAAAAAACTAATTTGACAGCTCCAGAAGATGATTTGATAAAGCTGAAAGCTCAAGAGCACAATGATCCAATGACGATGATCCAAAATCCCCAGAAAACTAAAAGTCGCTGTGACCTATTTGAGGATAATTTCAAGTCCCAGCAGGTTTATTTTCATACTTTATTTAGATGAAATGAAATCAAAGGTATTATACTGTAGAGAAATCAATATAGAAATGTATTGTTTAGAAAAAGGTAAAAAGCAATGTACATTAAAATATACACAGCTTGATTGTCTGTGCTATATATATGGTCCAGGATCTTAGATTATTTCTCATCCATGTTGTTTTTAAACAGAACGCAGGTAAAAAATGAATTTTCATTCACATATTTAAGCAAATTGATGTCATTTAAGTCCTCTGAAAAAAAAAAGTGAACATCTGCAGTTCCACAAGCTGATTTGATAAAAAAACAAAAAGCTCTAGAGCATGGAGATGATTGTGGTGATTTTCAACCAGTGGACTGAAAATTTGGATGTCATAGTGTCCTTAAATGCACCACTGAGGGTAGCTAATGATCCAACTAAAATTACCTTTCTGGGTTGTTTTGGTTGGCTAAAGTGAACTGGTCACTGTGGCCTATTTGAAGATGGTTTCAAGTCTCAGCCGGTTTACTTTCATATGTTATTAAAGGGGAATAAAATTGATGGTTGCACATATACTGCAGGAAAGACAATGTAGAAACCTGTGGTATTGTTTAGAAAATGGTCAGGAGTAATGTACAGTAAAATATACACAGCTTGATGGGCTTGCAGCATATATGGTCCATTAAAAATACATTTTAAAATATTACAAGGCATTTTTTTTTAACAAAGTAAAAGCTCCAAACTTTGTGAAACCCACCTGCTCTACTCTGTACGATGACTGCTGGCGAGGCAGGCTGAGAAAAGGCGGCACTCGAGGCGGTGAGAGGGACGTGTGGGCAGGCAGGACCCTGTGGTGGGCCGGGAGAGGAGGCAGAGTGGGCTGGCCCACGCTCAGAGACACCGGCATGGGCTGGCTGATCTGTAAGGGCTGGTAGAGGGGCAGCCTGCGCAGGCTGTGGGAGTGGAAGTTGTGTGGGGGAAGAAGAGGCTCGGCACTCAGGAGAGAAGGCTGGAAAGAGGATGAGAGGAGGATATTTTCAGTCATTTGGTGACTTTAGGAGTTATCTGGCTTTTGTCACAGGTGTTATTCAGTATGTTAACAGTCTCTCTACATTTGAGTGTTCCAGTATGAAAAGACAGTGTGACAGTCAGCACAATGTTCAGCAATCACTACATTCACTATTATTATCACATCTGACTTCCTCTGCTCCAAGGTCAGGGTCTAACTTACTGTCCCAAAACTTTCTATAATTTAGATTCAATGTAAATGTTGGCCTTTCCTATAATTTAAAGTAATGTGTGGCATAAATATACCACTGCAGCACTGACCGGATTATAAAAAAAATTGTATCACATAAAAATTCATGGATTTATTCACATCACATGAGTTTCATTCATAAATCAACACTTGTTTTATTGTAGTCTATAAAATTTGTATTGCCAGTTTTTCTTTTTTATCGTGGTCAGCATTGGGTGTGTGTGTGCATGTGGCTGTGCATGTGAGAAGGCATGATGTTTAGCCTGCTTCAATGAAAGAGAGAGACAGAGTTCTTAACGTTGCTTCCTGTCTTTGTTTTGATGTCTTCTGGACAGTTTCCTTTCTAAAATGTGAGAAAGTTCTGCTTTTCTCATGTATGACTTTAAATTTTAAGATAAAAAGAGACTTTTAGTCTTGCAAAACAAGCAACACTTGTTTTTGTGCTGGTCATGCATCTGCATTCTGATTGTAGTGCATGAAAACACAATTTAAGCCTCTACTTCAGTCATGAAGCTCTCATTAGTGTGAAATAGCTGATGTCAGAATCAGACGTGAAACTGGAAAACAACATTATTAGATGTGACGTTCTGAAATTGTAAAAGCCAGAGTCTGACCACATGTCCTGGCCAGCTGTTACCCCTCCGCTCCAGAACAAACCAATAATGCCTAAAATGGCCAGAAAGGATTTGGCTGCTGGACAACACACACACACACACACACACACAATGCAGATGTATTCAAACTAAGAGAGATGTTGACTGACATCTGGCCGTCAGTGAGTGGCTGAAGCGGTCACCGTAATAAGGACGGACAGACTGTTTGAACAATCATTCTGGTGGACGGAATAGAAAATGAACTGGATGAACCTCAGCACTCCTTTTTGACATAAATATAACTTTTATTCGCAGTCGCTGCAGCTACAGGACAGTACAAACACGTATCACATCCATCTGAAAACATTCATGAATATAAATGCCTCAGTTTTCTATAAATGATAGGTAATCTTCTGCTGTGCTTATCATTTCCAACAAACAAATCAAAACCTGCTTTCTTCCGCCGCCTGAATCAATCAACTCTGCTCCCTACTTATGGAAAGAAAATAACTTTTTTATCACAACAAAATATTAAAGAGGCTCAAATAACAACATCCTGAGTCTTATTTAAATGGAGAAATCTCTCAATTACAGTTTCTCTGCCTGTGTCAACAAAAGCCCCGTAATTAATATTTCTCAGAAGGGGAGAGAGAGAGAGAGAGAGAGAGAGAGAGAGAGAGAGAGAGTGATAGAGAGGCTGAATCAATTATCCGACATCCAGTTTTGTCAACAAGCCTGGAAGTAAGACGACTCGAAACTGATGCTTTGAGGTTACTGAAGGGATCTAATACATTGTGATTACAAAAGAAATCAGATCAAATGGGCCGTGACACAAATGAGCCCACAAACAAACACACCTATTAAGCATACGGGTGAACATAAACATTTGGTGTGAGCTGGTATATTGTGAGGAGCAGCTCACCTTATAAATGTTGGCTGCACAGGGTTTGGGTGGAGGCTTGCGCTTCGGGGTGGGTCTGTACATGGACTGAGTCCTGATGGGGCTGGTTGGCCTGCTGGCCTCCACAGATCTATATGAAACACATGAAAACTTAAAGGTTCAATCTTTATTGCATTTGAGAATTCTGTACTTTTCCAAACTGGAACCAGCTAAGTACAAATATGTATTGTAGAGTGGTACTGTAGATCAGTGGTCCCCAACCTTTTTGTCACTGCGGACCGGTCAACGCTTGACAATAATACTGTGGACCCGGGGGGGGGTGTTACGTAGATTGTTTATATTGCGAATATAATAAACGTGATAATAAATTATAAAATAACTAGAAACGGAGCCGGCCCAAGGCATAAGCGAACTAAGCACCCGCTTAGGGCACAGCCACAGCCACCAGGGGGCCCCCAAGAGCAA
>JAOWBC010000318.1:7916534-7930105 GCA_028566105.1 Hypoplectrus providencianus
TTATTTCTTGGGCGGCCCGGTACCAATTGATCCACGGACCGGTACCGGTCCGCGGCCCGGGGGTTGGGGACCACTGCTGTAGATCATTTAACTGAAACTACTACATTTTTAGTTGCATTTCAGGTTACTTAGACTTAGTTATGTCTGTGTTTGTTTGTTGTTAAATGTAAATGAGCACTGACAGCAATATGAAGGCTAAATACATATATTTGAGACATATCTATATTTCAGATACATTCATATTAACTGCCTAAAAGGGCTGCTATATCACACAAGTTTAACTCTAGATGAAAGCATTTTTATGTTTCTAAGCAAATCATAATCGATTTTGAAGATTCCTATTTCCCCTGTTCAAAATATTACTCATATAAATAAGAAATTAAAAGCTTCAGATAAAAAAACAAAAAAACATTTGAGTCACATTGGGATGACCATTGGTGGGTTGCTTGATTATGTTGCCACGCTACTGGCAATCAACTGTGATCAAACTGAACCCACACAGCCCGAATGACTCAGATTATCTGGATCCTTAAGCATTGAACTCTTAATAGATGTTATCTGTGGATGTTTTTTCTCCCGACTTTGACTAATGTGATAAAGAAATACCAAGTTTCCAGAAAAGTTTCAGATAATTTCAGTCTTGACCTTTGAAAAGGCACTTTTCTACATGAAAAACAAGGATTTATTTTCTTTCCCAGATGAAATGTCAACCCTAGGTACAGCTAAACTGAAAAATAATAAAAAGTTTTCAGCAAAGTGACTTGTGTCAATAGAAGATAAGACATCGGAGCCAAACTGTGAGATGTAACTGTGAAAAGGTTTCAAATCAATGACTCGCAACAACAAAATAACAAAACAACTTTAGCAACACAGTAGGAACAAAAGCTTGAGGTGTCAATCCAAAAATCTAAATTCTAAAAAACCCTGAGAGCATTCTCACCGGATCTCTGTTTCGTTTTGTTTGATGAAGACGCGTGTTACCTGAGTTTCTCCAAAGTGCTCTTCTTATTGGCGAAGAGGAGGCGCAGCAGAGTCTTCCTCTTCACAAAGATGATGACTGTGGTCACCAGGAGGCTGACCAGGGTGACCAGGATTGCCACAGTTATGACCACACTGTCGGCTGATGCCATATATGACAACACGCACATTAATACACACACACGCACATCTACAGCACAGAATGACAAGACATGACGCAAAGACCGTTACAGCTAGGCCACGGTCCGCAGCACAGGTTGTGATTCACATTTCTCTTTGTTCACCATTAAGGCCATAACACAGCGGCGGCAGTGTGACGAATTAACATTTTAATAAGGTAAAATAGTCGCCTGAAAATTTTTTTCATCACAACTGTTTTTAAAACTAAAAAATGTACGTCTTACATCTCAAATAATCTACTATAAATTGCTCCACAACATAGTCTCTTTATGCTAACATTAACAAGCTAAAGTTAGCAGATGGAGCTAGCAAGCGTTTGTAGGTGCTACAACATGCGCGCCTGCACCGACCACTCTGACTGGATATAGTGGGATGTTTCTTTTCGAAAGTTGCTAGTGAATCTCATCTAGTTCAGCTGAATTTTATAAGCGAGGTTAGCTTAGCATAGCTTGTGCTAGGGAGGCTAAGCAGTTGGAAAACGTTGCTCCCCTTAGCTAGCAGTAATTATGTTGAAGGCTTTTACTTTGGCGGATAAAAATGGAAGAAGTTGTTTGTGCTGCCTTTGAAAGAAGGTTAAAAGAGGTAATAGAAGTTGAGTTTGTCAACTTGGTTTAGATGACAAATCCTCCATATTGTTGTTTTACATGCCTCATAAGAAAGGGCAGCTCATAAACCTTGGCTTTGTGTTTTGAGTCTGTTCTGCGCGACATGATTTGTGGTGCAAAACTGGAATACTACTACTACTTTCACTCGCGACTAAAACAGCAGTTTGCAAAATATATTATATGCTTATATTAACACTTATATTAATCACAGGGAAAAAAATGCCCCGGTGTGTTAAGGCCTTAAGGACTAAAATGTATTTGTGTCTCTTTTAAAGCTACAGACTGTACACAGTGTAATATATTGCTGGATGGAAATGTTGTTATAAAAAAGTTGCACTGAAGTCCAAACCACACATCAATCCAGCACTGACTCTGCAAGACAGAGATCTCTGGATGAGTGGACAGAAATTAAATCATCCACACTACCTGCCAGTCTCATTGGCCCGCTGTCGATGCTCCCACCGAAGCCCGCTTTCTCGCAGAGCGGCGGGGCCCAGTGTGCTTCACAGTGGCAGTTCTTCTTGTTGTTGCACACCTGCAAACAAGGTATTTTTACTATATATTAAATGCTAAGTTAATATTCCCTTTCGCCTGCATTCTATCAAAACGGATTTCTATTCCTACCGGCTAAACTTCAGATATAAATGATGTATGGGTCCGTCCCCACGTAACAAGATGAAAACTAAATTGTTTTATTTTTCATAAATAAACCTCTCTCACTCGGTTAGTCAAAACGGCAAGAGGTTCTACATGTGTGTGCACTGAGAGCGGTAATAGATAAAACATGTGCAGGGGAGAGTCCATCCTGTAAAGCCTCAGGTTTCCAGTGCAGAAGTTTGATCCAGGAGGATTCCCCGGCGAGGTAACGCAGTCCAGCTGTCAGTTGGAGTGAGGATGGAGGACGGAGGGAGGTGCAGAGGGAGTTGTGCAGCTGTGGGGGATTTGCAGACGTGCAGTCAAGTGCTTTTGCTGCCTCCAGGCCACGGACACTCCTTCACACAGGGCGCCGGGGTTAAGAGGCACTTGGGGGGCTCAGAGGGAGGTATGAGCTCTTAACTTTGTCACAAGGAAACGCTGTCTGTCTCTCCTGAATTAACACTCAGGGCAAATGTGAAATATGAGTAATTCTTGAAATTTCGGTTGAGCTGCAGATCTATGCTGAAAACAATTATGAAGAGATAACATCCGCTGTGCACTCATTTCGTTTTTCATATACTTTGAATAGCAAAAATACGGGAGTTCAATAACTCACTGATTGATTTATTAAATGCAAGCACTCGCTCCATCTCCACTTTCTATAGTATTTGATATATTAGAAGAAAATAGCCTCCACATTTGTATGTATTCATTTCTTAAAGAGGTGATGGGGGCATAGAAGGTATAGAAAAGCAACAAATGTAGAAACCAGTGTACCTGGATACAGTCAATACATGCCTGGCAAGATAAAGTGAGTTGACTTGCAGGCAAACACTATTCTTTAAACTCCTGCAGTAAACTCAGATAATCACTACGTTTCCAGTCAGGTCTCGTACGGCAGGAGGTGTTTGAGAAAATGGCTGACAAATTGATTTGGCAGATATTTCTGCAGGGGGGAAGATTCAGCTCAAGTGCACACTCTTAATGGGAAGCCATTTCTTTATGCGTCTATATGATTATTTTTATTGCAGCGAGCAGATTAACGGGCAGCTTTGTTGGTGAGCATAACAATGTTATTTCTTTTTATTGACGGACTAATTTGGTTTAGGGCTGTTTGGTCATTTAAAGATAATGAGAAAAAAGTTTGGGGAATATACAATTTTAAAATCATAACTTTGGTTTCTGGTTGTATTTAATGTGTGCTGCAAGATGCCATCACAGAAGATCATAGGTTATTGTTAGCCAAACTAGCCTCTTGTGAGCATTAAAGATAAAAACTAAACAACACATAAAAGCACACCCTTTTGAATTATTGATACAAAGAGATAAAGGTGGACATATTTGGCAGGAACTTTTATGCTGCAACAAAACTTCTATAGTGATCCCTCCCTGCACTGCTGCACTGTATCGCTCACTGTGTAGCCAGAAGATGATGGACACCACTTTAAGTAGACCATAACTGATGCTGTTAAACGGGATAGACTTAACCTCAGTGGGAAAATGAAGATTGATTGCACCAAACAGCAGCATCTGCCATTACTCACAGGCTTCACTGTAAATACACCATCGCCCTGCCATTGTGTGCAATTAAAGGGCAGTGGGACAGTATTAATTCTGATCAGTTGGTCAAAAAGTGACTAAACAGATAAATACCTAGTCCTCCCAGAGGTGTTGCGCTCTTTCACAGTGTATAATTTAACACTTAATATTGAGCCTGCAGGTACTTTGCACTCACCCCACGTCCGTTGCACTTCCCCGAGCACTCATGCACACCAAAGACACTGACATTCTGGCACTGGCGATTCAGGCACACCTATAAAAGGGGAAAATATCATTAAGCATTTTTAAGAGGAACCGAGTCGGAGAGCCAGTGAAGATGAACAAAAAAGCAAAAAAAAAAAAAGTGCACAGGATTAGTAGCGATGCATTAATGCCTGATGCATATTCTGCAGTCTGATTGAAGATGTATATATTCATGGGGAAATAACATAAAAACTGACATAAATTGTAAATGCTTTATACATTTTTTAAGTTGTTTGGTGGACCAAATCAATTTCTCTTCCTCAGAAAGTGCAGAGCGACACTCTGGTAACTGCACTATATACATAACAACTGATCATGCTGTTCTCAAGGTGAAGATGTAGAAAGAACAAAATATGCTTCCTATCTCTGGCAACAAACAAAAACATTAGACCGGCAAAAGCCTGCCATTGCTTTCATGTAGAAAATAAGGCCTGCATTAGGCTCTCATCTTCCTCAAATTGCCACTGCTGTGCGGGCCATGTGCTGCCAACTTATCGCCCTGATTGGCATGGAAAATAGAAAACCTTTTTGAGAAGAACAAAGGCCCGTGACAAAGACCCACCTTCAGGCCAACAACAGTTCCAGATAATGTGCGGAGCTCACTCACATTTTACAGAGACAACAGCCAGGAGACAAGCTAACTTGGCAGGCGGCCATTTGCACACAAAGCTCAAAGGCCTTTAAGCTCCAAGGGCAAGTCCCTCTGGGCAACTGAAAATGCTTATGAGGACTTGTAGGACTGTGAAACACCACAGTTGTGTTCCATAGTCTACTGGGACAAGTCAGACAGCAAATGGTACAAAACTAGCTTTTTTTCTTCTATAATCCTGCCCTCACACTTTCAGCCAAATTCTAACCACGAAGGCAGAGCGCTGGTCTTTCACAGGCTAAATCCACAGCTGCGAGGAGTTTGGCAGATGCAACCATCCAGTTGTGAGAAATACTGGGGAGACACCGTGGGTATCTGTGGAGGAGCAGTCCTGGCCTGGCCAGCTCTGGGCCGAGTGTCAGAACTTGTGAAATATTTTCTGTATTACAGGAAATGTTGAGAAAGCAGAATGTGTGTTGCACAACTGGATTTTTCTCTTTTCCATCGGGGAGAACCAGAGGAGCTGGTGTGTGGAAGACTTCCCAGGCAGAGAGTATTAAGTCTAACTAGATTTCTGTTTATGCATCTGAGCAATATTTCACCTGGCACCACAAGGGGAGTGTAGAGGCGACTGAACGCAGCAAATAATGGAAAAAGTTGGAAAAACTGCAGTACTGAAGTTCTGGACAGGGAAGCCAACTTCTGAACTTCTTTTTTCAAGATAAAAAAAACAAACAAACAATTTAGTTCATTTTCACATGTCAGCATCCCCTTTTATTGAATTTAGAAAAAAAATGTCATTTATAAAATACTAAGCATTTGATCAATACTTCTCGTCGTCTGCTGAACACTTAAATTGAGACACAATGCTAGAATAGCATTGCCAATGAAACCATTGTTTTTTAAGGTATGGTGTGCCTTGCATTTTTCTTTACCAGATTTAAAGTATGTAATTTCAGCTCAAGCCACAACCTTCCAGCAGTAAAACCACTGTTGTCACAAGTTCATTAAATTTTCTGCCTGTGACATTGCTAGAACTGGTGCTGTAGAATTCAGTAGAATTGCTTTAAAAATGAATGTTTCCATTTACTTATTGATATGAAGCAGTACAGGAAGTGGGTGTCGTATAATACGCTTTCACGACTGGTTTGCCATTAATGCAGGACTGAAAACAGATCCTGTAACCTCATCTTGAGAGACAATTAAGGAGGCATGGGTCCCAGCCCAGAGAAGTTTTTCTGCCTCTTTCTTGGCAGATAAGAAGGCCCCGATGTCACTGGCATGGTGAGGGAGGTTTTGAGGGCAGCACACAGATATAGAGGAGTTAAGCGGCACACCACATAAAATAACTGGGTGCCATAAGGGTCTCACCCAGCCCGAGGCATGATGTGTATATATGGATCACTGGATTCACTCAGGAGTTTACTTTATTAGCCCCCTTTCTTTAGGAAGGGCAAACTTTCTGTCTCTGCCTCCGCTCCATATTGCAGTACTCTTTAGTCAGCACCCAAAGGAACACTGCAGTAGGCTCATACAGTTGTCAGCCTTTTGGGGTCCCTAGAGGACATAATATAGCTGCGTGCTGTGTAACAGGGCAATAAACAACAAGCTAACACCTACTTCAAAAGATATAGAAAGAACTTATACATTACTGTGGTGAAAAAAAGGTTTGACCTCTGGATGACAGAGGAACATTTCAGTACAGATACATTTCTGGTCTCTATAATACCTTTCAAATGTGATTTACAACGTAGTATTGTTTTAAAAGCACAGGTGAAACAGGATGTCAGCTCATAAGTGAGCTTTCTGTGCTTTTCTACCAAGAAAAGATGATTGAACTATAACCATTTTTTTCCTTTTCTTGTTTATTTACAATATGTCAATCATTAGGGTTTTTTTTTTCCTTTTGATACATCTGTTTGCATGTTTGAATGTTGTATATGTATTGTTAAATTAACATTCTGCTCATAAAAAACAAAAACAAAACAATAATAAAATATGTCTTTTGATTGTTTGTTTTTTGTTTTTTTCATTTAAATGATAAAGTGATTCCTGACTCACCATGCCATCCCCACACTTTGTACCAGCCAGAACCAGCCCAGGATCAGGCATGTCATCGCCCAGGTAAACATGTGTTCCTCGACACAGGATACGCCCTCCCTCCTGCAGCGGGATGTTCGTTTCAATGGAAACGGCGTTTGTTCCGATCACTGGCCGGTTGGCTCCTCCCTGGCACTGAATTTTCCCACACTTTGCATCCCTGCAGACAACACACATAAACACACAAACATTGAGAGGCACGGAGTAAAGCACTTAATCAATAAATCCTCAAACATAAAGGCCTGTCAATCACAGGCGGAGATAAGTAACTGCAGAGACAGATGAAAGACTGAAGAGAGCTGCTGCGCTCCAGTCCTCCGGTCATTAAAGCAATTACGTCAATTAACAAAGAGCTTGATTACAGAATTCACCCAAAGGGAGAAGATCTTTAGAACAATTAGCCTACAAGAATAGCAAGAAATGAATCATGAATACTTTCCTAGACCGTAATTAGCTGCTATCTCCCTGAAATTACACTTTTTCAACCATGTAAACTTTTGTTTGAAGATCACATGTCAGATTCCACAACGTAATGAAGATTGCTAATGACACCACTTAAGCTAATCAGTTGTGTTTTGCACAGTGATTTCTCTGTACCTCTACCACATCAGCAGCTGCAGTCTTACCTCGCATCACATTTGGCAAAGGAGCCTTTGGAGTCCTTCCCACAATTCCCGTAAGGATCCCCTGCGGAGTTGACTCGCTCGAAGCATATCCCAGGGGCGGGCTTGGCTCCTGCACACAAAGACAAACAAGCAGAATACGGAATATAATCACCATAATGAAGTGAAAGATTTCCCCTATGAAAGCAAAGATGATGTACTGAGTCCAACTTATCAGGAGCCATTGATTTACCTGGTCCCCACAGTGTGATGCACTGCTGCTCATGAGTCTGGCAGATGCCGTTGTAGCAGTAGCCTTCGACGCTGTGGCAGGCGTGCCCATCATGCAGATAAACGTTGGCTGGGCAGTGAGGGTTGGCTCCGGTGCAGAACTCTGGCAGGTCACAGGAGTTACTGGACTCTCGACACAGGGTGCCGGCTGGTTTCAGCTGGGAACACAAAGGGACAGTGCAGTCTTTTCACAAATAGAAGCTGCAGTTTTGCTGACTATATCGGATTGAAGTCATTGATCTTATTCAAATGTTCAGTTATGTCTTCATTCAAACGTGACAGGACAAACAGAGCAGCAGTGTTTGTGCAATATTTGGCACCAGGAGCGTGAAGGGAGGTTGAGGCACTCTTGGAGAACAGCAATAACTGAGGAGAAGGACTGAGAGGCTTTTTCTAGTGCATCCTGGGTGATCTGATCACAAGTGGGGCGCTCTTAATATGTCTGCTCACACCTGGCATCAGAATGGATCTCCATATGTGTCTTGAGTGTCCACTTATGATCGGATCTCACTTTTCCACTCTATATGCAAATGAACACATGCCTTATACAGGGGGGGGGGGGGGCTGTTAAATGTACAGGATTGTCCACAGTAGAATTCTACACTAATGTGAAGTCAGGAATATCTTATGAACCTGAAACTATAAGCTTATTGTCCCTATGGAACTCCGAGCTGCTGAAACCGCCACTTTGACAGGACACAGAGCTTCAGAGAGCCACGGTAGAGTGCAGGCAGGTGGCTCACGGTGTCAAATTTGTGTGGAGGATTAGAAAAAACACAGTATGATAACATAATTCAAAACAAAAGATTTACTGAGAGTAGCTTCTATGTTTCGAAAACCGCAGCAGAAGGCAGCAATGCATTGTCTGTCCATCTCCAAATGTAGCCTGATTTTAATTTTCCAATGATATGCCTTATGTTAAGTGTTTTTCTACATATTCCTGGATAAATGTAGAAATGTCAGTTTATTGTGATGATTAAGAATGATTTTATGTCCTTTTCCTCAACCTACAAAAGGTGGGAAAAAAAACAGACAAACTAGGTTCACTTTGGGATAACAGCATTTTGTGGTTATTTTCTTTCCTTTCTTCATAACAGGAAGCTTGAAAGAAAATGACACATTTAATACGGTCTCTCTCAGCCTACTTAACCTTGCGCTGGCCTGGCCTTTATGTTAATTCAATGTTGAGTCACGTCCAAAGTGTAATGGAAACATTACCGGATCTGACCCACTCAGACTGCTGTCGTGACTTCATGGAAAAACCAAAAACCGGAAGGCTAATTCATGTTTGAGAAGGAAATGTTAAATTGCTATTTTCATGTCTAAGACACACATAAAGATCAGAGCGAGGCCAACACCATAGGGCTGTAGTGTATGTCGAGCTTTATTCAGCACTGAAGTCTCATGATATCTCCTGCCATGAGGTCAAACAAGCTTTGGTGTAAAGTGCAGGGAAGGACTCATTTGCCTTTAAATGGAGGTCTGAGCAGAGCCGTGTGTAAAGACACAATGAGCTCACCTTGTGCGCTTAATCATCTTCAACAAATGGTACTTTTCAAGGAGAGAAAATGCATCTGATATACTTAGAAGAAATTTCTATGTCAAAGCAAAAACCACTATTAACTCAGTGGAAGTTATTTTCATGCAATCCAACCTGAGACCTTGCCCATAATTGAAATTGGCTTATTGGATAAAATATACAGATTTGGAAAGACCTGAGGTATTAAATTATGAACCAGGGCATACTATTATGAGTTTCTTAATAACCTACCACAGAGAATTAACAGTTTCAGAAAGTTTTGGGTCTTGCACTTGAGTTTGAAATGAAAAATGTCAATCTATGCAAAGGAAAGCTTTTGTAATGTTCGCTTAGAGTACTTTTCAGCTCTGAGAGAGCCCGAGTGACATTTAAAATGGAAAAAAAGGAGGTCCAAAGTGGAAAGTTTGTAAGAGAGACCCAGGGCTGCAAAAAAAGTCTTACCCTGCAGTCTTCACAGCACTGTCCGTGGGCGCACACAGCGTCTCCCTTGAGGGTGCATGTGGTGGCGTTGCAGCATGGATTCATACATTCCTGGGATAAAATAGGGAAAACAGAAAAGTTAAGGACATGTGGACCTGATCATTGCGCTGGAGTTGCTCTCTCAGCTGGTACCCTGTCAGATGAAGACATCCAGGTCAGAGGAGCACACTTCCTGCCGGGGAATTCCCGCCTTGCTCACAATGACCTGGAGACCTTTGAATGTTAAGTGAAGCTCATATGTTCCGGATTTGGGAATTCTGGTGAACTTTGGAGTTAAAGAGGAGTTTGTTCAATGCATTGACCCATATGGTCAAACAAGTGGGAGCCATGAGGCTGAGGAGGAGGAAGAGATAGCTATCCGGCGCAGAGGTTGGGAGGGTGTGTATTCATATTTTCAACTCCAATTTGATGTAGACAGTGGAAAGATGTGGCAGGGTTGATTCTTGGGGTATGGCGAACAGGAGCGAGAGTGGGATTTGAAAGCCCTTAAGAGGCAAAGATTGTAGCCACTTCACCACAATGACAAGATCGGCTGGCTGATGGCAGAAACCGACAAGAAGAGAGAGGACACATGAAGAGAAGTGGAAAAGAGAGTAATGCTGTAAAAGACTTCAGGGAGAGTGTTGCAATGTTTATCTTTTATTGGATGCCAAAACACATCAGCTTTGTTTTCCAAGCAGTGTCACGCACTGCACTGTCACGCAGAAAACAACTCCCACTAACATTTATCTTCCCTCAATGTGGCTCTTTCGCTTGTGGGGCTTTAAGGTAAAGATGAGACGCGTTGAAGGTTTGGAACTGGAGGCAGCTGGCTCATGGGACGTCTAATTTCCAGTTGATGTGTGGTTTTTATGGGTCTGGCTGTTTACCTCCTGGCCCTGATCTAAGCGTATTGTTTAGAGAGGGCAGGAAAGGTTGCTTTAATTTCTCACTCTAAGTAGGTTGGTGGATAAAACAAGCAGACCCTTTGTGGTGACATCATGGAGGTTATGTTGGGGCAAACTGGCAGAGATGAAGTGGGCACATGTAAATCATAAAGTTGGTTCGTTGGTGGTCAAATACACTGACTCCACTAAAACACTACCTACAGATGCCTGGGAATGATTGGGCGCACAGTCAGAACACCACTAAACTAAATCATCCAACACATTGTTGAGTCAGTTTAAGGTCAGAGAAATTACAAAAAAGGCCCATTCAAGAGCAGCAGAAGAAGGTTGGTTGATCCGAGTATTTAAGGGTGGACCAACAGAGTGAAGTCTCTTCTCAGAAGAAAACTATCCTTCTGATCACATCACATGTCGGCAAATCTCCAGGTTAAACTTTAATGCTCATCATATGAATATTTGAAGCTTATCAACTTAACAGCTCACCATCATGAGCTCCCGCGTTCTGAGTAAACAGCTTGTGAAAAACAAGGTGTAAAACTCACAACTAATTTCAATCCATCAGATACGTATTTAATCAATATTTCATCTTTTGCGGATCTCATTTTCAGGTTGCAGCTACAGGCTGTGCATATTAATTAGGCTGCTATTAAAATTGAGAGGTGTTTCTGATATGAATCTTTTGAGTTATTTATAACTTCAGTAACCTGCAAATATAAAAAGGCTAAACTTAATTATTTTTGATAAGGCATTTGAAGGGATTCAGATTTCAGAAGCTGATAATCAAACGGCGCAATTTCAATGTGTAAGATGTAGAACTGTAACAATCAATAAACCAGTCAAAAAGTGGAAAAACACATCGTTGTTCAGGGAAAAACGCTAATTATTTTGTGGTTACATCTTCTCAGATTAGAGGATTTAGCTGTTTATCTCTGTTTTGATTCATGGGTTTAAGGTGTTGGATAAACAGGGAATAAAAAGAACTGTAAGGGGAGATTTTAACAATTTTTTCATCACCTGAAATTCTCCAGCAAATGCATTCACCTTGAGATATGCTGAGAATAGATATATAAATATTTTTATCATCTAATCTCCACACAGCTGCCCTGGCTGCAACCAAGTGATACCTGCTTCCCACATGTGATTCTCACTTGGCTTCCCAAGGCGCCCTGCACTGTGTGTGAGCCAGAAACAAAGTGTGTGTGGGTGGATACACGCATTGGAGCAGTTGTTTGGGTGGCAAAGCCAAAGAAAGCTTATTCCAGCCTCGACCCGATTACACTTTTGTTTGTTTGCCTTTGTCACACAGTTGGACAGTGGTTTGATTAATGGGCCTTCGGTGAGGACATGACATCAGCGTGGCAGCCTGTCAGAGCACCGCTCAGCACATGTGGGAGCCGGAGTGAAAGTGCGATGTAAATAAAACACTTATAGTGGGAGCCTCGGGCGATTTGCTGAGCTTTTAGGCTGTTTTTGTGCACGGCTGGTTTCGGTGCTTTTAAGCCGCAGTGTCAATGTCAACAGAAAGTTTAACTTCAAGTTTGTGGAGGTTTGTCGGGGGGTCTGAGGAGCTGCTGAGACTCCCAGTGGTTCTGGATGATTGCTCACAGGACGGTTGTTTTCTTTGGACAGAGGGCTTTGTGAGGGGGGACGCTAGTTAGAAACCTGCATGGTCCGATTACTCTGTCGTCACGTCTGAGTATTGAAATATTGATTTGTCGTGGCGCTTTACTGTAAGTAGACGTGACTATCTTAAGAAAATCAGGCCTGTTGTTTGGACGTTTTGGGGAAGGGGCCACCCATGGAATTCTCCTGAATCCCGTTAACCATGCTTCACTGTTTCCTGATTCACCAAATACTTGAAATTGATTTTTTGAACTGCTTTTGTGTTCCAACTTTTGTTTGTTTAGCAAAAACAATTTCTTTGTTACATGCTGTTTCACATTCACATAGTTACACAGAGCTGCCACAACCACAGCGCTGCAGCCTGATCCACCCCACTGAAGCAGGTCAGGATGAAGGCCTCTGCTCTCTGCCTTACCTCTGGCTCCCCGCAGTCGCACTCTTCTCCCTCCTCCACGTAGCCGTTGCCGCACTTCTGGCCACCGTAGAGCACCTTGACCTCTGGCATGTTGTCCAAACACATGCCCACGCCTTTCTCCAGACTGGCAGCGAGGTCCTTCTTACTGCATGTGCTGAACACGGTTGGAAATGGATACCTATAGGAAGAATGAGAGGTTGACTGATCTTAAGGTAGAGACCGCACACCGTGTTACAGCTCAGACTTCTTTATTCAAACATGAGACAATGTTTCGATTAAAGGTGAAGACACAGGGAAAGAGGAGTCGAGGCAACGGGTATTTATTTAAATGGCACATCATTATCTCTCATTTCAAAGTAATGTCAGTTAAATCTAATCACACTACAGCATCCTCTCTCCATTGTTTTTCATAGCCTGCCGCTGTACTTTATGCTATATCTGTGAGTCAGAGTAGAACACTTTCTAATAAATTAATCTCTACGGAGCTAATTGTCCATACCAAAAAATAAGCCTACCATTTTCTCTATATCTGAATGTACAAATGACAAAACTGACTTTAAATAGTAAGAATGTTTCTGCTTCATCCTTTTTTCTGTATATTGTAAACGAATCGATGACCCCTGTTGTACAAAAACCATCACCGGTGTCAGATTTGGGGAATAGGTCCACCTGTGAGTCATTGCTCTTTGAGACGCATTGAAGGGTGTCCTTTAAAATGGAGCGATAAAATTGATTTCTGGGTCACAGGCCGGAAGGCTGAGGGGTGAGGAGGCACCAAATTGGGAATAGAGATGCAGCTATAGATTCGTTACTTGATGTCTGTTTGAGAACAGACACAGGTG
>JAOWBC010000318.1:7930205-7951470 GCA_028566105.1 Hypoplectrus providencianus
GAGGAGGCACCAAATTGGGAATAGAGATGCAGCTATAGATTCGTTACTTGATGTCTGTTTGAGAACAGACACAGGTGCAGCTCATCACAGTCAATGCTGAATGAAGCATATATGGGAAAGAGGAAGAGGAAGAGACGCCGTGCTTCAGTGAAGTGCGAGGCCACTAGACAGCACAGATCCTGATGATGCTTCTGTGTTCACAGAATGGCGGCTCTGCTCCTCTATTCTGATCAAAGTGCATTTGTGTAGAGCATTTCAAGGCCTTGTGAAGGAGAAGAGTCATGGCCAAGATGTGTTTCCATATGTCTGAACCAAGAGGCTGAAATCAGACATTTCTTATGATTGCTGGCATAGAAGAGATGCATCTGGTTTGTTATACAGAAAATAGGAAAGAATAGAAATCTGTAAGTTGTTTCTGATGCGTTTTACCCCCCCCCCCCCCCCCTGTATTTACCATGTATGTATCTGTAGATATCTCCTATTTTCAAATGCAAAATGTGCTGTGTTTACATTACAGTGAATTTAGACATTTTAAAATGTCACATGGAAGAAAATCTGATTTAGGGATGTTTCCATGGACTGGTATAAAGCTGGCGGTGTGGTGTGCTGCTGTAATCCATCAGCTGACAGTAGAAGAAAACAAATCGCAACAGAGGAAAAAAAACAGGAAAAACAGAGCATAAAACACGACTATTGACTGTAATAAGCTGCACCTGTATCTACTCCTGGAGAGACAACAGGTGACTAATCTATACATAGAATGCATGAACAGGTGTTTAAACCCATCACCCACTGTGAGGTTGTGTGAACAGATCACAAAAATGGCAAGATTTCATGGCAGAGAAATTAGCCCATGAAACACATGATATCCTGTTTTTTACTGTTCAGAAACCAACATGACCTTGAGAAAAGTGGACTTTCCAAGAACCTTTGTTCAAACTCCTCATTCAAGTGGCCTTTTCACACACATTTATGGCCGACTGACGTTGTAGTGTGTGAGATCCGGTTCAACAGATTTTCAGTCCTACTCAATACATTAACAGTCCGTCAGAAGTCCAGAGAAACATTTTCACTGCCAGCTACATTTCAAGAGGCATATCCAGGCTACACTGGGACAATTTAAGCAACTGACTGGAGGGAAGAGTGAGAGGAGAGGTGCGGTGGATGTGTGTGTCTGAACACGTGTGTATGTGAAACCTTGATAAAATAGCAAGGCCAAAACCACATCATTTCTAACACATTAATTTCACTCCCTGGTATCGCTTACCTGAAGGGCCGACTAATGTCTAATTTAGTGAGGAAAGAAATTGGTTTTCGTATTGAAAACGAAAAAATGTTATGACTTTAAAGATGAAACTGTGTGATATGCCAATAACAGCTGTGAGGCCCGGGGGAACGGTCCTCCTGCTAGAGTGAGCTTCTGTGAGTCGAGGAACCAAGGACCAGAAATAAATAGGGAGTGAGAGAGAGAGAGATGGAGAGTGAAAAACAAAAATAACATGTTGATAAGTAGGGCGAAGAAACAGAATTATAAATACAGGGGGCAGAAACAGACAGAGACACAGAGGCAGGGACAAAGGGATGGAAAAACAATACATGGAGTGGAAAAGGAAGGAATTAAATGATGTACTGGTCAGAAAAATGGCAAAAATCTTGATGATTTACAAAGACAGATGGCACAGGACCTGAAAAAACACACAAATTGATCAGCAAACCCACAAAAATAAAGCATGAAATTTCTAAAAGCTGATGCAAACTGACTACAAAGTGATACATAATGACAAGAAAACTAAGAAGGGAGAAATTAAGAGAGAAGAGATGTGAAGCCTTTGTTTGCTCTTGTTTTGTCTCTTTCAGTCGGGTCGTTTTGTTTCTATGTTAGAGGGGTGGGGGGGCTGTGGGATCAGGGACCTGTTATCTCACAATCTGTCCATGGCTGCAGGCTAGATGAGGATTTTATTGAAATTTTAAAATTTTAGCACATCTAAAGTTGTTTCATCTGGCAGTCATTTGTCACACTGAATCAACAATATAACCAGCAATCATGTAGAGTTTATTTATGCCAAGAACCAGGCTTCAAATATGAATCTTTGCACATTTTGTTAGATTAGAAAATGTGTTTGGCTCTTTCATTTGAATGTTACTAAACCCCCACCCATGCTTAACCTCCGCTAAGGCCTTTGTCCTGCCTCCACCTCACTAAACACTGGCTGTATTAGACAGAGGCTGCAGGACATGCAGTTCTACAACACGGCGCTATAGCAACATAACCATCCCTCGACTTTGTGCGTCATGCCAGCTTACAAACGAGCAGCTTCATAAAAGGACCGACAGAGAAGCAGGCTTTAGGGTGGAAAACGAGCATCTCACAGCTCACACAGTCATAATGGGACATAGTCTGTCTTCAAAAAGAGGACGAGGAAGATGTGGGGTGGAAGGGAGCAATGGCTAGCAGAAAAGACTGACAGACATGGCACGGAGAGAGGCAGCTGGCATCGGATAGTTGAAAAGCTTGACTTCAGACAGGAACATGTCATACACGTACTTATGCAGCGATAGACCGACTGGGGTGTTCAAACGCAACAGGGCGTGGAGACTGTCTGCAAAGCTCGCGGCTTGACGGGGCAGATTTGTGAAAATTCAACATTACACAGAATATGTTTGTGGAGACTGGCGTTGGACGGAGGTGGAGGTTTGTGTGTGATGCTTTCCTGTTGCCTAAGGGGGATTTGGCTGCTGCAACTGCATGGATATTTCACTGCTGTTAGTTGACTATAGTGAAGCTCCTCCTGAGGGGACTGGAGATAACGGTGGAGCCATTCAATGGGAAAGAAATCTGTTTTTTTCCAAGAGAACAGATTTCCAGAGAACATGGAACACAGAAAAACATCCTCTTCTAAAGGCCACCCTTGGGTGAAACCACTGCGTCCACTTCACTCAGACTGTCCACCTTTGAGTGTCGGCTTTCATCTCTCACTGACCAAAAGCCAATCTGCCAGTCTCTGTCTGCCCTCGCCTGCTCCCATAATCCACTTGTTAGAGTCTTTTTACCACCGTAACCCACGCAGAAAGAGAGCTTTGCTGCCCGGTGAATTGAGACCCATACACAAATTCAATCATTGTCAGACTATGCAGATCAAACTACTTCATGGAGCAGACCAAGCCCGCTGTTAAGAGCATGGGCTGCCACTGATAACAAAACACAGGCATGCTTTGGGATATGCTGGAATGTGTGTGAGGGGTAAACAAAGTCTGCTCTCAATAAACCAGCATTAATGGTAAAGTTGGGATGGTTGTCAGTTGGACATTTGTTCACTGTGGAAAATCAGGTTTCTGTGGACCAAATTAGACTCACATGGAAAACATTAACAAGAGCCAAAGGACACATGTATGTTAAGAGCAACATAGATTCATTGCTATGTACACTGCCTTGCTTTGAGTTAAATCCCTTTTGCAGACTATTGACGGATTTATCTTCTAAAACTCAGAAAGCCTCCAAGCATAAAGCAAAAACACACTTTATGGCCTTGGTTACCGTGTCCAAGCATGTGTTCACTGGTGTAATATGCAGCCCTTTGATTGGTTTCTTGATGTAAAATAAGAATGATATATGCTCGTAAATGCCAAAGTTCAGTGAAGCTGACTCACAAAAACAGAAAAGTACTTCAGTATTACTGATTGGATTTTAAATGTGTGAAATGACATTTAAAGCCAATTAAACACAGCTCTCTCCAAGTGAGCCATTAGGACGTGCTCTGCCATTTATTTGCTTGACTATTTAAAGCAGAGGGCACCTCAAGCAGCCATGGCGGGAGCCAACAAATCATTCTAAATGATCCATCTTTTATTGGTGTCCAATATGGCTCGTGATTGTGTATGAACAGAGCTTCGATAATTGAGCTGAACTGCTAATTTGCAGCTGACACCCCTTCCAGGTACCAGGTGCCCACTTCATCCTGGTAACAGATGCAGTGTCGGCCTCAAAAGGTGTCCAGGGATGCCGCAAGAATATCTTTCCCCTCTGTCACCCAACTGCCTGGTGTGGTTCTCTATGACAATGAGCACACACACCAAAGGAGCTTAGTGTCTGGATACTGACGAGCACAGAAGCTTTCCAAGTGTTATTGCCATCGGCTGAAAGGACGGAAATTAATTTATATGAAAAGGAAAAGACAACATTAAATTACAGCTCACTTTGTTTGTGAGCAGACGCTGACTGTGGAAGTTTGAGAATGTTTTATAGGCAATGCAACTGGACAACAGCTTGTTGAACTGTAATATATCAAAGAAATTGGCAAAATTGGCAATTGTTTAAAATCTTGGCAGAAATATGTCTTCATGTAGGCGACAATAACTCATAGCATGAATTTAATGGAAATACATGATTTTCAAGGCCTTTAATCACTTGGAGATTGAGTGCAGTTAAGTAGTGTGTTATTATTCTAACTACAGCTAGTTTTAAAGGCCTTGGTGTCAAATACCTCATTCAAAAGAAATTAACCCTTGTGTTGCCTTGCCACAATGTTCCACAACAAAAACCTTTATCCTTTAATTTTGTTGTTCAAACACCTTAAAATTGTGGGTATAGTTACTATATGGGTGCTAATAACGCCATGTTGAAGACTGCCTTTATTTCCCTTTGGTTTTTCTGAACTGTGAAGAGGGAAAACACAAATATGCACAAAGTTTGACGTCCTTGATTTGCATCTTCTTGAAAATAAATTTAACTACTTTATTTTGGAAGTTAAGTTAGTAATGGTGGGTTATGTTTGACCTTTAGGAGAAGGGAAGGATATAAGAAACAGTTTTTGACAAACCCCCCAAAACACATACCATAAATAAAGAACAAAGAATGTAGGAGCAGCTTAAAACTACAGATGTATATCTGCAATGGACCTGCATCGAAGGTGTGTATTATCACAGCTGAGACTGCACCGCTGCTCTGCTGTTCAGGAAATTAGCCGAGCAGAGAGTGTAGGTTTCCCTGGATAATATTAGCATAAAGCCCCACACCCTCTCCAGGTGTAGTTTGCTGGGGTGGAACTAATTTGGCTTTGCACAACGGTTACACAAAATCTAATTAGTCAGCTCCTTTCTGGTTGTCGGGAACGTTTGGAAGGCAAAAATGTCATTCACACTGTGAATAACACGCTGTTAGCGGTCGTAATCCCATTAATGTCTTCAGGCCATATACATCTGTGATACTGACACATGGAAATGTGTGGAGCTGTCGCGCTGACGAGCAGTCCGCTCAGTTAGTGGGGAAAAATCCTGGAGATGGAAGAAAACCCCTAACTTTATCTGTTCTGCTGCTTTAATGACCAATTTTATGAGAAAATGTCACTTAGTTATGTTTAAGGGGGGAAGAAAAACAGAGATTTACCTCTTCCCATGTGGAATCTGGTGATTTTCAGAGGGCAATCTGGCCTCAGGGGCTCTGTAAAGTTTCTTTGTACACAAGAAAAAGTTTTTATTTGTATTCAGCAAAAAGCAAGTGTACCCTTGACCTTCCTTTCTAAAAAATGTTCAACATATGTACTCACAATAAACAGCCTACACATTCATGATGATTAATTCTGCCTTTATTTGGACAGTGGGCTTTTGCAGAACTTTAAATGAGTTGCTGATGAGAGCCAAACTGTTGGCAGGAGTCCATGAAAAAAAAGGTCTCTCAGCCTTGGAACATACAATTTCTATAGGGCTGCACAAGGTGTGCTCCACTGCCTGAAGAGCTTTCAAAGAATGCACGATGTCAAATAAAGCTGGAGACAAAACACGAGTGCCTCTGCTTCAAAACGGTTTTCTCTGCACCTGACAGTCACTCAATACTTGGAGGACCCAATGATGAACACATGTTTGCATCATCTTTTATTGAACAGATAATCTACGCCAACATCACAAACAGAACCCCAAAATAAAAACCAATCTGCTGCTCCACAAATGCACAAGCTGAAAAAAGCCAGTGTTCTATGATATGAGAAGCCAGGAGCCAGGTACAACCCTGAGGATGGTTTTTGCTTCTTTTTTTTTCAGAATTAATTCATGTTAGTCTTTCCCTTGGACAATCAGAGGATGATCTGGTGCACCCCCAGTTAGGGGCTGTTCCAAAATTATGTAAATGCAAATATTATAACACTACAATTACATCCATAGCCACACAACTATGATATTTGGCAGAGATTATCCTGGATCAAAGGGGAAAGCAGCAAAATGAGATATTGGGACCTTCTGTCTCTCCATTTCAAATTTCACCCAAAGAACAACCCAGATGAAAGACAGAGCTATAAACTAAAACACTGTCATATACCATTAAATCGTTAAATTCATGCAAGAGATTTACTAAAGAATTTCCAGATTTAAAAATAATGACTGGTCAGAAATAGGCAACAGTGACTGAGGTACTCTAGATTTTTGTTCCTAACATGCTCAAAAAACATTAAATCCTATATTTACCATAATACAATTCAAAGCATCCTCCGCAGACACTCCCTGCCTACACATCTTTCAGACCCCACACCTCCACTTTGTCAAGCAGGCTTATTGGCCAAAACAAAAAACCTGCCCAAGCCCTTACAACGTACAGATGAAAAGATAGAGCCTCTTGTGCACTGGACGGCTTTTCCTGGATCTAAAGCCATACGTGCTGGGCAGATGATTCCTGTCAGTCTGATCATCTCAGCACGTGAGGCCAGCGGGTTCAGAGGAGGAGGAAGGAGCAGACACATTGGTCACATGAGGGCTATGAAGGGCTCTTCTATTTGTAGGCTCTCTGACTGACATCAAGCTGTCTCTGCTGCTCTCTAAGCTGCTCTACAGACTGACATGCATTTAGTCCGAGCTAAGCAGGAGAGACATGGCTGACCTTTTGGTAAATGTTAGGCTGCAACGCTGGCAGAAGCCTATGGTGATTAAATATCAGGAAGAAAAGCAAAACACAAGCTAAATTCACTGCAAACACTTCCCCACCAGCAGCCTAACTAGCTTTCTCCCTCTGCGGTGTCTTCAGATAATGATATTTTGTACCTTTCCACCTCACTTGCACTCTGTCATTTCGACAAGAAAATAACAAAAGTCACAAGCTATTTCACACTGTGTTGACAAAGAGTTCACCTCTTGGCCTCAAAGCCCGGCAAAAGCTCCACACTGGGCTTCACCTTTTCTTCCCGGCAACACGTGTAGACACGGGAAAGTACTTTTGAGCTTTCTCGCCACGTTCACATGATGCAACTCTTAGCTCAACTTCTAAAAGACATCCCCACTTCAAAATGTCCAATTCTGTTCCTCGTCTCTGTCCCTCAAATTTCCACTCATTGTTATAAGAGAAATCTCTCATGGCCAGTCTTCACGGCTCACACGCCTGTCACTGATGTCCGTGTGTACCCAAACAATGCCTCCTTTGTCATCGTCCTCCTGTTTCTCTCTCACTCTCACCTCTACCTCTCTTTGTGTTGCTCTTCCTGCTTTACCACTGAGGGAGATAAAAGACAAATAAAACCACCGCTTCCTTGCTCCGCCTGTCTATCCAGGCATAAAGCACCTCTCTGCGGATCTCTCTCTGTGTGCCCTCGCCCTGATTGCAGCTGGCAGCGTCACTGATAATCACGTCATTTAGATGCAGCCTGTCCTCTCCTCCATTAGCAAGTCTAAGCTGAGAATATCCCGAATACACAGTCGAACGAGCTACGGCGCTTTACAACGATGTGTTTAACATTCTGAAGGAGTCTGTGCTGAGGGTCGAAAGAGGTTGCTAATATATATATATAAAAAAAGAAACCAGATCCGTGATGGGGGAAATGAGTTCGAGATTGGTTTGTAAAAATCATTGGTTTTGTCAACAGGAAACTGTGAATTCGGGCTGATAGTTCAGGAAATTCAATTTGGGAGATAACCGGCTAAGTCGAGCTTGAACTTGGGTAAAGTCATAATTTTCATCTTTCAGGCATGCTCAGAATCTGCGGTGAAAGGCTTCCCATTTCTAACTTCAGACTGAAGCTCCAGCACTCACTCAAACCGAAATCATCACGACAGCAGCAGCAGCACCCCCGTAGCACGAGGACGAGGGAAGTGCTTGTAATAACATTATGACTTTAAAGCAGTATTAATTGGCTTCTTGGCCACTTGGAAGCAGTTGAAGAAGCTGTGAACACAACAAATTGCCTATTTACACATTCAGCAGATACGGAGCAACATAAGCATTATTTAGAGTTGTGTTTGTGTCCATTTAACAAATGTAAGTTCAATATTCACTCTCCTCTCCAACACCTAAGGGAAATATCTGGCTCATTAACTGCTAAATGCTCTACTTTGTTTGCCAGCTGGTTGCTAAATTCATCTTCTATTTGGTGCTGGGCAGGTATGACACAATGGGATTATTAAAAAGTGTTTTTGCAGAAAAAAAAAAAGCATGAGACTGATGAGAAAAAAAATAAAATGAAACAAAGCTGATACAGGCTAAATAAGTCCACAAGATTCCCCATTTAACATCTCACCGAAGGACTGCAGGTAGAAATTAGACGGCTGGCTAACAACTGCACAATTACAGACTATTGTGAAATTGAATGGGGGCTGAAGGGAGCTGCAAAGTGCTAGCTTGTCACAACGCGTGACTGCCTGGTTAAACATCCTATCCTCCTGGAGCTGCCATTACTGTTTGGCAAACACTGTTGCAAAATATTATCATCTGCTTTGTGGCCCCCGATTGGCCAAGTTACATTTTAATTTCTTGAAATGAGATGCAATGAGTAAACGAATGCTGAGCTTATGTGATGCCCTTTCTATTTACTTCACCTCACTCTTTGGTTGGTGTCACCCAGAAAATGCCTGACATCCTCCCAGATGCACTCTCATCATATAAAAGATGACATTTTATGCATAATTTTGACCTCCCAAATGAGATTATGTTTTGGAGACCTTGTGGAAGGATGTAGCTCTGTCCAAGGAAGAACCCAGCGGATTTTCAAGTGGATCAGATAACCGATGGAGACACATTTTTTTTTTTTATTTGGTTAACATTTCAAGATCAGGAATGGCCTTTCAAATTCACCAAACTTGCAGCCTTTTTAACAAGTGTGAACTGTAAGTGTATCTATGATGAAATGTGTGCTATTTAAATCCATTTGCTCTGCACTAGGAACCTGCAAACCCCTCATATGGCTCAGACAAATGCTCACGTTTGTCATTATGGGTGATATTGACAAATGGTCTATTCTGTCATTTAGGATGAAGATCTTGTTTGTCAGAGTGCTGTACAATGTAGGGCCTTTTGAAGCATTTTTTTTGTATTTGTTTATTGGGCTGTATTAATAAAACTAAACCGTAGTGTTTGACTCATCAACACCCTCGTAAAAAAATCAATAAAGTCTTTTAAATGTGGTATTTATCTTTACCGAATACAAACACGCAGACTGCAGTGAGCTACAGTCAATGGACAAATAAAAATGTTGATAATTAAATAGGCAAACATTGACACTTGCAGTCAGTGTTTCAACAAAAAATTGCCAGGCAGAATGTCAGTGCGGGTATGGATTTATCCTGCAGCCTTTACTTAGCAAACAGACGAGCGTGTTTCAGAATGAAAGGTCACTGATCACCTCTCTCAACTATTAATGTGTCTGATCTCATAATTACATAGCAGAGAGCGCTGAAAGGGAGTGATTGTGCTTCATTAACCTGTACCGTTGTAAAGAAATCCAATAACACTGTGACACATTCCAACCCATTTGCATCATGTAGTCATTTCTTAAACGCTCTGCATGACATCATTAGAAAGCATTGCCCGCTGATGAGCTCAAGCAAAGACATCATTTCAGGACACTGAGTGCAAATTCATAATCCAGGGGAGTTATTTCTTTGAAATAAACGTCGTAGTATGAGAACAACGGGATGAGCTCACTGTTGCCAGCGGCTGCACAAATGAGCCCAGTTTTTGACAGCCCCTCCCCTCCCTCCCCTCTGTTTGTGGAGTAAAAGGTCATTCAAGTTTTTCTGGGACATTGTGGTACAATGTACGTTTTATTATTTATGGGTTTTTGTGGCATTTTTGAAAGATTTACTTGCAAGTCACCTGCTTTTTATTCCGCTGTTTCTCTGCTGATTTATGAGCATTTTGAAACTTTTTTTTTATTGTCAGTGTAAAATGACAATAGCCAAACTCAAATCACACATCCACAAGGATTCTTCACAGATTGTGATATATGTGCTCATAGACACTTCATGTTATTCTGAATAGACCGCTGTGCTGAAAAATAACGCAATTTACCATGTTTGTACTTTAGTTTGTACAGACTTTTCTTCTCGTCTTTCCACAAATAAGCTACCTTAAACCCCATTTAGATTCAATGGGAAAATGGATCTTAGCTCACAAATGTCTTGGTATTTGATCAAATCCCTTCTTTATCATTACCTTAATCTGGAGTTCACGAACACATTGAGTTCCAAAGAAATTCCAAATGTTCAAATTCCACAAAAAAGAGGTAAAGACATTCTCTAATTCACAAATAAAACAGAATTCAATAATTTGTTCATCCTTTTTAACCTAGATCCTATGTTTAAACTAAATGTAAACTTATGTTATGTGTTTGGGTGGGACGCTGGGTTCGAGATCCAGATGACTGCTAACCAACTCCTCCTTTACATGGCTTACTTGACGTCTGATTCTCCTCAAATGGAAAAAGACTGCATCATCACCATCTCATAAACACTGGCTGGTGTGTGTAATGGCACACCTCACACTCAAACAGCGAAAGCACACTTCTCTTGGCTTACCCAGAAAGTTTTATAATATCTGGCAGCTTTTCCTGCAACAGTGGACTCTCATAATTGGACAAATCTCCATTAATGTGCCTGATTTCCCCCCATTGATGTCACTGGGACAGATGTTGGTTTGTGCGTGGTGGCTGGGCTCTCCATGAGCAGCGTCTTTAATTTGCATTTTGAAGGATTCTAAAAAAATATTTGATTAACAGCAGACGGTGTCTTTCAGCGTTTTGTCTTTGTTTTCCTCGCTGTGTTGTGGAATCTATCTTGACCACATTCATTTGTGGCTTTGCGGGACTCACCATCAGACAAACCGGACTGGCACTGGACCAAGAGTGAAATCTGGTATTGCGCTCTGGGTTCGCCTTATCTGCTCGCTGTTTACTAACAGTCACAGAGTCCATCACTTGCAGCAGCACTGTTATCTCGGCAACCCAGGCAACACGAGTAGAATGCTAGAGCAGCTGCTTTAGTCTCAGGCCAAACTGAGTGTGTGTGTGTGTGTGTGTGTGTGTATGTGTGGGGTTAGGGTGGGGTGGTGGTGGGGATTCAGTTTCCTCATACAACAACACACAAACAATGGAGCTTCACGTACGGATGAAAATGATCCAACCTGAGGAGCGTCCTAGTGGAGCTTAATCACACATTTTGGACTGTTCAGGTGAAAGAAAAGTCCTGATGTATTCAGAAAAATCAAAGCTCATAAACATCCCATAGCTGTGTGAAACATTTTTTTAAAAGGTAATTGTTTAGCTGCTTTAAATCAATGCACCAACAGGAGAGAGATAGTCTTGATTTTAACCTGTGACTGAGCTCGTGTTTTTAAGTTCTCAGTCATATCAGCCCAAAGCTACAACCTCAGTGCACATTTAGGGGTGAAAACAACATTCAGTTATTTTTGCAATCACAGTGTGGTGCAGTGTTAATGACAGTTTTGAAACAATTTCAAGGAGTCCAGCAGCACAGTGTTATTTTCCTCATCCCATGTAATCACATGGCTTAATCTTTGGGTGTATTATCTCTTCATGAAAACATTTTTGTTTATAAAAGATCACCAGTTTCTCACCCTGTGGAGGGGGTCATGATGCAGCCTCCACGGTCGACGGTCATTCTGCAGCCACAGCCGCGCTCCGGGGTGTCGTGGTTCATCCCAAAATTATGCCCGAGTTCGTGCGCCAAAGTCACGGCCGCGCCCAGAGGGTTCTCAGAGTGATCCTGGGATGGGAAAAAAAGGACATCCGAGAAGAGGATAACATGTTAGCTATGTATTATCTGATTTGCTTGACTGTTGGTGAAGTTTTATAAAAGTTGACCTAGCTTTGAGTAAAAACCAAGCCATACTGAAGTGCACAAAAAAGGGGGAAAAACACAGTAAATGCAAAGTTCAAAGAAGACAATTTTCCCAAAACAGTTCAGTGACTATCTGATCTGCCCCTTCATCCTTCTTCTATTACTCATGCTCCTCATGGAGGCCCGAATTCATCTCCCATTCCATTACCCCTGCAGACCCAATCATACCTGCTGCAAGTGGAGACAGCTACTGCGGTGAGCTCCACAAACCTAGCACTGTATTACTCGCCACTGCATTGATAAACGAGACAACTGCCCTTCACAAGGCAGACGGAGATGAGAATGATGGGAGAAAGGTGGACGTTTCCGTTTCACCTAGATTTGTAGACGGACGGAAGATTGAGAGACTGAGAAGGTGAGGCAGGCGGAGACAGAGAGGGATATGAAGGGTGACGGAGAAATGAAGTCAATGTAGTGCTATGTACATGAATGACAAGGTGAGACTGGAAAAGGGACAGACTGTCAATTTCCGATGGTTACCCCTCTTGATGATTTAATGATTCGGCTAAATTCTTCTCTTTCAATCAATTATTATGACAAAATTGTAATTAAAGATATACACAATTAGTTTGAGTTTTTACACATTTCATGTAATTGATCACAGTTCAATTAAACAACCATCAATTCTTGTTATTTTGGAAAAAAATGTCTTTATTATCTCCACCAAGAAGGATATATTATTGGTTTAGTTTGTTTGTCTGTTTGTCAGCCGGATTACACAAAAACTACTGACCCTGTTTTCGTGAAATCTGGTGGAAGGGTGTAGCATGGGCCAAGGAAGAACCAATTAAATGCTGGAAATTCGAATCATGGGGCAGATACACGAAATATTTATCACCTCATTAAGACTGCATGCAGTGTAAGAAAGGCCCAGTTGGAAAACTGACGTAAACACAACTCACATCGGAATTTACAGCAACTCGATGTATTTCATTGTTTAGGAAATGTTTTATATCCAATGGGCTGTTTAAATGGTCTGAGCAGAAACACATCTTAGTTGTTTCCAATTCTACAGTATAACTTAAGCTCATAAACACACCGAAGTTTGAATTTTGTGTTATTGACATCCCGGCACAGTTAGATGAGAGGATACTGTACTGTACTGTATAACTGCTGGCATGTGGGGTACATATTTAACAAAGCTGATCCTGTAAATGTTCCTGCGCTATTCAAATGTTCTCTACATGAGAAATGTACATGAGAAAATAATACGCTTCCATTGAAGGCGGGGTCATATGTCAGAGTTGAGGACAAGCCGAGCTATTTTCTGCTCTGATTACAGAGCAGCGTCATGGGGGAGCTGCGCCCCGCCTTTTACACAGAGGGATGGGAAAACTGTCCTCTCTTCCTGTCATGTTTTGCAGTGTGAGTCTCTATAAGTGTATGTGCAGTTCATAGTTGAGTGCTTCCTCACAAAAAAGTGTAATATCAGCAGAAATGGATGAAACTCTTGGAAGCCACAGTCATTTCTTTGAGGCAGCTATAAGCCATTGTTGTGATGGCGAGAATCTGATAGTGTTGGTTACAAGATTTGCTCTGATAGGCTTCCTGATATCTTTTCCAGCCATGTGAGAAAACAACTCCCTGAAAAAGAAGGCCATATGAAAAAAAAGTGGATATTGCTAGCTGTCACAGTTTAAACCAAACCATTTGCACATAAAAGCTCATGTGAGTTTAATGGAAAAAATGAATAACATTATGAGGATTTAAACTGAGAGAACATGTGGACCAAATAAAGGATTTAAGGCTGATTAACACATGGCAGAGTATGGTTTGAGAAAATGGTTCATCTCATCTGTCCGCCCTCTAACTGGTTACACAGCGCTTTAATCTCGGGCCAAACCATCTGCCATGTGTAAGTAATGGGGAAGACAAACATCTGGAGATGCCTCGTCGCAGCCACGGCCAGCAGAAAACAAATCTATTAATGGGGGATACACATCTGGACTGGGCGTAATGGCATTGGGCTGATAACCACTTTATGATCTGGCATGGGTGTCAAGTGCTACAGAAGGCAGAGGAGCCCAACGGGCAGCTAATTTACTCTGTGTAATAATTTAGTGAGCCAGGGGTGATGTGCAGTTGTGAGTAAAAAAAAATCAAATGTGTGTTCTGTAAAGGCTGGTGTAAACAATTTATCACAGCTAATAAAAATGTAAATGTGGTTTTGTTTAAACGCCGTGGCCTTTGATTTACCTCTGTTCCCCAGAAATCATTTTAGAGGTGTCTCAGTAAAGCCTGATTGAATGATAGCGAGACTTCAAATGACCCAAGGAGGTGCTGTATCTGCGGCCTAATCTTTCAGAGTCTATTTTCACATATTCCTTTGTGCACAGGGGTGTTTGTGGTAATCATGAGGCCATGAAGGTTGAGGGAGTGCCAGCGCAAATATCATTATGCTTAACAGTGAAATGATTTCCTGCCAGCGAACAACGAACACCTTTACAGTGTCAAACCATGGCTGGGTTGTGTTAGCTGGCTGAATCTGAACAATGTCCACGCTGATACAATCTGGCCACACAAAGGAAGAGGCGGGTGGGAGCGGCAGGACGGTTTTATACTCACCATGACAATGCCTCCAGACTGCTCAGCTGTGCACATGCTCATTATGGGCGCCATGCCAATGGTGGTGCCCTGGAAGTAAACCCCACTGCAAAGGCCAGAGGGCAGAGGTCGGGCGGCGGGGAGATGAAGATGATAGAGAAGAAAAGAGCTCAGATCCAACAGACTACACCAGCTGTTGTGGATTTTTAGGTTGTTAGCCACAAAGTGTGAATTTATTATTGCAGCTGGGGCTCCAATAAGGATCAGATGCAGTAGAACAACATGGTTACATTCACCAAAAAGCTTTTATGTTTGTTTGTTAGGAGGATTACAGAATAACGACTAGTCTGATTTTAATGGAACTTGGTTGATGGGTGTAGCAGAATTCAAAGAAGTAAACATTTCATTTTCGAGCGCTTCATTAGGCGACATAGAGTCTTTGGCCTTGGCAGATGTCTACACACTCTGTGTACCTTTCTAGATTGGAAGTGCAGTAGTCGAAATCATAATACTAACTAGTAATCCAACAGGTGAGGAAAAGTCACATCACAACTTTAATCTTTTATCTTTTACTAATAAAAGATTAAAGTTTGATTTGATATAACACTAAAATGTTACAACTGTTTTATTAACTGTATTTGGAATTTACTGTCAGTGTTAGCATATTTCAATTTATTTCGGTACGCTCCAAAAATAATCTAGGGAAATCGTAGGGAAATACATTAGAAGAATAGCCAACTGGCACATGAAATATCTGTAAAATTCCATTATGTCGTCTGTGAAATAAACATTTGTTAAATGAGCTCAATGTTCACCTTATGAGTTGAGCATTGTCGTGAGGTCTCTGGGGCAGCAGCTTGACTTTCCTCCAGTCTAGGAACTCGTGCAGGGTGGTGAAGGGATCCTGGGTGATGGGACATTTATCGGAGTCACTCCACACCTCCAGACCCACCAGGGCCACCCGGATGTTCAGGGCCCTGTAGAACTGTTAGCAGAGGGCAGGGAGAGTCAGCGTGAATAGAGATTTATAAAGCTCAGATTGTATGAATGATCAAAAGAGCTTCAAACAGATATGTGAGACACTTTTAACTTTGGTCACTCAATTCAATGAATTACATTATATTTAATTATGGCAGCCCTGAATCCTCTCCTTTTCATGTTTGTCACATGATCAGAACACAGCTTTTCCATGTCTCTATCTGTGCTTCTAACTAAATCCATCTGCCTCCTGTATCTGCTAGCTGCAGATCCTCAGCTCTGGCAGAGGTTTTAGACAGACTAAAAGCAGCTGTTTTAGTAGGACATTAATATATCACACAGTCATCCCATTAATCTCTGCTGCCAGCAATATTTCTATTTTAAAAAAGTGATTTATCCCTCCTGTGCAGAGGGGGAGAGGATGTTTTACCTTGTCCACGTAATTGGCTATCTCTGCCAGTCTCTGTTTCACCTTCTCCACGTCCCTCCCCTGTTTTTGAAACTGCAAACAAAATGAAATGTAATCAGTAGCAGAAATTAGGACATTTACACAGTGAAGTAGTCAAGTTGAATGAAAACATGAATGACACTGTTATTTTCAGAACTAAAAAGCAATGAAACAACACAGGACTCCCGCACAGGCAATACGTTTTACTGAGTGTTCGGCAGCTTGTCAAGCTGTGACCATCTGGATCTAGAAAAATCTCCTAGTGTTAAAGAGACAAATGGCGCGGCCGCAGGGAGCAGGTATATTGGCAGATCTGACAGCCTGCAAAGCTTTTGATCCAAATTGCAGCAAAGTCAGACCTACTATTTCCACCCTACTGTTTATCCACCTGTGTTGTTGCTGGACTTAAAATCTGAGCCTAACAACAAACCTGATCCCCTATCCTTCTTCTCACTTCCCTTCTTTCCAGTGAGGCTGAGGGCATTAGCAAAGGGCTGCCAAGAGGAAACCCCACAATGAGCTCGTCCGAGCTTACGGGAGACTCTTCTGTATCAACACAGTTTTTTCCTGTTTCCTGTCTGGTCTGCTGGGGAATCGTTCAGCACTTCCTGTCAGAACGAAGCCTCTGCCACCAGACCACACTGCTTGTTGCACACTGACCTAGTTCTGCTGCCCCAGTGGGACCTGCTCTGCTGTTACTACAGCTTACCCTGCTTTTTTTCCTGCCTATAACAAGAGGGGTTGCTGTGTTTTCAAAGTGCTGTATTCTGTTGTCCAAGGACTGTTTTTGTGAATGGAAACAAGGACGATGCATTACCTCTCTATTGTCTGCAACGATGATCAGCTCCACATACTTGGTTGTCTTCTGAGCATGCCTTTTATGCTGGAATAAGAACAGAAATGCTGCATGTTAGAAATGTTTTGGCATTTGAGGAAAATGTTTTCCAAGGTCTTTTATCCACTTGATCCACTGACTTATTTCATGCATTGGCAGAAATCACAGACACACAGTAGATGCACTTTCACTTCCTGTGGGCTACATTTAGAGCCTAAAGATAAATCTTTTGATGGCTGCGATGGCAAAAAAAACAACAAAAACTTTCACTACAATATTCTTGTCAAAAGCCAGTATATGAAGACTTGAGAATAATGAGTGACTTGTAACCTCATAATAGCACAACTTTTTACTCTACACTCTTAGTGTGGATTAAGAAACCCCAAACAAGTTTTAACCTGTTAACCCTGGAGCTTTAGAGTTGCTGGTGGGCAGATTTTGTTACTTTTGAAAACATCCAGGCTCACTACTACCCCCATTTCCAGTCTTTCTGCTAAGCTAAGCTAACCAACTATTAGCTTTAGCTTGCTATTTACATACATAAGTATAGTCACTATGAAGCTAAAGCTAGGAGACAGTTAGCTAAGCTTAGCATAACAGCTGGAGGTAAAAATAAAAAAGTGCCTTCCAGATTCTGCTAAACTAAGCTTAGCTAATCTCCCCTATGACTATAACTTTATATTTAGCAAGAACGGCAGAGAGGTATCTATCTTGTTATCTGTGAAAGAGAACAGGCAAGTATCCCAAGAAGCTGCTTCTGCATCACTAGCAAGTTTTTTCTCCTTTCACTATTAGCACAGTTTATCCAAGAGCACCCAGGACATCACAGCGAAGCATGCCAGACTGTGCAGCCATATTCAGTGATCTTTTAGCCCAAATGTCCCGTCTGTTAAAGCAGAACTGATGCTCTTCTAAAACTGCAACGCCCAGAAATTACTCAGGGGTCATTAAGTACTGTATGTTGGTAAGTTTCACTTCCTGACTCAAATGGAGTTTTTAATGCTTGGGAATAGTGGCAGATGGATACTGCACCTGCTCCATGCAAATCATTCGCCAAACCTGCATGGGCCCTCGACTTTGGGCTCTAAGCGCAGATAAAATGTGTCAAGCCCATAGCAACACCCTCTGGGAAATGATCCAAATGGGTGTGCTTGCCAGTTTGCTGATCTTTGGTCAAAAGCCCATTTATCTTTCATCAAGCGAAGGTTAGTGGTACACCTCAGAAACGTGTAACAATTAAATACAACGAATAAATCAGCTCAAATTGCCGATAATACGGATTGAACTATGGTATCCATTGGCTCAAGTGCAAGCTCTGCGATAAAAATATAATACTAATCTCACCCTTGTGTGGAAGGATTGAAAAGGGCTTTTGATGTGGTTTTCAGGAGCAACGGAGGACATGTTGAAGCCGTGGCCACAGGTTCCTGGGGTCATTGCGAGTTCTTCCACTCTGTAGATGAGGTGGGCGCCGCTCTCATGTCCAGGCACCGGCTCGATGATAAACGTCTTGTTTTCAAGCGCGATGAAGCCTCTGCAGAGATGAAACAAAGCGTCAGTGCACAACCGATCCCTCACATGCTGAATTTGACTAAATGTGGCACTCTCGAATGGAATATGAGGTAGTACTTTTTATTTTTTACAGGCCTACCTTTACTGCAGCCAAACTATAAAACTTTTTTTTTTTTGGCATTGGGTTAAAACCACACAGAAATTTGAAACACTGACCTTGTTAGCATTAAAACTCCTCAAATCCTTATGCACAAAAGCTCTTTCAAATTCAAAGTACAGTGTTCTTCTTTGTGTAGTTTTGCATGAGAAACATCACATCTCCCATTTCAGATTACAAATATTCACACATTTAGTGCTTTTCATACTATTTGACATTCCCTTGTATTGCACTGATAAAATTTAAATAATTTTCTTCCACCAAAAATGTTTCCTTGCTGTTTAATTAAGCAGAAGATAACGCCGGCATCTGAAGTCTTCCAATTGTGCCTGGTCATTAGAAACAGCGAGAAGCCAATTACTGCCAAAATGAGTGCAGATATTTACTGGATGCCTCTGTGGACAAAGACAATGAGGTGTGACATTTTCTCCAATTCCTGTGAGTCACACACCAACTTACTGACAGCGTGCTTAAGGGGCTTAAGAGTGATGGGCTGCTGTGCGGAGTGACTTAAGTAAATATAAACATTGCTGCGGCAAATAGCACTTAAAGGGCAATGTTGAGATGCTGCTTGAATACAAAATGATGGTTGTGTTTCCTTACCGAAGGCCTGAGCAGGTGCTGAGGGTGACATCAGAGTTCGGGTGCTCCTGCACTTCCCCATGGTAGTAGCAGTTATTCTAAAAAAAAGGGTTAAATGATAATATAAAAAAGCTTCTACATACTTTAGGTAAAACATTTTATTTGAAGAACCCACTGTGAAGATGCACAATAAAAAAAAGCCGCTTTTTACAATCTTCCCTCGTATCCCTCTCAATGCAAACGGAGCCCTTTTAAATAAATGCAACATGGAGAAGCAGAACAGCTGACACGGATGGGAGGTGACAGTAAAGTGGTAATTGTTTTTCCTTCATTATTCCACCAGAGTGGTCGAGTAGAAGGAAAAGAGGACATTTAAGGTTCCTCAGACACTGTGAAAACACTGCCGTCTGAGCACAGGGAGAGCAGAGGAAGCGACTCTGGCTCAGAGGGAATACAGACCTCCATTAACTGTCCAGCAGCTCTCCAGGCCTCTTAAATCAACTGTCATTAGTCACCACACCGACCATTTCTCATCCCAAATATTGAACTGCAGGAGGAAATTCTGGTGAGATCTTTTGCATAAAACGGTAATTTCTAACGATTTCTGTCTGGCAAGTGGTGTACAGTACAAGTAACAGAGCCAGGTGGTGATGGAATTGAGATTCATTACATTAAGTATAAAAATAGAGCAGCTACAAAGGCTCGGCGCTGACTGAGGCTATGCTTGACCTAGATTAGTTCACCTTTCATACAAGAAAACATCAGGCAGGGATGGTGATTGTCTTCCTCGGTTAGTCTGTGACTTTTAAAGTAGCTAAATGCATTCGAAGTGAGATATTTAGTCATAAGCTCATTTTTAGATTTCCTGGAGCTACAAAAAGCAGAGCGGAGATGGAAAACATCTCAGTTAACCCTGGAATGTTTCTGCTTTCCTGTTTTATTACATTTGAATATCTTTAAATGAGTTTGGAAGTTTGACTTAAAGTAGAAACACAGCAGCAAAAGTAATAATATTTTACACTTATTTATTTGTCCTACCAGACAACTTAAAAGATGGCAGAGTTTATTTACAGTGCACTTCTTTCCACTGATCCCTGATTAACACATGGCTGACTGCTGAGTTCGGTGACAGCAGGTACTGAAAGTGTGCAGCTGCGTGAGGCTTATCTAAGACAATACAGTGTGTCATTTGACAGCCTGATGCAACGCTTGTAACATCCTCCGTCTCGAAATTAAAGGTGAGAGAGGGAGTCGGAAACGCTGTTTGCATAACTTTGAGGGAAATAGACTTGTCAGTCATTCCCGAATTACCAAACATTTCTCCTCCAAGCAGTAAGCGACCTGTCAAACTGTCCTCACCGCAGTTCTATTAAACAGTGATTTCAATCCAGCTTAGCCACAAAAGGGCAAGGGACTGTTAACTAAGTTTAAAAAAAAAAAAGAAGAAGAGAGAATGCTTTAAAAAGTCATAAATCACAGGTTTTTTGAAACACCACAGAAGTATTAATCCTTCTTCTACAATGCCTGCTAAAAATGCCAACATGTTGTCATGCCTTGAAACCTTCTTTCATCCCAACTTGAAGTCAAAATACCTTCATTATACAATAAGGAATCAATTCTGCCGGAGTGCCACAGTGAGTGGCCTCGAAAAAGTACTCAGAATTCTAAATTAACATCAATCTTTTCTTCATTTTCAAGAGAAGCACTCTGCTCTACACGGCGAGTATGCACATAGAATAAAAAGTGAAAAAGTACTCAGGAATAGATCAACTGCTGAAAGGGGATTCCATAATAAAATCCTGATGGCAACGTTGGCTGGAAAACAGCCGGCATAAAACACAGCTTATCATCAAGTAGGCCACGGGATGGATGTTCAGCTACAGCCAGAGGCTTTCAAACACACACTGGGTCACATTGTAATAAAAACATTTAAACTGTGCATTTTCAATCCTGAATGAACTTATGCATGAGATACAGTGATCCTCCATAAAAAAACATCTGTCTTGGTGGACACTTTTAAAGGGTCGGAGTGCGGAGCGCCACTGCACGTCAACTCAACCATAAATGTCAAAAGCACTCGAGTGCCACCGTACCGTAAAGTTGT
>JAOWBC010000318.1:7968365-7982405 GCA_028566105.1 Hypoplectrus providencianus
TGCTTTATAGAATATGTAATGAGGACTTCCATACCGAGAGCATGCATCAGCGAGTGAAGCCAGGAGGGCAGCTTTGGTTAAAAAAAAGGAAAAGAAATCTGTGCACCACACCTCTACAGAGCTGTTATTCTAAAAAGTGCCATTTCACTTCCTGATTTTGTTTTTGCAGGAGAAAAACTGTCCTTGAAGGAACTGGTTTTATTAATGCTGAGCAACTGAACTGTCCAGCATATCTCAGTGACACTGGATTGGCTCAACCAACTTTAATGTACTTGGAGTGCATATGTTTAATGGAGAAAAAATTACCTATCCGAGCAGGGCTCGCTCTTGCCAGCTTGGAAAATATTCCTGCAAATTATTGAGGAAAAACTTCAAGGCGTCGCTGCATCCTCATGTGGCTTCATCTTTCCCTCTGCCCTGAACTGAACGGACGCAGCCTGGACAGCACAGACCTCTGCAGAGGTCAGAGACCACCTGTTCTGACTTGGCTGAACCGGTGGAGCGATAACAGAGGACACATCTGGCCTGACTGAGAACAGGCCGGATGGGAATGGCAGCGTGCTCCGGGCCTCAGGCTGGTGACGGATGACTCACAGCTGATGCTGAGGTCAGGGAGGGTGACGTGGTGAACGGGGAATGGAAGGGTCAGTCGGGACATAGTTTTTTTGGGTGAGTATTCACTGTCTGGACAAGGACAATATATTTTTAGGAATTCGTTTTAGTTATTTTCACAAGTAATTAGGATTGTCTTTGTGAGTGTTGGCATAGTTCTCTGAGCCTCGGGTGACAGGAAACAAGACCGGACGGGCTGTTGTTTTGTTGAAAAAGCCTCAAAATCTTTCTAAAAGTGGTTTAGATTGGCAGATTCAAAATTGCTGGCTATTATATGATGGTGAAAGAAGGAAAATGTGAATATATATCAGTAGTTTGACCTCTCCATTTCAACAGCAGGAGTTGTTTTTCATTTCCTTGTTCCCCGTGAGGTTCGGCTGTTTGAAAGGAGGAAGAGGCCAGAAAAATCCCAGCGGTCTGATTTGTGTTTGTTCTAGAGTTACCAGGGATGGAGGTCTGACCAGTGGTGGACCAAGTCCATCATTCCATTGTCAATATCCGTATCCCAAAGCAGCAGGGTAAAATATTACATCTCGACACATTCTGAATAAGAAACACTGGCAGAAACAAGCCTGGAGACGGCGATGCCATCATTCCTGTGAAACCGTGAATTCCCCTGGACGTGTAACCTGGCCTTGATGCTCTTTTTTCTGGCTTTACAGCAATCTTTCCCCTCCCTGTGAAACAAGTTTGTTCGTGAGAATGTGTGTGCATCTACATATTTATGAACTCCAAATGATCCCCACCCCTCGTTTCACAGTTCACTGTGTTATTTTCCACAGTCTGGAAGGGAGTGGAGTGGTGAGAGAGGAGGAAAAGCAAAACAGAGGAGAACAAGCTCGTCCTCAGAGCTCTCCTCTTCCTTATTCTTTATCAGCTTTCATCTCTCGGCCCTTCAGAGAGACTGAACCATAAAAGACTGCAATCACTAGGGGACATATTATTTTCTCCTTCCTTGAATACACTATATCATAGCCCAGGCCCATACAACTTCTCCTCCCCTTGCATATCCAGCCAGCCGTGGCTGGGAGCGCGGGTTTATCTATTGGCTCTGTGTGTGATTAACATAATAAATATCCAGTTTCCTCTGTCCTGGTGCGCACAATGAGCATGGATAGAGAATTTAAATAAATCACAGGAAAACTCACTCGTTTCTCTCCAGCAGCAGGATCAGCTGCTCATCTTCAGCACGTACCAGCAGCTGCAGTGACGCAGGATGACTCTGAAACACAAAAAAAGATGATGAGAGTGTTCAGGCCGTGCCCGGATTTCACCCATCCTGCCTTTGGATCTGGATGTGTGTGAGGCTTCACCTTCAGTGTAACACACAGGGAGTATACAAAGCAGGATGTGGCAAGGCACAATGGTGTTAGAGGAACAGGAAATAAGCTTCAACATCCTACACTCCCCAGACCGTGCATGACTCAAAAGTAGGTAGTCGACTGTTTGCACCTCATGTTTTCTACCAAGACCAAAACAACTGTTTCAGATTACTATCTAAGTAATCTATATTTTTGCATGGAGACTAGTCTGAAACTTTGTGTTATTTTGTGTGATATTTTTAGACCTGTGTCAAATGTCCTTGATAGATTTATCTTAATTAGGCCTGTCATCAATTTAGCTTGCCTCTAATTAAAGGAATTGAGTGTGTGACAATATCCTGTGATACAATTATCCCCCCTGATCACCCCGAGTCAACCTCATGCTCCTCATCAGATTAAATCATTGATTTTAGTCAATTTAGTCGAGCCAAAACCAATAATTTGTAATTTTAGTTAAACTTCTTTCAAATAAGATTGTATCTAATCATTATATTAGAAAATCACAGGTTGAGTGATAGAGTGAGACCCCATTTTTCATTTTGTCTTCTAGACAAGACAACAGTCATATTTGGCATGTTTTGCTCATGGATTACTTTAATACTACAAAATGGGACAGGATGAAGCGGATGGAAGAGTTTCAGTCACCTCAGCAAGGTGACCAAATTCATGGTATCCTGCTCTGTTGTGCAAAACAACACGTGCTGTGTGCAGCATGAAATCAGAAAATGCTTAAAAAACTGACGCAGTTGCACTTTTCTGTTTAAAACCGTTGGTAGAGAAGAGGATAATATCTGCTGAAATTATGCTAAACCGGATATTGACAGCCTTTCTTATCTAGCCTTGAACATGAGTCCATTATTCGTCAGGCATCTCAATATTGTTGTGTCGTTTCTTTGGCAGAAAAACTGTATTTCAGTGCAGGAACAACTGTGATGGCTATGCAATGTGAGTATGTCAATGCCACTGATTTATGGCTGAAAGAAACCAGGAAATGAAGATGATGCAGGAGACGCGGCTCACAATGCCAAATGTCAGCCTGTGAGTTAGTCCCAATTAAGAATTCAAAAAAGCAATATCCCAACAAACAGCAAGTCTGAGGTGCTTTTCAGAAAGGGATTGCTCTCAGAATGAGGACGTGGCCTTGCAGCAGGACAGAAGCAAAGTGCATTCATGCCTCGGGCATCAGCCTATTCTTACAACATGAACATAGAACAAAAAAACAAGGGAAAGATATGAAAAATTAAACACAGGGTTCATGTATCTAGCCAGCGGAAAGACAGAACTTGCCAGACACGCGCACAGTGAGATATAGACATAGATTTTGTATCATCAGTTGGCACTTCAGACGCACTCTGTCCTCCTTCACAGTGACATTTCTAAGGCCTGCTGACCGATGCCTTCAGGCTAATACTTTCTCTGTCTGCAGCTCCAGCTGAGAGCGAGTGTGGCAAAGTTTGTGCAAAAGTGCTACTGAATGTATGTGAGTGTGTGTGGCGCCTCGATGTCACTGTAAGTAATGACTCTGCAGCGACTTCTTCATAACCTTCTATTGGCACAGGAGCGGCTGTATCAATCTGTTATCCGGGAGGTTTAAGTCTGAGTGCAATCTCGACTAAGACAATCCAGCTGCCCTGGAAGTCAGTTTAATTTTGGAAGGGTCAGTTTGTAGATAGCCTACTGTAAAACCACTGCGTGTCCTCAACAAAAAATGCGTTACGTCAGCAGTGGCTGGTGGTTAAGCATATCTGATGAAGTTGAAAATGGGGGTGCATAATTAACACCATGAAGCTAAAAGTAGCATTTTCCCTCTTGCCAGTATGACATGTAGGGGATAAACAATTCATGTAATTAACTTCACTGCCCCTCTCTTCTGGCTGAAAAGAGGTGCATGAGGCTGGAAAAAAAACAAATCTCTTAGATGATGACTTCCCTGCACCAAGGAAAAAAATGTTTGATTGCTCAGGGAGTTCTCAACACCTACGCATTTCCCTCCTCTGGAAAAGTTTCCTTAAGCTGTGGTGGAGGCTGAATTTCAAACATTTTCTTCTCCAGCTGTACTAGGTGGGACAGGCTGGCTTTCCCTGCCTGAGAACACAAGTCTAGAGAGTCCAGAGGAGGCTGATCCTGACAGTTCATACGAATGCATGCATCTTTTAATCTTGCATATATCTTACGGTGCAGGGGAGAAATGACACAGTCTGCGAGGTGTTACAAGGCTGCTGCGAATCTTTCTCACAGCGTCGGGCTCCTGCACTGCTGACTTGTAAAACTGTTGAAAGGCTGACGAGTTTCAGGAATAATTTCACAGTATGTATCGCCTACGGGGCGAGCTTGTACTCAACAAACAAAGGAGAGTGAGCTCGCAAGGAGAGAAACCACAACAGGGAGCCTACAGAGGATAAACAGAGCCACGAAGGGGCCTTTCTGCTAAATCAAGCAAGTGGGGTGAGAGGCAACAGGGGAAGGAGTGATATACTACACATATGTCAAACCAGAGAGAGACGTCCAGACATGGCTGAGCCCTTGGAGGCACAGTGGCATTGGGTGAGCTGCTGTCTAAGCAAACATATTAGCAGTAAGCTTGTGCTGCTAAGTGGCCTTGTGAGTATTTACCCCGGCCGCGAGCTGGAAGAAAGGTGTGCGCTCCTTGCCCTTCAGAAGCAGAGGTACTGTGGTCCCATAGCGTTCTGCTTTGGTTGCTTCTCCTCGCTGTTTAGCCTTGTCTGGACTACTTCCTGTAAAAAAAAACAAAACACAATCATGAGCAGACTTAAATGGTGAAATTAAACATCACACTGCAAACCTTAAAGATGCTCACACCAGAATGGTCTCCCCCCAAAAACATCAATATAGGGAGTTCATACAGGCAGCAAAATACGACTCATATTTCCATTTTAGACTGCCCTTCACTGCCATAGGTAATAACTGATGGCGATAAGGAGTTCAAAAGGTGGAAGAAAAGAGGACGTATGGGTCAAACAAACAGTGGACTTTGGAGTGGATACAGGACGATGGGTCATGTTTTGTAAATCTTTTACTGACACTAATCCAATCACCCTTGTAGCATGAATTCACAAAAACTGCGGCCTTTTATTACAACTAAAACCATCCATGCATGTAAAATGACGTGTGCTATTTAACAAGGCTCCACTGTAAAGCGAACAGCTTTTGACAAAGGCTCATAGGAGTTGTTCTGGGTGTTATTGACAAGTGACTTCTTCTGTTAGGTTGGAGATCTTGTTGCTCAGACAGTAGATTTAGTCCTCAATTATTCAAGCTCAGTAATAATGTTCAAGACACAAAAAAAGGAATGCAACAGTGACAGAGAAGCCTTGCACACATGGCATGAGGATTTTGGGAAAAAGTAAAAGCTCACTCTTGTTCCTGTGAGGAGATGTGCTGTCCCCCACAGGGCCTCTGCAATAGGACCACAGCCACAGACAGAGCATCAATAATAGATGCTCTCACACGGTTTATGAGGAACTCAGCCTTTACGATATATCCAGACAGGAATGGAGTTTAGAAAAAAAAACAACTGGCAGGATGAAATTGTTCTTTCCTCTTATTTATCTTTCTACATCATATATCAGGTCAGAAACCAGCACTGCAGTGTGCTGCTGTGCCCTGATTCCTCCTCCCCTCTACCTTCTCTCACTAACATACCATTTAAGTCCTCTTTAAAACTCCTACTGAAGTCAAATTAACAAAGTTAGAAGCCAATTATGCTAATACGCATTTAAAAGGCTGCTCATTTGGGAGGCAAACAAAATAGGATGTATATATAGCATAGGGTGAAATATAATAAACTGGATCAGTGGCTTCAAGCAGAATGTGGGAATCATAGTCACAATTCCCTGTGCTCTCTCAGTGTCTCTCTCATGTTCTCCTCCCTGTTCTCCCACAGACAACAGAGGCTGTCCCTAATGCTCCCACGGCCTCACTGAGCATGTCTAAATTGTAGCAGGCCCAGCAGGCTTCCTGTGAAGCCCAATAAATGTTACAAACCCAGAGAGGAGCTGAGGAGATGAAGTGGAGAGGGGGTGTTAGACGGGAGGAGAGAGGTTGTTTGAGGTTTCACACTCCTGCTATCACCAAAGGAAGACTGAGAGCGCGTGCTGCGTCTCTATTTACTGTACGTCTAAGGTCTATGCCTGCTCCTTAATCCCCTGAGATACGCACGTAAAGCATCTGTTTGTCTGCATTGCATGTGCAGCGTCACGCAGGGTACAACAAGAGTTCAGTAGCACACTGAGCAGCGCCACTACAGTCTGACATATTTTGTTTACTCTTCCTTCTTTTCTCCTCCCGGCTGGAGATGTCTTCATTTTCAAGCACCCTGTCTCTTAAAAAAGTTTGATGTCTCCTCTCTTTGAAGACGATATTCTGAAATGGCTCCTGTGTCACCACAACTGCATTTCTTACAACTTCAAACAGTCGGGGACGGCGGCTGCCCTGTGCTCTCAGTGTGGCCCAGACTCTCCATTTATCCACAGCGCCTAATAAGCTAACAAGGGTATAAAAGGGACCTCCTATATTTAATGGGGTATTTGAACATGTGCCGATGGTAGTTTGTTGGTTTTAGTGGTGCATGAAAACCATGTTAGACAGACGGAGCAGCATGACTGAGACCACAGGCTGTGGCTAGAGTGCCAATAAAAAGGAGCTATAAAGGGAAAGTCAAGCAGACGTCTTGTTAATAAATGACTTCGACACTTCCACTGGTGTCCCTCATTTCGATCTCTCAAATGCTAAATTAATTTGTATTAATTATGCCAGGCCGACGCAGAGTGGCCAGTTAAGCAGGGGTATGCTCGAAACAAACCAGTTGGTACAACATGTCACCAGACCACATCATAGGGCAAACGGCTTTATGGTGGATCTGAAAATACAAAAATCCTGCCAACATGGAGGGCAAGGCAATGAGTTGCACACTACTGGATCTTTCTTCAAAGGCACTCATGATGTTGAACTTTTCTGAACTTTTCTGTGGGATGCACTAGAAATAGTCGTGTGAAGAATAAAAAGGAGATCTTAGAAAGAGGACTTCACTTTCATAGCGTGAAGTGGACATGCTTGTTGGATTGTTTGGGTTCCAAATAGGGCTGAAGGAAAGAAATCCCATTAAAATTTCAAAAGTCTGGACCTATTTTTACAACTGAAATTACATTTGTGTTATGTTATGCTTTGTTATATTAATGAGGTTCTGTTGAGTACTGCTACCAAATTCCAGGTGGTATTGGCTCAAATGTGATGCTAGCAAACCTTAAATGCAACATAGCTTAATTTCAAGGAATAGCATGTATTTGGAATTTCAAGCACAAGTGCCACTGCTTTCTAGGTTTGGTTTCTAGGTTCAATAACATGACCCAGTAAACCTAAATGAAAAAGAACGCTGTACAATGACTCTTTCATTTTAGCGATTCTGTGACCATGTTGTCAGACTGTGGTTGCTTACTTTGCGATTACCTCCCTCCACTTCTCCCAGCAGTTGGGAGGCAAGACACAAGAACTTGACCGGTCTCCCTGATGGCTCTGAGTGCATCATCTGCTTCACGCACTGTCAACCACACACTGGCTACACACTTCACACTACTCTGACAACAATGTAATATGAAAACATGGTGATTGGGCTTAAACCTGGAGAGCATCAAAGCGTGCGCATGGAATTTTACAAGTCGATTTTTGCATTTCAGGGTGTAGTTTTTTAGATCGTTCAGCATAAAAAAAATAAGAAAAACATTTAAAAATCTGCTTTCTCCATTTCAAATCGCCATTTGACCATTTGTTAAGATCTTTCTCTACACATTACAAAAATACTGCAAACACCAACTCATCTGGGGGGTTCAAACACTAATGTGCATGTGAACTGTGTGTGCAAGAGCTGCATATTGTAAAGCATTTGACTTTAGTACAAGCTGGATGACGGTTGATGTTCCAATGCAACTTCTGTCATTTCTCCCCCAAAAACTGAGCATTCCCTTCAAACGGCAAAGAAATGTGACATTCATGATCATCCTCATGGGCTTTATCCTCTTTGGGAAACTTTGAAATTCAAACTAAAACTGGGTTAATCCCATATGTTTTTTGGAAAGAGTAACTTGATTGCTAAGTCAACCACAGTTGTGTCCTCAGATTGAACACAAGGGAAAATCAGCTGCGGGTCATACATCTAAAAAAAAAAAAAAAAAAAAAAAAAATGCTTTGGCTGCCAGAACATCTTTCCCCACTCTCTTTAAAAGCCCAGATCTCTTTAAAAGTAAGCTTCATTTGGATTTTCTAACAAGGAGGATTTTTTTTACTGCCATTTTAGTATTCTACCCTCACCCTGAGCTGGATTACTAACTAACTGCTAGGTAATGTGAATTCAAACAGGGGCTGATGTCCACTTTACTCAGCAGGGAAGTGACACAGCCAACAATATAAACAAACAAAATGAGCAGCAATTACTTTAGTCACACGGAGGCCGCCACTGGACTCAAAATCAACCTCATAATGCTCAACTGGCATGTTACCAGCTGCATGGAGTCTTTCACACGCATCTGTATACTCACTTATTCATGTTTCTGAAGGAGAAGGGTGCATATGTCAGGCTTATTAAAGGAAATTAACGCTATATGCACGAAGCATATATTAAAAGTGCAGTATAATTTGCATTCCCTTAAGTCTATAATAAAAAAAAGAATGCACTGCTTTTTATTCACACCCAATACTATATCTGCTCAATCAGCAATTTTATCATGGAGTCTTTCTCTTGAGATGAACAAGAGAATAAACAGTAAAGTAAAGAAGGTCAACACAGGCAGAGGAAGGACATTTGGCAATCTATAAGCAAGGTGTTCAGGGAGCATGAGGGCGCGAACGCCACAGTGGGACTTAGCAACCTCCTGCAAACTGATTAGCCTAAAATAACATTTGCATGCAAACAATGTACAACAAACAGTGTATTTCATGGTAAAAATGAGAGGCAGATCATTTAATTGACTCAACAACTGAAAGGTTCAGTCCTGACCTTGGAAACCATTGTTGAGCAAATTATCTCACCACAATATCACAATATCGTAAAAACCTAAGTTTCAGATAACGTTCGAGGCTTCACAGACACTTCTGGAAATGTATGGATAGGAATATTCTGCAGTGGACAGCAGAGAGATACCCGAGACTCCAAGTGAAATGTAGGGTCTGTTAAATCGTGAAAAACTTATTTTTTGCTGTCAGAATCAAATCTTTTATGTTGCTAACGGATAGATAACCTCTGTCTTAGCTCCCCTTAATCACAAGGACCTCGTCTCAACAGTCTTCAACTCAGATCAAATTTGAAAGCGAGAAAACGCAACGGGGCCTCCGGAGACGTGACTTTCCAGTTATTTCGCAGCACCGACCTTTCATAATAGCAGATCACAGGATAAGAACTCTGAAGATTTAATGTTCAATAACTGCATTCAGCTGCAAAACCAGCCCACCATGCCTCCAATCAAACCCCCATGATGAGTCTGTGAATGTCCTCAAAAGGATGAATTCTGGCCGCCAATGACTCACCAGAGGAGCCGCTTTTAGTGGAGAAAAGGAAACTGAAGGTACCATGATTATGTACAAGGACAGATGTCGTAAAAAAAAAAAAAAAAAGGACCTGTGCTGGATAAGTAACGCACAGCAAAGGTGAGTTCAACTGTTGTGATTGGATTCGACAGAAAACTGGCTGTAACCCAGAATCATTTCTGGGAGTGCCTACTGCATTGATCATACATATTGATCAGAAAATGGCCACATATTGAGCCAAGCTCCAACTGCTGCATGGACGTGAGATAGGTGTTATTATCAATGTGGACAGGTTTGTTCTTTCTTTCATGGTTATTTTCCACCAGAATACAAGAGAAACTGTAATCAATCAGCAAGTTTGTGAAGCTTTGAATGAAAATTGTACAGAAAAGGACATTATAAGCTTCATTAAAGTATTAATTATTGAAGGGCTTTTGATTGTTAAACATTGTGTAATGTGCCAGCACAGAGTCTAACTCCAAGCAAACCAATAGGTTGTACTGGTTGGGTTATGGAGGCAGGTTGTCCAGTCATCATAAGTTCGATGGCAGTTCGATCCCCAGCTCCTCCTGTCTACATGAAAAAATATCCAAAGAGCTCTATACTGTAATTGCATCAATTTAGGCTTTAAATAAGCAATTTCCCTAAACTATTCTTTTAAGTAAATTCTAAAGACTAGTGGCTCTGAAAACAAGAGTGAAACTGCAAAATAACTCATGCTGGGATTCCTTGTCGGCTGCCAATTCCACAACCTTTTGGACTGGAAGTAAATCTTTGCATTTGTAACTTCATTAACAGCAAATACTAGATGACAACAAAGAGACAAAAAATGCAACACAAAGTCTCCCAACACAAAGTCTCCCAATTAGGTTAATCAAGCTTAATCTCTGGATCTATTCCTTTAATTTTAGAAGAAAAACAAAAGATACAGAGAAGCAAAATACCCTTCAGTTAGATTCCATTTTCAATGGGAAACAGAAACTTTCAGCTTACAAAACACTGTTTTAACTTTTGTTTTATCACTGCCCCTGAGGTAAAGGGGCATGGGTGGTTGTGGTGGGCTTCACAAAACTTACACTAACTAAACATAAAAAATTAATAGGGAGAGCTAGAGCGAGAGCTAAAGAGATATTACAAGACTGTGGAAATGTATTTCATCATTAATTATATGGAAATATAAAATCTGTTTGATGCGCAACAATTGCATTTCCAATGAATATTAGGTTAGCAAATATAACATCTGTCCAATTTAACACAACGTCCTGTACAAGCCACGCCCACATTTTCTCTATTGGGATTAAATACAGATCATTGTGTAGATTGAACAAATACAGATAGTGATATCTCTGTACACCACATTGGCTGAAAATGGCACAAGAGAACTGGGGGAACAGGAAGAAGGAAACACAACAAGAGTGATGTTCAAGTGCTTCGATTCAGTGTCTTTGGTGTTTCCTGACTTCTGCCTCAGACCCTCCAGGTTCTACAGTCTCCTATACAGCAAACCTGAGGATTAATGACCCTTAAAATGTTTTCATCTTTTAGGTCAAAGTGAAACAATGGGCCTCCACAAACACTTTTGTGCACAGTTGTGTATACATCCAATTACTGATTCTGTGTGAAAACACCACTGACCTAAATACAGCTGCGGATGCTACACCTCCATTGTGCCCTCGGAAATAAAGATCTCTTAACAAAGGGAATGGCGAATGAGAGCGCTCTGGGGCACAATGCGGCTCATGACTATCCTAATAGATTTGTTCCTGGAAGTTAAAATGGCACGTAGCTACCCTGCAACATCAATTAGACAGGGGTACCTGTGAGGTTGTCAGGACATTTATTTAATTAGCAGGAAGTCAGAGTCGCTCAGAGAAAGATATCAACATTTCGGACTGTCTGTATTACAGGTTGTTACATTAAGTCTGGCGACGTGTGAAAGTCAGCACTAAAGTGAAGACACAGTTTTCTTCCGTAATAAACACTCTACCTTCCAGCACATCAAAGAGAGCACTTCACAAATCCTTGTTAAAAGGCTCCTGACAAATCCTTTTTTATAAACATTAAAAAGCCCTACTGCTGACACAGTTCATCTCCAGTATGATGTTCCTGGACTAATAAAAGACATGCAAAAGCAGACAGCATTGTTTAAAAAAATGAGTACAGCTGTAGCTCTCTCTCTGAAGTGCTAGCTACTTTGCTGCATATGAATTGATGTTTTATGCTAGAAGCAACTTAAAAAGAAAAGACTCTTTCAACAGATAAAATAAGTCATCCATTGAAACATACTTATAGGCGTCTTTTTTTCCATAGAGAGCTGAAGCACAAATGTATTTTTCATCTCTGCGTTTCATCTCGAGCAGCATAATGAACTGGCCAGCTTACACTCTGTTAGTTCGTGTTCTCTCGCAGTAAAATGGAAATTACAGTATATTCAGCAAGACACTGGCCAGAGCTGTAATTTCCAGGCACTTGCAGTGTTCAAAGACTAACTCTGAAAGCCCTCTTCAAACATGTTTTTACATTTTTAGTAAGTTTATTTAGAGATGACGGTAGAGGGGTGAGATTACTAAATTAGCTTTCTGCCTCACTCCACGTCCTCCAGCTTTTTTCTGTGTGAAAGAAGAAAACTTCAGCTTTTTGTTCAGCCTTTTAGCTCCTTTTGGCTAATTTTAAGTCATTACGCATACTAAATCTATACAGTATAATATATACTTATCAATATGTCATACTGTTAGGGTATGAGAGTATACAAAACATATTCAACAAAATGGTCAAATATAGCAGCAGACTAAATGTAACTGCTAATGAAACCTAAACTTAAAAATACACTTTAAGCAGCTCTTCCGTGTCCATTAAGCATTGCATTGTGAGGGAATGAACATCAACAGCAACATACTCACAACTCACACGATATAGGATTTTGGCTGAGAATCAATATGTAAAGTCATCACCAGTCACTGGCATTAGAATAAATCTTCTGAGCACCATGGAAATTAAATGTCATAGCAATCAATCACACTGTCAATCAAAATCTCAGTCAGTTGATCACCAAAGTCAGCAGAAGACATCCTTATATTGTGAAAAATGTCATTTCAATAGGCCTGTGACAATACCTTTGTTGTTAGGCGATATATTGTATTATAAGAAATGATTGTGATAAAAGATATTATAGTGATTTTCAAAAAGATTTAGAGCAGTATAGCAATGTGATTACAATGGAAGTACACCATTCTGGCTGTGTCATTCATATTGTTTGGTAAACAATATCTAGTCCTACATGGCATTCTATCTTTTTTGTATTTAAATTTTGACCAAATCAGTGGACCCACCAACAAATTTACAGAACAAACTGTAATCCCTTGAGCTGTCACTGGTGCAACAAAAAAAGTTACACTTCCAATCAAATTGGGTAATTTTGTTGGTTTCATTAAAAAAATACAATACTGTCTGAACTTTTCACCCAACCAGTAACATATCTTGTACTTAGAGTGGCAGGTACAGAAAGTTTCAGCAAAATAAAAACTGTCCAAAGCAATTTCACCTTCATTGATAAAGAACATTATGAGCTTCATATGGATAATGGAAGAGACCCAGCTGAGCAAAAGATGCCTGGAATGTACTGAAAAGTAAAGAGTCCCAAAGCCTTTCACAGGAGCGGACAATTTCAGTGTTCCCTCAATGCTGCATTTCAACAAGCCCTCCCTATATCAACTCCCTCATCACTCACTATCCCCTGTCATGACACACTGGAGTCATTAGCACCGAACTTGAGAAGGTGTTAATCCTGGATGTGGGACCCCCCAACCCCACCTCTCCACCCAATCGAGCCCAAACAGAACAGCCCATTATTGGCCTGATGGGGTAAGCTTCGAGGTCAGCGGCTCACAGTGAAATAATGGGAATAAGAGACTTCTCACTGTGGGTTAGTGAGATTTGCTTGTGTATCCCATTCCCGTCCTGTGGGAGAAACAGTGCAAAAGCCAATTCCCATCTTGTCCTGCAAAGATTTGGGCATTATGTCTTAGAGCTATGGGGATTTCATCTGGGAAGATTTGGGGATTAACAGAAACTTATCACACATGCTGGGTCACCTAGCAGTGATTTGTGGGGGAGACCGGGTTACAACGAATATAGATTTCAGCCGTGCTAGCAGAATGGCTCCAAGGACGGCAATGCCGGTAAGTTGATTGGATGGTTCGGTTGATCGATCAACCAATTAGGTTATAGTTTAAAGCTTTTTTTGTGATACAGCTTGTGACAGCAATATTGTATCAATTAAAGGATTCCAAAGTTTAAATTTTCAAATATAAATAATGAAAATGCATCTTCAACTTTTTGTTCCTATAAGTTACTTTTTCAGTCCACTAGATGGTGCTGATCATTTTGATTCGATTTAACAGCTATTTAGTTTCAAATTCCCCATGTGCTGACTTTTTTGCACAGGTAACATTATTTTAAAATACAGGTACACCACACATGTTAGCATTCAGTGAAGATGGACTACAGTATGTAGACTGTAATACAGACTGTAGACATGTTTTTTATGACAGTGTTAGTCGGTCTGTCTGAT
>JAOWBC010000318.1:7996600-8013464 GCA_028566105.1 Hypoplectrus providencianus
CTTGGCTGCCAAAAATGAAAACATGAGTCTGCACCTATAACCCACCTCTGAGAGGGTGTTTAGGAGTGGTTGGTATTTAATGACCTTGGCTATAAAGGAGTCCTCCAGGCTGGAATAAAAGGTGCATGCTACCTCTAAAACTAACTCTCTTTTTTTGACTCTTCACTGATCACTAAAATGCCTGGTGTCCTGGCTGAAAGATATATATAAAAAAAAAAGTGCCTGGGTTGCGGGGATCAGATACGGAAGGTTTGACACTGGAATGCTTGAATGTTCTCATTGAGTGTGGAAATAGGAAAGGAAATGCAGTGGAATTTAATTGGAATTTGACAAGATTTTGTCCAGTGATAAAGCAATGTGACAGTAAAAGCCATAAGGGCCCTCTATAGAACGGGAGAGAGAGCACAGCTGACCCAGGTCTTTCAACCAGGGGGGCAGTAATGGCGGTCCATTGTTGAAAATAATGGCTGAATAAATGGTTTAAAATGGGAATGTGAGTCATGTTTAAAAAGTGTTGCCATTATAACGTACAGGCTTGAAACAGCAATCTTCATGTGTCACATTTTCTAAGATATCACAGAAATCATGCAGGAGATCATTGAAAGGGCATAGGATTTTTTTTTACAACAGTGGCAGATCTGATGAACTACGAGGTCCACTTTTCTTTCATGACCTGCTTTATATACCTCTTTGTGCGTGTAACAGCCATTCAAGATCTGTGACACTGATTCACCCTTTCGCTCTGTGGTGAAATGCAAATAACTGTATGGACCTGTGTCTTAGGAAACCAGGGAGAAAGGTTGAGTTTGGTGGGAGGGATTTGTGGTCTGTGTTTACTGGGAATGTGACCACGTCCTCACTGAGTGCAGCGTTCTTGCGGAACTGAGAGACAGAATCATCAGCTGACATTTTAGTCCAGTGTTGCTGTTGATGCTGCCGTGAATACCTTTAGTAGAATGTAACTAAGTACATATACTCAAGTACAGGACTTAAGAACAATTTGAGGTATGTGTATGTTACTTCACAATCATACTTTACTAGTAATAAAGTATGATTGGTTGAGTATTTCCATTTTTTGTAACTTTATACAAGTATTGAACTTGTTACTCCACTACAGTTATCTCTGATAGCTTTAGTTACATTTCAGGTCAAGATTTATACAAAAACCAGGAGCAGTTTTCTACTGCTGTGGTAACACACACACACACACACACATACACACACACACACACACACACACGGAGACAACCCATCCCATACATATCCAGACCCCGTCCTATTAGGTCTGATTATTCTGTCTCTCACAGATGGAAGTGAAGTGAACGGACTGCTCAGGTCAACAGCACCAAGCCTCTTTGTTCATAATTAAACTGCAAACTTCAGTCAGACACCAGTGTGAGCTTTCCAAAGCCCCTTATTCCATGACTTCTCCATGACCTTCTAAAACTAAGTTGAAGCGCTTGAGTTACTTAGAGTATTATTCCCTCCTACTTTATTAATGTTTAACTAAAGGGTTGAGCAGCCAGGTGTCCCGTACAGTTGGATTTGCTGCTAAAAAAAAAAATGCTGTACATGATCTACTGTGACAAATGTATATAAAAAAAGTGTTTATGCTGTTATAGTCAGAAAGCATTTTTGGAACTCTGATATTACTCAGACTATATATGGAATCAGTCCCCTGTATAGCTTTAAAAATGTCATATTTTGTGAAAGCAGACAGAGAATAAAAAACTGCTGAATTAAAACTGCTGAGAGAAATGTCGGACGTGGTGTGTGTGCTTACTTCAACAGAACAAAGCCTTGTCAGAGTTAATAAGTCCTGCAGCTTCAATACGACAGAAAGATTAAAAAAAAAGAACTGAATGTTTACACTAAATATTTAACTGCATTTCCTCGACAGGAATCACAATCTACACCTTTATGAACATCAAACAGTATTTGAAAGACTAAGTTAGACACAGTGACCCAGAGGCACACTTGTAAATCTGTTATACAATAAAATTTATTTTCTCACAGGGATTTTTATGCTTTTCTCCATGACATTTTTGGAGAAATTCTGGTTTATATGAATCTTTTTGCATAAGAATATGTATTTCATATTCAGTATACTGCCCTTTATATCACATCTAGACCCCTATTTCTCACTTTTGTGTGCCTTTGTGTTCTGTTTTATTTCATTTTCTCTGTATATTTGTGTATTTACATGCAAGATGTTGTCTTCCCTTATGATAAATGCTTGTTTCTTGTATTTTGACCCTGTTTCAGTCTCGTCTGCAAACGACTTCTGTGTAGTACGGGAAAAAAAAGTTAGAAAAGAAAACATCACATTTGTATTCTGGACACTTTGGTTTTCTACGTGTGGTATTCCCTGCATGCAGAGATGTAGAGGGAAAAGAAATGCTGCCTTGAACTGATCTGCAATACTAGATAATGGCCAGCAGAGAGCAAAGTTGGATAATCGCCACGACACTATGAGGAGAGTAATATGTAAAAAGAAAAAAAAAGACAGCCTTTTCCCAGATCAGCTGAGGTTGTTGAGGTTAATGTGAATTATTTCAGAAACAGTACACAGTTCCTCGAGAAAGCCAACATGATTCAATATGACCACAAGTTCCTTGTTTAGTTTTTCCCCAACGTATGTGTGGCGATGTTCTATTCACCAGAAATCTATAAACCCACTGAAGGAGCCCTCAACAGCCCGAGCATTTGATTAATGTGTGATGTGATGTAACGACAGATGGGAAAGCAGATCAAGGAGAAGACGAGACGGTTTGCGCTGACTGACTCCTGGGACACTATCTCCAGTGCTACACGGGGGATTTCTCACCATAGTCGCTACAGGTTAAATGTCATACCCCCACCTCCAAAAATCTCCCCTCATATGATTTACAGCTTATCGAATGCTGCCGTCATCATGGGTGGTCTGGCAGAAGAACTGAAACTTTCTGATTGGTTAGACAGAGGTTTGTACTTCTGCTTTCCCAGGTCCCAGGCCGAGATATTCAGCTGCACTTACCACTAAGTGGATCCGGTGTGGTGCAGTTCCTCTTTTGCTTGCCTCGATCCTCCCTGAGGCCCTGCACCAGGTCTGGATTGGACTCCTGCAGATTTCTCCTTCTCCTGGCCCTCTGCTCCAACCTCCTCACCCGACCCTGAGACCGGCTGATGAAATCTGGCCTGAAGAGCTCCAGAGCCTCCTGGGGTGGAGAGATGGATACATACAGTAAGCTGCTTGTTGGTGGGAAGAATACAGTACAACTCATAGACACTAATCCTGTGCAAAGAGAAAGAAAAAAAAAACCTTCAGTGGGTTGGAATCTATTCAGAACATATCCTCAATCTTTTCCTTAACCTTGGAGAATCCTCTTCACAGCCTTGTAATAGCTAAGAGGTATAGGGAACATGGTAATGCTATGCCAAGCTTTAGTGGGGATAAAGGTAAGGGAGCTTTACTCACAGGGGGAATCTGAATCCTTTAGAAACCTCACTGGATCTTTACTCCTCACAAGGCTGAGATAAAACTTGTTACACTAACGGCGTAGAAAGCGAAAAGAAATGACATGGAAAGAAAAAGGGCAAGGAAAGAAAATAAAATTCTGAAAATAGTGTAATTATTAAAGATTTTCTTTCATTTCCCCTCTACTTGGCAGAGGCTGTGTCAAACACCAACGAAAGCAAAAAAAAAAAAATCCCTCCAAGTGTAAAAATCACCCCTCAAGAGATGCCGCTTCTGTTGTGATAATGTTTATTCCAAGAGTAAACACATTAGCATTCTCTGTGTGGGAAACATTAATTGAAATAGTCTAATGCATCATTCCTACGGGTTCAAAGGTTCCATAGAGCAGATGCATACACAGCAGATCATACACCTGCACTCTGCATATTACTAAACAGATAAATGATATTCTAACCCTTAGGTTGTCAGTCTTCATTCTGTACTTTTTTGATCCATTATTCGTTGTTTTTGCCTTCTCAGCGGCTCCACTCATTCTTTGATAATTCTTAACTTTGATGGATCAAAAGAAAGTAAAGTAGAAATTTGGAAATTAATTTGCCACTGTGGACTTTTATTTCATTCCAGCTTGAACCTGCATAAAATAATGTGCTGGTTACAGCTGACAGTCTCCCAAATGCTCTCAGCATAAAAAGCGATTTAAGCTACTTGTTTATTGTGATATTGTATTGTGGCCTCTTAGATATATATCAAAAATGTTCAGGGTGTGATGGAGAATTGTAAGCACAAGATTTACTGAAAGGTGAACTTGGCAGATTTGACACATCAAAGTCTGTTTACAGGTCACGGTGAGTATGACTGCATATGTAAAAAAGAAGTTGTACAAAGAGATTTGTGACTCCAGGAGACGCTGCTCAAAATCTGATAAATGCTGGTTGATGCTGAAGGCTATCAGTCTGAAAATGAAAAAAAAAAAAAATAAAAAAAAAAATCTGGGGGTGTGGAAAGAAGCGAGGTTAGCAGACCTCTGAAGGTCGCTCCTCATCTCTGCTGGAGGCTAGCAGCTCAAGGCTGATTAAGCTGCAGCACACTGGTGTCTCTGACTGAACTGTTGCATTATGGGGCATGTAGGCATGTAGATACTGACAGGGAAGAAGACTAAGTGGTGTTTAGATGGTTAGGTACTAACATGGAATGCCTAATATTTGTATCATTTGGTAAAAACACAATAAGGAAATCAATGATTCTGTAGGACACAAATCCTATTTTGTATGTAAATGTTCTCTAACTTTCCATTATACAACAAATGTTAAGGATCTCTGCCATCTAAACAGAGGCAAAAATGTCTGATTTTCTGTTACTATTTTATGTCACATAACATAGGTAGGGTAGAGCTATGGGTTTAGATAAAACAGCATTACTCATTCTGAAATGAATGATTGTTATTTTATGCTGGAGTAGAAATCCCACAATAATTGCATATCTGACAAATATGCTTTGAACCCGTCCCATAATAATCTGGGCTGCTCTGAATGCAGATCAAGGATGCAAAATAATGCCAAGCAAAATGAAATGTGGTCCTCAATACTCTGCCAGCAGAAAAAAAAAAAACATTTATGCAATTATATTAGATGCAATGTTTAGGGAACAGCATAATAATAATTCTAGTACTACCAGTCCTGGTAGCATAGATTAATACCTCAAAACAATGTAAGGTTGGACCTTGATGGTTATATTTCCCAGGTAGTATAACTTATTTCTTCAATGAATTACTACTCGGCTTAGAGGGACTGAGGGGAATGAAACAAAGTAGGAGGGAATTTCAAAAACCTAAACCATTCAGGGCTTTTATGAAAATGTTCAAGGCTGGAGCCTCAGCAGCCACCCTTTCACTTCATCCCTGGACTATGAGATGTGACTAAAAGCTTCAGAAAATATCCAGTAATTAGACTTTTGTGATATAATGTTTGAGCAAAATTGCTTTTTCGGTGGTCAATAATAAACCTTCAGTGTTATGTTTACTATGCAGTACCTTTACCTTGTACCTATAGTGTAAGATTTATCCGGAAAGACAAAGCTCTTACTTTGAGGCTGAGAGTTTTGGGCGTGCCTTGCAGAGAATCAGCATTCAGTTGGGAATGCCGGGTCTTATCGGAGACTTTTTGAGGCTTGGAGGAACAGTCATGTTCTTGTCCTTCCTCTGTCTTGTCTCTCCCTGCTTGCTTGCTCCAAGTTCTGGAGTCCACTGGAGAGACAAAGAGAAAAGTGAAATGACTGTAAACTTTAATTTGGCAAGTCACAACATTCCCCCAAAATAGACCAGAAAAATAGTGGATTGGAGGACAAAAAGAAAAATATTCTTTTTACAGGGTTTCATAAGAAGAAATAATTTGTTTGTGTTGCAGATTGTGATGTAGTTCTATGTTATATAAAAAGACATACAGTAGATGTAATCCAGATGATTGTATTCTACCCCCGTGAGTGAGTTATAACTCTGTTTTCACAATTTTCCCAAGTTCCATTGAAGCTTTTATGATCTAGAGAAAGCAGGAAAATGAACAGACCTCCACCTGACCCGTACACAGCCATACACACTCTACCCCCGCAACTCATATAGAGGAAAAGCCCAGAGGGAACATGAGTGTGGCCTATGAATAATGCAAAAGATGACAGTGCATCCATCCTGCACCCGTAACCCCATTCCTTTTACCTTTAGCAGAATACATATCTCCACTGACCTCCCTGCCATGACCATGTGGCCCGTAGGAAGAGCATCATCACATGCTTCAGGAGGCACACGCAAAAATGTAATGTCGCTGGTCAAGCTGTTGCTACGGGATGCATCTTGCCCCAGGCATTGGAATAAATGAATTGCCCAAGTAAAAAGAAAAAAAAATTTAAAGAAGAAAACACATGAGGGTATAGGATGGTGCAGAAAATAAATGTAGTAATGAGTGGAGAGAGTGCTTAAATAATTAAAAAGTGTCGTGTTGCAGTTGTTTTTCTCGAGACAGCCCTGGAAACAGGAGAGGCAGGCAGGTAAACTGCTTCAGGCAGACGCATCACATTTTATTTTCTGTCATTTGGATGCAACATCCACTGGCAGTACTGTATAAGTTTACTCACTGTTAGCAGGGTACAGTTGATATATTGTACTTGCAGTCATATGGCTTGCTGCAGGCTATACATATTCAATTTTCATCCCTCCAAAGAAAAGTAATGCAGTCATTATTGTGAACCAGGGGGCACAGCTTATCCACCATGGCATTTGTTGTTAGGTAATGACCACTAGTGGTCTTACCTATGATGGGAGCATTTGTGGCTTCCAGGAGACATAATATAAAGAGTGACAAAGTCTGCAAAGTTTATGTGTGGGGAAAAACACTGGATTTGATCTGATGTGTCCACATATTAATTCATAATTGAAAATTAAGTGCGTGTTTCCAATATTAACAGCAACTGCTGGCTGTTGCTTCATAGTTATTGCACAGATGTGAGTGATGTCAAATGTTTCATCTAATTCTAAACAAGAAAGAAAAATGGGTATTCTCCAAATTGTTGAGCTATTGCTTTGTAAGCGGCATAACTGAATTATTAAACTGACTCTCAAAAGACCAAACCTACAGTGCAACATCCATTTCTGTTGCCATGTATGTTGTGTAACTTCTCATTTAGATCACCCAGAAGAGAGTCCGCCACCAGCAATTAAACAAATAGATCCTCAGTGACATCCAGTAAAGCTCTCAAATCTCATTGATCTTATTCTAACATAATGCACCAGGAGGCCTCAAGAAAAATCCTGGAAAGGCAGTCCTCTGGTAATATATGCAGTAGCAGTTCATAATTTTAAAATCTTCTGAGGAGGATAAATGAAAGTGTTTGTTTTTTATTTAGAACTGCAGTCAGATTGTGTGTGCCTCTGTGTACCAGCTGGGATTTATCTTATACAATGTGAATGTACAGTAGTAGATGAGCAGTGGGTGGGTGTGGTTCTATTAACAATGCATGAGGTATAAATCAAAAGACTAGAGGTGGAGTGAAAAAAAGGCAATCCACACTCCCTGGCTCTGCATTCAGCTTGCTGTTCCGCCTCAGATCTTATCGAAAATAGCTTAAAAATATACGTGCCACTGAAAGGGATATACAGATCAAAAGCATTGGTACTTTACAGCAATGGGATGAAATTCATACCTGGGCCAATACTGGAAGTGTGCTGCCTCTGCCTGAAATTGCTAGGGAGGGCTTCCTCATCTGCATTCCCCTTCTGCCTGCCAGCCTTTGTGTTCGAGGGGCTTGGCCCTCTGAATGACAATAATCCCAAAGTAGTGCTGTGGCGCTGTGTGTCTGAATCATCAGCCTCGCTGTTAACACCATGAGCGGGTGCTGTTTGCTCGACCTTGTGGCCCCTGTGCTTTGATAGAGAGTTTTTGCAGAGACCCGAGCCTTTCTCTCGGCCATTGCGTTTCTTTCGGCCCAACACAGCCGCTCTGGGTCTCCTATAACCTTCATTTATTGTGTCTGGTTTGTTATCCGTGGAGGATCTGCAGCAGGATGAGACACCAAGGCGGATAGACAAGGTGGACCTGAACAAAGTGGGCTGACCTACTCTTCTTCCCTCTAGTTCCACAAGGGAAATAGAGAGTGGCTTGTCCAAAAAAACAACAGAGCTAGTGGACCTCAGTGGCACCTCAAGATGGATACAAGACCGGTAGGAAGGCTGTGAGGACAGATTTATTAATGAGCCATCCATTTTGCCCTGCTTCCTGTCACCGTCTGTGGACTTCAGTCTGCGTTGCACAAGTTGTACTTTTCTCTTTGCTTGATCCTTCGCTGCCAATCCATCAGCCAACGTTGAGGCCTGTCTGAACTCATTCGGTGTGAAGAATGCTGGCTTCCGTCTGCACACGTCTGGTTGGGAGTTTGAGACTCTCATTGTGCTCGTGGGTCTTCCTCCAAAAGTTTCTGGTACTTTTGGTGGAGCTGATACCTTCACAGGTTGTGTTGTAGTGGATGGATACACAGGGTCCGGTGGCGTGGAAAGTGATGGCAAAATCCTCTGGGTTGTGATGGTGATGGAAGAAAATGCTGACTTTGGATTCCTTCCAACCTCATCTGGGACACTTGCAGCCCTGAACAGGTTGGAAACTCCACTGTAAGATCCACTATCCGCAGTCTGAGAGGAGGCAGAGTGTGTTATTGTTCTAAGAGACACACTCTCCTTCTCCTCTTGCCCCCGCCAAACACCCCATGACAGGACATTCCTGTGCAGTGAAGCAGCGATGTCCTTACTTGAGACCTATGAAAAGACAGAGAAAAGCAAAAGGCTTCATATCAAAGTTGCTGTGACTCTACTGCAAACCAAAAGAATTTCTAACTTAAATGAAACCAAGAAAAGCAAATATAAAGATATTAGCCCCTGTGATGTGGTTGGAAGGACTTATTATCTTCTCCCCTGCTCGACTTATTTCCTGATCTGTTGCTGTTGCCATGACAATGTGTAACTTGATGGGCAGCACTTGGGGACACATTATCCATGACATTTAAAATGAACAATTCAGATTTCTCTCCTGGTCTCTCCCAGTATTTAAACAAACTTTGAACAAACAGTAGAGACTTAGGTTATACAAACTTTTTGCTGCTTTTGTACACAGAAGACCTTGCTGTTTAACATTTCTCTTTTTTCTCTGTTTGCAGGGCATAAAATGTCACATCTTCCTCAACCCCTCTTGCGTTGACTCACACTCCCAACACAAAAATATCAGGAGAATTTGATGCAAAAAAAATGTTTGGCCTAATTAGTGTTTTTGTCTCTTGCGTGAGTGTGATTGTAAATCAGAGTAACACAAATCTGACAACATTAGATCAGAAAGCACGGATCATATATTTCAAACATGGGTTTATTACAAAGTATGCATTTTTAGTTTGCAGTGGCGCTGATTCTGTTTTCATCATGGCAAGATGTAGTTACGGTAGCACAGGAGTGATTTTGAATACTTTACCAGGCGTTTATACGTTTGTCTGTGGAAACATTTTGTCACCTAAATCACACCAAGACAGGGCATGAAACTTTACAGGTGTGGGTTCAAATCAAAGTGAAGGACAAGATCAAAGATGGGTGTGATCAAAGCCCGACTGGTTATTTTACCGCACATCTTCCTTCAGGCAAAACCATTTGCATCTTCAAGTAACAAATAACATAAATACACAGTGATCACAGAGTGCAGCTCTGTTTCCAGCTAATGTTTCACTTCACTTCACAGCTTGCAAGAGAGTCTCAGGGACTTTCCTCACCTAAAATATCACCTCATATGTTTTTTGTACATCAATATATTACAACCCATATTAACATTAGCCAAGGTGAAGGTGATAATACAGAGTATAAAGAGCAGAAAAGTCCGCGTAGGCAGGGCTGGTTCATGTGTCAAACAACACTGGCCAAAGGTCAGTGTAACTTTTTCATGTTATGTTTGCAAGTTAACTTCCCCCTTTACTTTATGTTCTGGGTCATGTTGGTAATCTGTGCCTTTACCTAACTGTGATAACTACCTCAAGTCCAACAGTATGTATTTCATGCCAAATGGTGCTTTCTAAGTTTAAACATGTATACCTAACCAAACTGTGATAGAATGTTGACTGCATTAAAAAACAATGACTTTTATATTTGTGTGTAAGGAAGTGTGGATCTCCTACTACTTGTGGGGACCTTAATAGAGAGAACTCTCCTGTGGGTGGTATTAGAGACGTGAAAAAACAGCATATGTGGTTGTATGGTCTTGAGGGATTTTTAAATGAGATGACAACTAAAACAGATTGACTGATTGATTGAAGACCTTGGGTAAACAGACAGATCCACCCCATGCTGTTTACCTCATTGATGTTAGGTGTCAATAGGCTTGGGAATCTCCGTCTGCGGACACCCACTGACATCAACAGCTTCCTTCTATTCTCTCATCTGTCAGTTCACAACAGGAAAAGAAATATACTGTACGTCAGATCACTGCAGCTTCTGATTTTAACTAGGCTGCACACACCATACATGACATAAAAGGGAAGTCCACTTCAAAGGCAACTTGAAACACAATTATCCGACTTACCTACTCATCACAAAAGCACAGCTATCTTGTCACTGAAAATAGTCTCTCTGCTAATACTTCAATATCGCATTATTCACTTCACTTTATCTTTCCATCATTTATTCCATGCTTAGAGCCATGTTCATTCCCACCCATCAGCACTCAAAAGAAAAATCTCTCCCTCTGTTTCTCTCTGCATCTCTGGCTTTCTGCTGCTCAGTTCAGCTGACGCTGACTCTCCTAACATGGTTATCTGCTTTGCTTGCTTGGCACATTTTTGATTATCCCTTAACACCAAACAATAGCTTAAATGTTTAGGCCTATTGTTTCAGCAGGCATAGGAAGGGTCTTATCGACTCATTTTATTCACCACTCAGTGTAATTCAGTTTTTTAATCATGATACGCCAAGTGCACTGTCTCAGTTCAGCTGGTATAAAACGCGATGTAGCTATTACAGTTAATAAAACTGAGATTATAACAAATGGAGGCATAATTTACTCTTTACACAAACTTACTCAAGCATGCAGAGCATTCATTTCCTGTTACACAATGTCACAGTGAGACCTTGCAAATTGAAGTCATGTTGTTGGTCTGTTAATACGTGTGCATGAATGGTACATTTCATATAATACAAGAAAAGTAATTATGTTCCTCCCGTGTGTTCCACTTTGAGGTAAGTCACATGGGACAGCAACGCAGGCTGGAACAACAACACTGAAATAGAAGTTTATACATTCACTGTTTCACCCCATTTTTCCTTTGATTTATTTTTGCCCAGCCAGCAAGTGTAATTGGAGGAACAACAACATTTTTTCTTATGTTACACTCTACAGAAGAGGGTTGGTCAGGAGTTTGTTTGTGCAAGAGAAAAGGACCCTGAAGGACACATGGCTTTTAATGGGGGAATTAAAATAACTAGAATGAACTATGGAACAATGGATACAGAGGGCAACAAGAGCCTATCCACAAAAACACATCAAGCAGCAGTGTATGGAGAAAATGCAAATGAACACTCCTGTATATCTGGGTTTGTATTGCATGTGCATATATCAGGAGGATGTATAGGTTCTCGTCAGTGTTGCGTAGCCATACAGATGGGTGACAAATTGAAGGACAAGCCTGAGTGAATGAGTGGGGAAACATAATGAATGCAGATGCCTCCACACAGCGAACTTACACCCACTGTGTTGTGTATGTATGTAAATGATGAGGACCATATTCTGCTGCATGGCCTTCACAGGCACAAGATCACAACCTCAGTCAGCGCATTTGGAAGTGATGTTAGACAGCTCTGAACATCACCACCCTTAAAACACTGAATGACACGAAAAACTCTAGTGTTTAATGGTGTTCACCCCTCCAGTCGCATTCACAGACTTATAGAAAAAATAGGAGTTAGTTGTTGAGGAGATCAGTGTGGCCCAACACATAAGATATGTTGCCATACTTTTTCAGGAAATACTGTCCTTTGCCAAACCATTTTCTACCACTGTTTATGCTAAAACAGAGTGCACATGAAAACAATAAAACATCTTCTAGCATTCTGTTTTGTTTTTTTTTTTGTTTTTGTTTTTTGTTTTTGTTTTTTTTGTGTGGACTTATTTCCATATAAACTGTCTTGAAAGTCAAAATTGTACATTCCCTTGTAAGACTTCGGCAGCACATGGAAAATACATAATTGACCATTTTCATCACTGTCTCAATATTTTTCTCAATATTTACCCAACTTTTCACAAGTTTAAATGTGCTTAAAGTTGCCAATTACATTCCTGCTGCTTCCATCATTACTTGCTACTTTTTTCACTGTTTAGCCACAAAAACACTGCAGTTATATGGTCTGGATTGAGTATGTTTAGAAAATTCTATAGTTCAGTGTATGTTTAAGTTTTTATAAAGATTTATGTCATTTGGCACAGGGCCATAGACAGGTTGGGCAAGTTGTACAGGGAGACTGATGCATTGATGGTTTTGTACATATAATGAAAATGCAGAACACTGCAAGTCCATCCTTCGAAAGTGTAAGATGCAGGAATAAATATGTATTTTGCACGAGAGAATAATAGAAACCGAGTATGTCCGTGAGAGAGACAGAAAGAGTGGCAGCCCAGAGAAAGTGCACAGTGTTTGTGCTTAGCTAATGTGGCCATATGTTTATTGTTGCATGCACGGAAACCAGTGATTGAGTAAACCTTTGTGCTCCTGACAGTGCCAGGAGCAGGCGGGGAGGCTATGGGACCTACAGCTGGTTAGGAAGCAGACAGGCTGTGCAGAGCTGAGGGTATATAAGAGATAAATCCATCAGGACAGGCGCTGTAGAAATACGGTGCATTGAGGGAGTGCTGGGACAAAATACTGGTATTCAGATGAGTCGTGTACTGGTGTAGCTGTTGATACTGAGTACTATAATCCTGACCTGTGCTTTTACTTCTCTGCATGCTGGCCTTTGTAGTTAAATTTTATTTTCATTTGAAAAAAACCTACCCTATTACAGCCACCTAATAACATGAAATTGCCTCTTGTAAGAGGAATATGTACCTTTGTATATTCTTATGAAGTGTGCTCATGATGCAAATTACATTCTCAACTCACATTTGTTATTTGTCAGTGGATCAAGGATTACAAGGATGACGTACATGCTCCCTCTTATTATCCGCAGCAGTTACATACCGGTTTGTTTATTAGAGCAATTTGTCAGAGAGAGTCAAGCGTGCAATAATGATCCTGACTGTGGGAATGTGGTCACATGGGCTATAATCTGTTTGAATTCGTAGCTGGAAAACATACCAGAGGCCTCAAGACTTATTTGTATTTTACATTTAACATTTATCCCCACCTGAGAAGGCCCAAACAAACCATGAATGCTCTACATTTGATTTCTTCAAAGTCCTAAAAGAACCCAATGATGGAAAATTACCATTTAAAATGGTGTAATTTATTTAAACAGCACTATATTTTAGCAGCTATAATAATTATCCACCACTACTAAAAAGTATAATTTATTTTCTGCGTGTGAACATAATATCTAATATCCTTTTCCATAAATACAGTAATTATCATTCTAAAATTCAATCCAACAAGCATTTTAAATCACTATTATTTAGTTTGATGCCGTTAAGACAGACTTACAAAGAGAACAAGAAAGAAGCCTTATCCTGACATCTACAGCCCAAGCGGACACATGAGGCAGCCTTCTTACCTGATAAAGCAAATTGTCAAGGCCAAGACATCAGCTGTCTCCCCTCTCTTTGGAACAAATATATCCACTCCTTTCAACAAGCGAGGTGCGAAGTCTCCTGCACTCAGCCATTCATCAGGTAGCCGAGAGCGCTCTGTGGTCTTTTCTCAAGCCCTGGTGGAAACTCCTCTCAGCTGACAGGGGATCAAGGAGCAAGGCACAACTCATCAACTGAGTCAATATGTTTATATAAATGACCCTGCGAGCTTATGTTGGCCTCCTGAGCATAAAGAGCTGAATATGCTCTGCAAATGAAAGAGAAGCTGAGTCTGTGTCCTTGGTGCAACTCTAACAGTGGCGGCTCTGGGAGACACGCTTCAGTAGACATGGATATTCCTCACTTAAATCATTCTCTACACTGGGTTAGTTATGCTGGTTAAAAAAAAACCCCAACAGGGATCTCTGGAGCTTCCAGCAGCACCCTAGGCCTTGAGTCCATATGAGTTGAGACCTCCAGGCAGCTAAGTGAGGCTGTCTACCCTTCTTGCCTCCTGCTTCGTCCCCAGAGCTCAGGTAGCAGAACAGGTGACTGGTTCTCGGGTTTCAGGTCTTGCATAACAGGTCCCCACTGCACTAGTTATTAATGGAGTCAGAGGCTCTCAACAGCTCCTGCAATGACGCAGCAAAGAAAAAAAAAACATAGATAAGTAAAACCGAGGCTATTTGCTCTCTCTTTTACTCTTTCCAGTGCTTACGCAAACCGGTACTTTCCACAGATGTTCTCCCAAGGATTCTGTGAAAAGACGAATACATCTTCCAGGGAGGAGGTAGACGTGCATGTGGACAAAAGAACAAAAAGACTAAAGGCAGGTCTATAAATAAACGTCTAGATATGGTACAGCGCTGAAAGTGCTGAATATTCAAGTAATTGTTTTTCCCCAGCCAAAGTAGGGTAGCATTAAAAATCTCAGTGAAGTACAGTAAGTTTACACTGTCTCAATGATGAATCACCCAGTTACTCAACTAAAACAGTAAAAACATTGAGATATATTTCACTCCTGTCACAGCTCATGACCCAGTGGTTATGCTGATGTGCACACTGAATGAAAAAAGGTGATGATCAATGACTTGTATCTCCAGTGAATAATCTCAGGCATGTGCTGTTCTAAAGAGTTGTAAATATGGGTTTAAACAGTATGTATCTTATAATAATGCAGACTGAAAGGGAGAGTTTATTTTTATTGTCATCCATTATGAACAGCATGCAGTTTTCTTTTATCGTGCCTTTTATCCTCATAATCTAGTATCACTTTTGAGCCAACCTTAGGTGAGTTAAACATTTTCCAGACCATCCTTCCCCCCAAAAAATGCTGTAATTCGTCTGTGCAAGCCACTTATTATGACCCACATTTACTTAGACTATAAATAAGATGGGGGCAAAGGAGAAAGACTTATAGTAGTTGTATAAAGAGCGATAAAGTCCAAGTCAAACAAATATAGAACTTTGACCCAGGAGGCCGCTGTTCATGTCCTGTTTGAAACCAAAAGTACCAAAATATTAATAAAAGGTCAGTGATTTTAACTTACATGTGTAATGAAGGAACATAATTTAATTACATCACCTACACAACTTTGTTCCTAAGCAATATTCAATGTAACTAATTGCATCATAATTTCCTAAACATAAAGTGAAACTTGAAGTATTTCCTTTACCTAACAATAACTACAATATAAAAACTATCACCATGCAACCATTGAAGAATTGCAACCAGGTATTAGTTTGTAATCCTCAAACAGTTATGTTATAGCAACTGGGTACACATTAGCATTTATTAAGGAAAAAAAAAGAAATGTAATTGCTGAATAATACGATGTATTTACCATGACTCAACATTTGTTACATACTGAAACATGAAGCTCTATCACTAACACTTCGTCCATCTTACTGCAGGCTGTCACAGAACATATGATTTTTAGTGCTAAGAGTGTTTAAAGTTACCTCCAACTTATTAGCATTCATACCAATTTCACTCAAACAACCGGTTTATTCTTTGAAGAAAACTACATGACCATAGCGGTTGTTGTATCCAGCTTCACTCCATCGAGCTGAGCCAAGTCTTTTTAAGTCATCCTTGTACCTCCTCCCACCTCCACCTTTTAAACCTTTTTTTTATTCCCATTTGAAGTTTTGCTAAGAGTAGACTGACCCTGGAAGATCCCTTGAAATAAACACAAAAAGTTGTGCTTTCGCTCTAGTACGAGAGCACAGAGAAAGTACCTGAGAGAAACTGTGAAATGGGGCTTTTTTTTCACCCTGCCTCGAGATATGTGTAGGGGAGTCTATTCTCAGCTAATCCTATTAAAATTCTCATGTTGTACAGTATGTCCACCCTAAGTCTTCTAGCAATGTCACTTTTCATTTGATTGCCACTGCTTCAAGTTTCACAGGGATTTGTGCAATCAATAGTGTGCTCTAAAGCGATGCTGTGTTCATTAGAGAAAATCTAAGCAATTTCTCTTCTCTCTAACCTTAAAGGATCCCTGTGCCTACATCAGAAATACCATGGGTATATTGTATTAAAACTCTTTTCTGGCCTGTTAGGTTTCTCCACAATGACATAGCTGGATTTATCATTCATAAGTGGTTTGCTTTAATACTGCAGTTTTAATAATGCAGATCTGGATCTTAAGGTTGGAAAAGAAACTCTCCATCCAATCAGCTCAGCTTCTAATCACTGGAATGTGGCCTATTTTCTTATCTCCGGCATTTCTTCCCTAAGTGGACTTAGGAGGTCTTACATAGTCAGATGATAAAAGTTGGACTTGTATGACAAATCTATAGACATAGCGTGTTCTGCAATCTGTGTGTCCATTTGTGGAGTATTTGCAGTCAATCCATGGCTTTGAAAGCACTAATCCTCCCTACAAATCACATGTACACAGGACTTTGACCCAGGAGACTGATGTTCATTTTACACATGAAACCAAGAATCAACATAGACCTATTTGATGGTTCCTTGCGAATAAAGGGTTTGTCCTTTATTCTCAAGGTTGGCGGTTCGATCCACGGCTCCCCCTGTCTGTATGTCCTTGAGAAGGACACTCGACACAAACTTGGTCTGCAGATGCTACATAGTTGCTGCCCACTGCTGCTTATAAAG
>JAOWBC010000318.1:8033074-8052248 GCA_028566105.1 Hypoplectrus providencianus
GCATAAGATAAGTTCCAACTCATGCATAATGGATTATGCTATCATTTTAAGTGCAGCGTATATATAGATATAATCTCATATTTCAGGGAATTTAGTGGCAGGACCTTTTTTTGCAAAGTCATCAAACTTTGGGCAAAAATCACAAAACATTAGGTTTACTATATTTCTCAGACCACCTAGATCTGTGCACAAAAGAAAATAGACTCAAAAACAAACACTCACCTATGCAATAACACGTTCAAAATATACAAATATGTATACACAAACACAGCCTGGCTAGAACAGATATTATAGAGCAGTGATGCCTTTCTCTCTCAGAAGGACAGTGGGGGATTCACTGATGTTGCTTTTTGGAAATTCACTCTCCTGATGCAGTGTTTCACATTATTTAGACTGAGCCTGTGTGCTGATATATAATGCAAGGAAACTGGCACGATCTTCTCAAAGGCTCACATTTGGTCCACAGCCCTGGTCAACATTACAAATTTCACTTGGCATCTTAACGTACCCTGCTGGGCCGTGATTGTGGAGCTGCTGCAGATGCGTATGAGTCCATATAATATATGCATTTCAAACAGAGACGGCACTTCATGTGCCAAGAAGGAAGCGTAATGGAGCTGTTGCATTGGTTCTAAAAATCACAAACAAATATTGCTGGGGATCCAAAATTTGCAGTTGTTTAATTTCATGCTGTAGTAAATTTGTGGCTGTGCATATAAAGATATCAGCTTATCTGTTCATATGAGCCGCAGTGCAAAGGAATCAGATTAAGATGTTGGTCTGGAGGAAGTCAAACTACTTGGAAACAATTCCACAGATTGCTTTAGAATATTGTATCAGCTCAGTTTCCACCACTAAAGAACAATATATTTAGTGTTACCTGCACCTTTAAAACTTTTTTAACACATGATGTTGTTTAATCTACACAAAAACATGAATGCAAAAACATCAAGTTTTAGTTACAAGAAGTTACGTGATGCCCAAGCCAGCCCGAATGTGATATTTACGACAAACTACCACGTTTTTCCATAGGGGGCGCCAACAAATAATAAAAGCTAATTGTGGTTGCTTTTAAAGACAGTTAGCCACAGAATATATAAGCTATATACCTGTATAATCACTATATTAAGCATTATTTTCAATGGCATTAACAATGCTCTTGAAATAATAATAATAATTATTATTACATAATTATATATTATTAGGTGGTGCTTTGTTCTGCATCAGCTGTGCAATCATAAAATACTGATAGTGTGTGTATGTATCTTGTATGGCTTTAAAACATAAGCAATAATATAACCGTATAGGAAAAAAAATGATATCTACTTCTCTGTCTGGCTGTACAGGCTCTTCTGCAACAAAGATAGCTGGCTCTGGAGTCACACAGGGACATGGATTGAACTCCTGCAAGATCAAATAAGAAACATTTTTTCTTGGTCTAAAATTGGTCTGTTTGTACTTCAAGTAGTGCAGAAAACCACTAAAAGTATTACAGTGAAGCATCCAGACATGACTTGAAGCATTCTAACACATTTGGTGCTTCGACCTCTAATAAATAATTAAATTAAACACTGATTGTTCTCAGCTCACAGCCTTTTTTTTTTGTGCTGTGGATAACATGTGACATTGTCTGAGGCACCTTTCCCAAACTAACCCTCTGTCGCGTCAGTTGTCATCCACCAGAGCAACAATCAGTGAAAACAGAATACATTAAGGTTTGATTTTTGGAAGCAATTCATCCTCAGTTAATGAGCTGGAAGGGTGAATTTCACTCTCTGAGGAATTTATGCTATGTCTGAAAAATTTAGTCGGTAGTCTGGTTCTTCAGCTGTAGCTCTCCGTCTTATTGTGGACTTTTAGAATGTCACTGATGATGAATATTTTACTATTAGGACAATATCTGACCTTCACAGAGAGCAAACAAAATGATACATTATGTAGGCCAATCCAGAAGTAGCATTGCACTGTGATCTATTGAGAATTAGATCTTCGTCAGAAAAAAAGGATCTGTGGCGAACACACTTTTTCTGACGATTTTGCATTCTGTTCAGCAGGGTTATCAGCAGGAAGCTGAAAAAAGCTGAAGGCTATCGTCATGCTGTAACAAATTTTTAAAAAAGTTAAATGACTAACATAATTTATAATCTACAAGAGTTTGCGAGAGTTTAGACCCCTCATTGAGTTTGAGAGGGTAGACCCTAGGGAGCTGAGACTTCTTGGATTGAGAACCCTTTCCTTTAGCTTTCTATGTTAACAGCACAATTTTTATTTCTTGTGTAGCAAACATCTTTTGCAGTTGTGAGATAGACACACAGACAGTAGGATCTGTTAAAGAAATGCCTATATGTTTTCACAGGCATTGTTCTCAATTCAAAGTGATCTTTGCCCTATTTAAAACCATCAGACACAGACTCGACCTTTAGCTCTCACTGTTTTGGTGTAAAAGACAATAACAGGTAGCTTCCAAGGTATATCTGTTATTTATATTTGTCTCTCTCTATATGTGCTCTGTGCAGACAGAAGGCACCTCTTTGCTCTCGGAAATCCAAAGTTTGTGTAGGTTTAGATACTGTTTTGACATGATACTGAGATACACAGTTGATTGTAAATGCCACTTCTCCTCGTGAGTCATTTAAAAAAAGGCAACTTCCAACTAAAAACATCTGGAGTCTCCAATCCTATTTATCCAGAATCAGCAGTTTCCATGACAATGTGTATTCCTTGTTTGGTATATGTCTCATTAAATAATTCAAATAGTCATCAGTATTGCAAGAGTTTAAGCCATGTCAGCATGATATGTCACTGGTTTGTGAAAAAAAAAAGTATGCAAGCAGAACGTTCAAATTTTCGGTTATTTGACAAGCTTTTGTTTTCAGTCTCTTTCATCAGCTGCCAAAAATGGGAAGGTATACTTCAAATTGCGCAATGTATAACACAGGGGATTTTGGCTATGCTCACTGAACGTATGACCATAAAACACAAGAACTCTGATTGGCTGTTAGCTATTGGGAGTGTACAAATAAAGGGATGTGGCAAAGGTAGTGAAATCAGGCTCAGAGCAAGTTCAAACATTTATATCTGTGTCACACACACAGATTGATCCTCCTCTCAAAGCCAAACTGCTGCAGCAGAGTACTGGGCAGAGCATATGGAGACTAATAGCGGAGAAACACTGCAGGCAGACTTTGATGCATTTGATATTTCTGAGGAGCTCGGATTTCTCCTTGAAGAGCCACTGGTAAGTTTATTGTCATCTCTACTTTTCTCGACAACATACATTGTTTCATTCAAAACGCATCCCAAACAAGGTCGCAATATGTCATTGGAATAATAATACTCTATCTACAGACACAAAGAGCTATTTCTGTTTACCCCTGAAGACTATTTCCTCTTTATCTGTGCCCTTTGTCTGAGTGCTTGGTCAACAGCACGCTACTATCTGTAGGTGGAAACTGATAATTACGCTTGCTTTGGAGTGAAATTATTGAAGGTTATTGATTGAATGAAACCTGTCTCTTCAAGTTTTCTATTGAGCTATTCACGTGCCTGGGCCTGCTCACTGTCAAATGGTTTGTTACTAGACCATTACTTTACCTAGTGGCAAAATGAGGTCATGTGACGTAAAAGCCACATACATCCACTGTTGGGCAGGCTCCAGAGGACTCTGATGGCATCGACCAACCAAGGATCTAAAACCATGAGAAATGTTTTGGTGTCCTGATGCTAGAAGTTTGGGTTTTGAATGTAGTCATATTTTTGCCTGTCCAAGTGGTTTTGGTGCCAGACATTACCTAATGTTTAACATTGGATTGTTAAGTGTGTGTTGCAACGGTCATCACATGATCACAACACAACAGCATATGTCCTGGTCCTGCACATGCTCACAACATTCTATCACATTTTTGCAACATGCTGACAACAGATCGTCACGTTTTTTCAATATTTTTTTGAAACAGCAATCTTTACTGGTTTGCGACATGTTTCAAGCTCAGGTCTTCATGTGCAACAATGACACGGGGCTAGCGGGGTTAAGAAACACTCACACTGAAGATATTTTGACTTTAAATATGTTCACATTCAATCTGTTGTTTGGAGAAAAGGGAATAGATCATGTGATAAGATAAGAAGCTCACATGTGCCTTTCTCCACACCTGAGACAGCAGCTGATGTCAGCCCTTGTTTAGTACTTTAAAGTTGTTCATGTTTGGTGAGGGAGGTGGAGCATTTTCTTTACCCCATCAGATAAAAAACAGGATTCCAGATACCTGCCTGTCTCGTTGTTCCAGTCTTACAAAGACACGAGCAGAGGAGCAAACCACTGTTTGTCTTCAGGCTTATTAGACTTTGTGGTGCCTTTAATAAATCAATTGAAGGTGCCGTTTTTCTGTAATATTTTTCTCATAGGACTTGCTGCTCTGTTGGGAAGGGTGTGTTGCCTTTGTGCTTGAGTCACTATACATTACTGTTACCAAATAGAGTGTTGTAGAATAGTTTTTGATTTTGTTTGAACTGGTTTGTTTCAAGTCGTTTATTTATAATTTACCTTAGATATTTTTGTACGTAAAATTGAAAAATAAATAAATAAATAGAGGTATTTATGGCTAAACAGTTTATGCAATGGAAAAATCAGTCAACAACCTTCTGCAATGATAGGTTGAAACACAGCAAAGCTTACACATCAGTAGTGACATTAAATACATTGTTTCTAACCTTGAATTAAATCTGGGCATGAAACCTACTGGTCTGTTTATACAGTGGTTTTCAATCTGGGCATCCCCTGTTTTCTGCTTGGTTAATTTACTCAGTTTTTTTTACTGCCTCCCTCTCAGAAATTGCTTTCTGTCTCTGATTGATAGCACCAGTCATTCACTGACATGCAGGTCAGGCACCGTGGCAAACATGAGCTGATGATGTTACTGATTACTCTCTACATGAAAATCCCCCATGCAAAAAAACAATCAAAAAAATCAACGAGCAATCATTTTATTCTTATTATCATCTAGACTAACCTTCCAGACTATTATCGGGTGTGGATGGACCTGGCAAATAATCTCACACATCTAATAGAGTCACATAAACTACGGGATCTGGTTCACAAGGTGAGAATGAGCGACGCCTTCTCAATGCAAATCAGATATGAGAACACATGCATGTAAATATGGACACACAGTTTCATTTTGAACTCTTGTTGATGGTGCTAACTGTCACTGAAAATAAAAACTGAAAGTCTGATCACAATCCAGATGCCGGTTCTGAGTCCTGATCTCCTGAGCAGCCATCGGGAGCTCAGGCTGGCTCACCTAGCCTTGGGATTCATAAGCATGGGATATGTATGGCAGGAAGGCCAGCATGCACCTGCTCAGGTAAAACTCTATTTCACCACACTGGCAAAATACAAACATAAAGAGTTTACAGGTTAAGATACTTTCACATCCCACAGGGTCTGATACTGATGAACAAAGCAAATACCTCCGATAGGAATCAGTCTTTGGCAACATTAGATGCAAATGATCCAGAAGTAAGATGGCATGGTATAATGAGCAATAAAGTCCACGTAGGGCAAAGGACAGGGTTGATGAATTGGGGGGAAAAAAGGACTTTTTAATTGCTTTCAACAAAGAGACAAATGTTCATGTAACACAAAACAAAATTTCCATGTTAAAACATCTACAAAGAAGTCAGTGTTACAGTTAGCTTAATGTATGCAGGAAACATGCCAAAAACTAGTTTTGTTTGAATTAACCACATGTATAACATGTTTACAATGGCGACTCTCTGTAGTTGGGAACATTAGCATGCTATGTTAGCTGATGTTATGAAGGGAAAAGATTTGCATGTTAACCATCTTGATTTAGCTTTGTGAGTGGGCACAGAACAACTTAATTTTGTATTAGTTTGGGTTATGCAACAATTTAAGTAGGTTGTGCTCAAGGAGGTCAGGGGAATCAAAATGAAAACAATACATTTCGGCTAGAACTTTTGTCCCAACTCATCAAGTAAATGCTATGATATCAAGATGTTAAAGATTTGACCAAGTAGTGGCATTCCAGGAAAAGTCAGGGGAATCATTAAAGTCTTCAGGATTCATCCTCTGCCCTCCAAAATTCAACCATCCAGTACTTGAAGAGACCATTTTAACCAAGATTAAAGTGGACTGACCCCCCGACATCGCTCACTCTACTGAGACCCACTGATAGCAATGATAAAAAAAAAAAACCCTCCAAAATCTCAGTGAGCCATCACTAACAGATTGAAATGTTACCATTATGCTTGTTTGACAGATTCTTCCTAAAGCCCTGGCCTGGCCCTACTGGCTGGTATCTCAGAGACTCTGCCTTCCACCCATCCTGACTTATGCAGATTCAGTTTTAGCCAACTGGAAATTAAAGGATCCCGCAGGGTGAGTAATGCTGAATCACCTTATTTAATTCTTTACTTCACATTCATAGTCCGCAGACACTCTTTTATTGTAACAGTAACATTAGAATAATACTGTATATGTCTACTTCTTATTCGCTTACAAAGAAATGTTTTTTTCTGTACTCAACACTTACTTTCCTTTTCATTTTCATTTTAGGGATATGGAAATTGGGTGAGTAGAAGGATAGGGAAAGTCACTGTCACATTATTTTGAATTTCCCAACTGCACTTTCACATGATTGTTGCACATTTGATGACCTCATATATTTTCAAAACATCATTTCCAAAACAGGAACATGGACTTGATATTTTCCTTCCCCGGTGGTGAGAGTTGCAAGGGATTTTTCATGGTGTCATTGCTGGTCGAGATGGCTGCCAGTTCAGGCATAACGGTTGGTAGTGACTGCTGTTCCTCTTATTCTTGTTAACTCTTTCTGAACCTCAGTCTGATGCAGTCTGTCCATGTGCAACCTTCCTTATGCATCCCAGCCTCCACATACTGTGTGTGTCTTTATCCCTTGTCACCCAGTGATGGATTTTTTAAAAACTCTAACCAGGGGGCTCTGGAGGTGATGCACGCTATGAAAATCTCAGACCTCATCGGCATACAGAAAGGTCTCGTCAAAGTGACTCAGTCTTTGAAGAAGATGAAGGAAACTTTCAAGCTCATGCACAGTAAGTTTGAATTAAACCCAGCCTAATCTGAAATTAATCAATTTACATGCTGCGCCGTTTATGAAGGCACAGGAATTCAAGATAATTAGAATAACTCAATATGTGCTCTTTCCAGATCATGTGAATCCAACTGCGTTTCATGGAACGTTGAGAATTTTTGTCTCTGGGTGAGTTTTAGGGCCATTAAAATATCCTGCATACTGAAGTTATTAATGATTTTAATATTTATCTCATCTGGTGCAGATGAAATAATGAAATCCCCTTCTGCTTTTCTCCATTACTGCACTGTATGTTTAGTTGGATGACATAGAAAATGGTGCCAGGTGCTTCTAATTCAGCCTGGCTTCCTAAAAATCACGACCCCATGCAACAACACTCTCAATTATGTTTCTAGGAAAATATGTTTAATATCCGGTATGTCTAATTTAGCATCTATAAAAAGGTGATTTCTATGTTGGAACTGTTTTAGGTGGCGAGACAACCCAATGCTTCCAAAGGGACTGTTGTATGAAGGTGTCAGCAATGAGCCAATTTTGTTATCAGGTGGCAGTGCAGCCCAGAGTTCAGCCATTCAGTGTTTTGATGCTTTGCTGTGCATCCAGCATGACGACGAGGCAGGTAAAGATGCATTCCCCCCAAAACCTTTTGACCCCATCAGACGCTTCTCATGAATGAATCACTGTTTGTGCAGTCACTTGATTGCTCTGACAGAAAACGTTTCCAGGAAAGGTTACTATTTTCTTTCTGTCAAACTCTCTTTTCTGTTCTCTTCATTGATTCCGTGTTTCCAGGTGCCTTCCTCACACGCATGAGGGATTACATGCCTCCTGCCCACCGTCAGCTGATAGAAACCCTGTCTGTCTGTCCATCTCTGCGAGACTTCATCGTGACCCACTCCAGCTCTGATCTCTGCCAGTCTTACAAGTCCTGTGTCTCAGCGCTGGTGGATTTACGGAGCTACCACCTCAACACTGTGACAAAGTACATAATTGTGCCCGGTAATCACGCCCGCGCACTGGGCTGCCCGTTGAGAGGCGTGGGCACTGCGCTGAACAGCAAAGGGACCGGCGGAACAAGTCTCATGGTCTTCCTCAAGAGCGTTCGTAACACTACTCAGAAAGCACTGATTATAGAGAGGCCATCGGAGTCAAGAGAAACTGAAATATAATGTCAAGCGTGTAGCATAAATTCACAATAACCTGCACCATGTTATGCACTAAAGTTGTTTGTCATAACAGTTTTGCAAAAAAATAGGTATAAACAAATTTTGTTCATTATTGCTAGTCACAATTGTATTTTCATAAATACGAGACGCCTCACTGGCAGGACCGGCCAACCCGATTGCCTTCACCCTTCCTGGGGTGGTGAAACTTTTTTGCTCTTTTTTTTTTTTGTGAGTAAAAGGATTTACTCAAAGTGAACTATTTACTCAAACCTGAATTTATTAAATGCATAGATTTTAATGTCATCAACACATGGAAAACAAATTATTATTATCCAGTAATTCTTTTTATTACAAAATAACAAAAATAACTGAGTAAAGTAAGTTTTTCTGAAACAGAAATCGGTCCTGTTTAACTTAAAACGGTATCATTTAATAAATTTATTGTCTTTCGCAGCCAGTACCTCGACCAATGGGATGAGAGTATTCTGTATCGTCATACTTGTGCCTGAATGCTGTCAGCTCATTGGTCACATAGCAGAACAGGGCCTCAGTTTAAGGTAAATTTTCATGAAAAGTCATTTATTTTCCAATGGCAATTTTTGGATTATTCTTTGACTCTCAGAGTAATACAGGGCATAGTGTGTCCCTTTTTAGCTCAATAACGAACGGTGGCTTTAGTTTCTAAATAAGGGACGATTCTGTTTTTCACGTTGATGGTTGGAAACTCGTGCAATCACTTAATAAACAGCACTTTACTTTTATGTAACACTGAATATAATTATGTTAAAGACCTGTGAAATGTTTTAACAGACCATGCTGCAAAGAGGGGCTATGTTTATTGTTGCATTTTATTTATTCTGCTTTTATTTGTACCAATAAATGACTATGTAATTTGAAAAACACCTCAAACCTGTACACCTCTGAATGGTAATATTATTTTTGAAATAATAAATCTGAACATTTAAAATAAAATGTTCTTGTCGTCACTCCGACAACATCTAACCACGTAGCTTTTTCAAATAGTTTAAAATCTCTTTACAAGAGGAAAATATGTGGATAAATGCAGAAAGTTATACAAATTATGCTAAATAGAAGAAAAGCAGTTTTCTGAGCTGCAGCTGATCGATAAACTAATTTGGTTTTTGTAAACAGAATCTGAAAATGGGAACTCCTACGTGCTTGAGAGCAAGAGGCAGATGGCAGAGGAAGGAGACAAATGCAGAGAGAAAAAATAGAGGAAGGAAATGCCATAAGAACGGTGGAGGACACTGGTAAAATAAAGGCAAAAAGAGAATCAGCTGAGGAGAATGAAAGAGACAGACACAGTGGGGGTGATCAGAGGAGAGGGATGGATGTAGGATCAGGTCGCTCAGTTTGATGGACTGGAACCCCCACTCGCCTCCTGGTCTTGACTCGAAGGTTTCTCTCTTCTTCCTATTGAGCACTAATCACATTGGAAGAGAGAAGAAGGAGCTCAACCACACTGCCGCCGCCGCCGCTGCTGCTGCTGAGCCCTGGTCATGGTCCAACTCTGCTTCACTAAAGCACAAAAGATGTAAAATGTGGAGTGTTTGACACCGGGTGAATGCAGCTGCGGCTGTAACTACACCTACAGCGGTGCTGGCGTGGCTGTCAGCTGTCACGTAGAGTTGCAAAATAGCTGACGGCTCTGGAAGCGAATCCTGCATTCAAGTTTTCCTTTATGTGATATAATGTTTAATTTCCTCTGCAGTTTGGCTCCACTCAACCTGCTTCTGGTTACATGTATTTTTGTCTCTTACATTTTCCACTGCAGATATAACCCCTCAGTGTAGGTGGGATTCTCATCTGATTGCCAAAGCGATGCAGCTTGAAACTGCCATGACATCATCTCAAACATGACACTTACTGGTTCACTTCATCTGTAATAATAACTGCACTGTGTCTATTGTGCAGTGCAGTAGTTTGGCTGCCATTTTTTTTTAAATTTAAGACTGTTTATGATCTGTGTTTCACACTCTGGGTCCATGTGCATTTTACATTTTTTTTTATTTCAAATTATGATAAAATAAAAAATGCACATGCGTGACTTTTACTTGTATTCCAGATTAGGGAATTCCAACTATAAACCAAAAAAGTCAAATTAAGTAGAGCCAGGCCATACCATGCAGTGAAAATGCTGCATAGGCTTATATAATGGAAAATAGTTTCAATTATTGAAACATGTTTCTGAGGAATCATCTTTTGACATGGAGGACGGCTCTAAACACTACAATACCCATGAGCCTCTGCCACTGCCATAGAGTACAGCCAGAAATGCAAACCAGAACAATAGAGAATTCAAAATGCTGTTTCATTGCAGATGTTAACAAAATGCAGCACTGGAGTTGCTGAGCTCCGCCAAAATTGAATACAAATGAAAAGTTAATTGCTCTAAGTGGCAGATTTGCGAAATTCTCAGTGGTGCACTTAAAAGAATTTTAAGCTGAGGTGACTTGATGTTTCATACCAAAATGTACTTTGGCAGTCGTAGTTAACTTCTCCCCAGGCATATTTATGTACACAAGCTCGTACCTTCAACTTTTTATCAAAGAAACAGGGACTGATGAGTCAAATGGGGGAGTCTCATGCCAGCTGAAGCGGTAGAAGTGCTTGAAACTGGAAGTCACGTCATACTGACTACAGGGAAGAAAGAATGGGACTTTTACTTCCTGAACCAGGAGAACCAAAATAGACCCTCTTATGTGCAACCCTATCCCCCTTTGCTTTCAGCAGACATAGGAGCACACCGAATCACCTTCAGTTGAAAATGTTTTAATTGTGATGTAGAAACAGTAGAAAAATGCATAATATTGCACATAATCACTAAATTGCACTTTCCCAAGGTACAGATCTTTGCATGGAAACTGGTGACCTGAATAATGTAATCTACTGCGCAGTCTAACGATGGGAGGTCAGTATGAATCTTCCTGACATTTCTCACATATTTAACAGTACCATAATCTACATAAGAGCTGCTGTTATAAAATTACTTTAAGACTTCAGATTATACCTGCTTTGTAACAGCATTCAAGTTCAACATCATTGCTACATTATCAGTTTTTTTTTTTGTACTTAACCAAAGCTGGTGGCTACAAGTCTTTTTTTCCTTTGCTACCGTACTCCTTTAGCACTGTATATAGCCCTTCTGATCTTACAAGTTCAGTGCACTGTTGTTTGTGTGGGTTGATAAACAGATGTTTGGTGTTCTGTAACTGTTTTCTGCAACAACAAAAAACTTACAAGATGGAATTTGCAGTCAAATGGCAAGATAAATTAATACGGCAAAACAGCACTTCAAGTGTTAGCCACCCGGGCATGAAACAAATTACTTAGATATGGTTCAAGACTTCACATTAGAGCTTTGCTGTGACACAATGAGTGACTGAGAGGCAAGGCAAACTCTTAATAGACCCAAGAGAAATGTCAAAATAGCCTTTACTTTTTGTTGGATATTCAAAACAAACACTTTCTAGGTTATCATAGAAAATATTCTGCCTCAATAGTAGTCAAAACATTATATATTTTGTTAAAAAAATCCAACCTTACTCAGAAGAACTTCTGCATTTTTTTTTTTTAACAATTGTACCTGCGTCAAGAGGAGGGGCCCAGATATATATTTTAAAATGTCATTTCACAGTACTTTGCCAGAAAGATGCAGATATTCTAAAATATAGATTCTGGACATTATGTGTCAGTGGAGCCAACAGAGAGGGACAGGATGACTGAGGCAAAGTTGGCTGGCTAGTTGGTTTGTTGCACAGTGAGCTAACTGGAGAGATAGAAGGAAAGACAGACGGACAGACAGAGAGAGATAAAGAGACGGAGTCACAAAGACAGGGAGGAGACAGGGTTATTAACAAAGGCAGGCAGACGTTCAGTCGGACAGACAAACTGGGCGGGATGTTAACAGATAAGGAAGAAGAGAAGAGAGTAGACGAGGTTAGAGGAACAGCGCCGACACACTGCCATGTACTGTACTGTGTTTCAGTCTTTTACGCTTTGTTCCTCTAAATAGTCAAATGTTTGTGCTTTGCCGGAGGTGGGGCTGATGTCCATTCAAAGATTATAGCTTCACTCATAAAAGGCCCTCCACATGGCGCCTCCTCTTGTTGCCAAGCAATATGCTCTAAGGGGAAAAAGACCAAAAGTGCATTGCATTTGAGAAGGCAATAAAAATATATAATGTAAAAGTTGAATTCACGCAGTGTATAAAAAACATCCATCTTTAACCTGCTTAGTAACACGTGTATCCCAAAGCTCACCTAGGTTTTGAAGATGTGAATCCGTCCTCTTCAGCGAACATGCCAGAAAAAGGTTTGACAGAATTTTAAATGTTTTTTTGTCTCTGCTGTCCCCCAAAGCTGACTTAATGCGCAGTCTCAACTCAGAACCCCAAAATGAACTGGTTTCTGTCGTTATCCATTCTCATATGTTGATTACTTCCTCTGAATATTCCCTCATCCATTTCGAGGAATAACGGGGGTATTAATGTGCCCAACAAAAAGGCTGTTTCCAAAGCCTTCATGTTTTATTCAAAGGAACCAGAGTTTCCAACGAGCATGCTTTTTGGACTCTGTCTTGGACTTGCGTTTCGGGGTGGATGTGAACACTTCATTGGGGTAAGGCAGAGCAGGGCATTGTTGGCTATCCAGGGGGCAAAGCCTCTTAATCAGGGGCTGGAGCTTGTCCTCCTGCAGCTTAAAATCCAGCTCGACACTGTAAGACAAGAATAAGAGGCAGAGTTTCAGAAATTTTTACAATATTCAGTTTTGAATTTTAGTTTCAAGGTGCAATGCATTTATTTTCAGAATTTCTTCAATTTAAACCTGGTCATATCTAACATTATCTTTTTTTTTTTTTTTTTAAATTGCTACATATTGTTTTGCAGTGATACCCAATAAAATTAGCATGCTAACCAGCTATACCATCCTACTTGTATTACCCCTTGTAAGAGGAGATATTGAGTACAGTCTGCCCTCAGAGAGGATGAAGAAGTAGACACAGCAAAACATTTTTGCACTTTGAGTTTCCATTTAAGTTTGAGTTTTATTCTCAACATTAAAATTTCATTCTCAATATGCATAATGAAAAAAAAATCAAAATACACCTTAACAAAAAGCATCTGATTTCAGATTTCTTGATGAAGAGTAAAATAAGATGATGTCACTGGGTTTTTAAAGTTAGCGATTCATGTTTTGGATGGCTGTGACTCAGATTTTCACTTCTCTTTTTTTGTATTAGTAATCCACCGATGTCCAGATGGAGGCTGGGAGGGAGGCAAACGGTTCAAATGCACTGACAGACACCCTGGCAGCACATATCTCTAGCGGCACATATCCACATTTCAGAGACTCCTCCGAGTAATAGAGTTCCTTTGCATCATCTCTGTATTTTTCATGCATGCAGTCAAAGGGCTTTTCCTGCATAGATTATATTTGTATCAAAAAAAAAAAAAAAAAGAGCCAGAATGTGGGTTGCTCCTGACATCAGACTTCCACATCCGCCAGTATAATCCCAGGCTGGTCATCGTCTGATTTTGTTCCGGCACCGTAGTTGAACTCTCTCTCCGATTAAATCTCTCAGGCCTGGGAGAAATGCAGGGCTTAATCCCATCCAAATGAAACCATTGAGAGGCCAAGCAGACCCTGATTAACTGTCTGTATTCATGCAAGGGATAAATGCATTATTATACACCAACTCCGTACACTTTACTGCTATTGATTTGTAGTGCTGTGTTAATGTATTTATTCCTGGGGTATGCAATAAATTTTGAAAGCATCCCAGTGAAAATAAAAGAGAATGAATCATCTGCTATGTGCTCGCCAAAATGACACTTCCCAACAAACCGTACCTGATAATAAAACGTTCTGTTGCTTTTTGGTTTGAGGCATTTTTGATTCATCCTCATTTTATTTTATTTTTCCCCCATCACCAGCATTACTTAACGTGCCGCATTTTAAAAGCACAGTGAATTCTACGACTTACAAAGCTTATTCCTGTCATTCACAGGCTGGGGGATTAGAGGTGGAACTGAAGCTGCTGAAAAAGATGACATCTGACATGTCAAGGTCGACCATGTAGTCCTCTCCTTGTCTGCAGGCGCACAAATAGACGTTAAGGTACAAAGCTCAGCCTGATAGGGTTACAGCTTTGATGGGCAGTGTAATTAGTTCGCTGAAGGATATGCTATACTCAAAGTGACATAATGAATCCTGGGAACTGTCTTCACCCTTAAGATAAGTGTCCGTTAAGAACGGAGCTCTATTAAAGCCTTTGGGGGAAGAAACAGGATGGAGGGCTGAATGGGAGTTTGGCAGGCCTGGACTTCCAATGAATCAATACGCCATTAAATGAAAAGCAAGTCAAAAATGAACAGGAGGCCGGGTTAGAAACTCAACATCATCATCCAACTATAAAGCATAGTGGTGAGTGTGTGTCTCCTGCCCATATCTCGTGAACTACTCATCTGGCAGGTGCAATACTGGAGATCCAACAAAGCACATTTATGTCGAATGTAATCCAATTTGGCCAGATGGTGGCGCTACAACAATGAACTGTATGCTGTGGTTTGTAACATCTGATCAGTGAATCTCTGGATTCTGTGCATCCAGCTGAATATCTCCATAAAGAACCACGCCCATTTCTACCTAGATCAACTTTTTAACTATTTGTTATTGTATTGTTACTTTTATGGGGATACGGCAAAAAGTTATAACAACAACCATTAGTTTTCCCTGAAGCAGCATTATCTGAACTCAAGTCGACTCAAAGAAGTGCAGGGTTAAACCTGAAGTTGATAAGAAAAGCCCTTCTTGAAAATGCATACAGTATACCATGGTTCTGGATCACACTGCAAGCAACACCTATGGGGCTCAAGCAAATTAAACTTTAATTATCAAGCTATAAGCCTATTGCTATAACAGGCATGAGCTTGAATGGCCACGCCCTGAACAGGCACTGCACTTGTTGATATAAAAAGGAGAACCTTTACTGTTGTATGAAAAAAAACCCTACACTTTTTGCACAGTTCTTTGCTTCTCTTCATTTTCTTGTGTGCTTTTTTTCCTCATTTCCACTTCAAATAAAAGCTAACACTTGCAGGTGAATGCTGAATCCTTGACGATGAGAAACTCCAGCCTTTATCTTGACAGAACTGCTGTTTCTTGCAGTATGTGGTGCACTTGAGTTACATCTCTTATTCATATTATCCATTGTTTCTTCTCCTCCAGCTTTTATCTCTGTTTGTATCATTTGTTTTATGTATGTAAAAAACTGTGTGTCTTTTACAACTGCTGTTTAAAGAATGAAAGCAGAGCAGAATCACAGCAGCACAGTGCAACACCGAATAGCCTCAGCAATTATTAAGCAATTAATCACTTGGCAGATCACTGCAATTACTGTACGCTGTGGACAAATGCCTCCGTGGGAAGCCAGAGGCAGCACTGTACGATGCGGGTGGCACTGGGGAGCAGGTGCTTCGGCAAACAAAAGCCCTATATCTAAGATCATCTCTGTACACAAACAGATTGAAGCGGCTGGAGACAGGAAGGCTTTTCTAGGGCATTCAGTAAAGCAGATTAATCATCTCTTTAGCTATGCAGTGTGAGTAGCTGTTGCTGTGATCAGTGGCGAGCCGTTTGTTTGTCTGTGGTCGTGGTGCGCTGAGCACCATTCAATGATTGTTGCTCCTGGGAGGGATTCTGCTGCTGTGAGATGTCTTTTTAGCCCGGCATACTCTATTCATTCAGCAGTGTATACCTGCTCGCTGCTTTTCTGTGTTCTTTCCGCTGCTGGCACCTTTCAGCGTAAAGTCATTTCTCCTCCCGTGATTTCCCCTTTGGCCATTCACAGTTCAAACTCTCCACTTGACAAGATGAGTGGTTCGGGCCCAGTATAGTGTAACATCTTCAAAACTACATGACGGGGCATACTAGATTGAATCATGAAAGACTGACAGGTATTTCCTCCACCAAAAGTTAACAATTGAAGCAGAAACTTCCCACAGGTTATGTTAATCAGATGCTGAAATTCTTCCCCTGTCATGTATATCAGATTTTAAAAGTCATCGCCGTTGTCTATTACATTGCTTTCTGCTTCACAAACACACAATGAAAACCCCAACCTCATTAATGAGAACAAAACAGAATCGGCAATCTTGACAATTGTTCACCAAAACAACCACGGCTCTGCCGTCTCAGCGTGGGATACAAGTGCTAATTAGCTCCTTGCGTCTCTTCATATTGCTTTGCTGTTGCCTTTCCCTGAACTTAACTGTTTTTCAAAGTCATTGTTAGTTCTAAATTGGAAACAACCACAAAATATACTTTGATTCTAATGCTGGTTCTTATTCAACACAGCGTGATAGGAATAAAATCCTTTAATGCTTTGATCAGAGCATGTTTGCTAAACCAGGCTTCCCACTGCACTCTAGGTTGACTCACTGGTAGGGCTCATATAATTTGCTTCTGATGCTCTTGTAAATGTTGTTTCAAACAAAGATACATTTTTTTTGCAAGGAAATGTGAAGAGCGGAACAGATAGTCTCATCACGCAGTCTCTGTCTTCAAGCATATTGATTACCAGCTTTAAACAGGCTGGTGGCTGTGGCTAGCAGCTTTAGCACTGTTAGCTAACAGAGCTAACAGTGTTACCGCAGTGTTGGCAAGTGGGACATACAGGAACTTAACATCAACCACAACAAATTGCTATTGTTTGAACAGAGAAGTTTGACAGGGAAAGTTACTTCTTTCACTCGTCAGGACACAAGTAGGACAGCATGTGTTATAAGTTGTTTACTGCTGCATTAATGTTTTGTAGCCCCTTTAAGTACTTATCCGACCACCAAAAACACAAGTACTCATGGCCTAATATATAATTAGCAAGGATTTTTTGTGTGCGTTTACACTGGCTTTCTGCCTCTATTTCAACACAGTGAAGGTTGTTGGATTTCTTTTTCAGAGCACCAAAACAATTAGACAGCATTAATGTCTTGATGAAGGCCACGATCAATGCTAAGATTATCACAATCACGGTATTTACTGTTGAGAAGGTACAAGTGTACATAAAAACTGTGAGCTAGACATTAAATAGGACTCCCAAGGTGGATTTCTGCAAAAAAAACATCCAACCACCAAACGTTGAATTATTTTTTCTCACCCAGTAACAGCAGGTCGATAGTGGGTGAATTCAACAACTGGTTTCGTCTTTTTGTCTTGTTTTGTTTTCCTCTGTAACGACGAGGGGTATTGAATTCGCTACCATCCCTGACTGACCTCATCTCCTCCGGCCCTGAGGCTCACAGATATTGTAGCAGCCTATTTAGACTTGACAGCCACTCCAAAATTAAGGGCCAGACATGATTAATCAAAAACTCAGCTGAAATATGTAAAACTGACAGATAAACCCCAAATTATCTGCATTCCTCCCACTAGAGCTAGGTGATAATGTTGACTTTGTAATATAGGAGAGGAGACCCTTTAAGGGATCCCCATTCTCACTGATAAAATGGACAGTATCATTATAGCAATTCCCCTTATTTATCTTCCATACATTCAGCCTCTTTCTCCCCCTCTTTAGCTTGCCATACCTATGCCCTATTTGTTGCAGTGATGTATGAGATGCTGCAGTATACAGAGGGTGGGTGGAGACTGTCAGGGGAGAGCTGAAGTCTGGATAAGACCCACAGATTGACTACCTGAGCTCAGCAACTGCTCCAGTCCTGAATTTATCGGACATGCTGGAGATGCTGGGCTGCTCTGAAATTAAGGGCTGCATCTCAGGGGGCGCTAATCTTGGTTACAGTTGCAACATGCAGTTGCTGTTTAACTTTGAGGCGTAACCTTTGGTGCCAACTTGCTTTCCCTGGCTTGTTTTTTTCAGCCCTTTCTGTATGCAGGCCTCCTCGTCAAGATGTAGCACAGGATGCTTTGACTGCCCCATCAGCAGTTTAACTCCCTGCATTAATAGACTATTATAATAACAGGGATGCTGATGATGAGGTATGATAGTGACAGTAAAAGGTACATAAGAAATCAAGAGCAGAGATAAACAATAAATAAAAGCTTTGATTTTTTCTTTCTGAAAAACATCATTCAGACTTGGAAGGTTTGTGCAGCTGAAGAATATTAAACAGCACTATTTGCAGAATTTAAGATATTGATGACAATATCTCTGGCAGAAACGGATAGGACCGTGACAGAGTACTACCCTGCTTGCCAAACAAGACTCTGCTCTATTCAATTGGGTGATCTGAAATAAACAACATTTAATGATACAGAGCACAGATGAAATGATAATCTTCCACTTTATTAGTGCTCCGCGGAGTGCGCCTTCAATATGATTTTATTACCATACCACATGCTTCGGTTTAGTGACAACAGACTGAGGGCACTTCTTTTGCCATCAGAAATTGTTCCGAATTTGTTAATTAAGCCAAGCTGCTTCACCGACATACAGGGTTGGCACAAGATAAGATCAGTGAGGCGAAAAAAAGAGAAACTCAGCTATAGGCTTCAGGACTTTTCCTTGCTCCTCCACACAGTGGGCTTATTGCTTCAGTCTTACAAATTGCATTGCTGTTAACTCTATAATATTTACTCCTCAATAAGATGGAGCCCAAATGCTCTGTTGCAACATTTATCTGCAGTAAGACGTAATTAGGGAATAATTCTATTCAAAATTACATGACACACATAACACTCTTCACAGATTCATGTTACCATTCATTTACATAGTTATACATATTACCCACTCTGCTTAAACCCCTATATTAAAAGCCTCTATTACTTAGAGTTATTGCTAAACCAATTTTAAAAAGAAATCAAAGATATGTCTAATCAATAGGGACACAAATAGAAAGATACAGAAACAGTTCAGTATTCTGGATGATAAACA
>JAOWBC010000318.1:8052348-8064179 GCA_028566105.1 Hypoplectrus providencianus
AAATCAAAGATATGTCTAATCAATAGGGACACAAATAGAAAGATACAGAAACAGTTCAGTATTCTGGATGATAAACATAACTGTACACCTACAGCACAGGATGGTTTTTAAAAAAATATTGCAGAATGAACAGTGTATGAAAAATCTGTTTAAATAATAGAAAATACTTTGTTGCAGTGCCTATTTTGATTAAAACTCACACTGTGTGCTTTGCCACATTAATTATTTGTGATCTTTGCATGATTCATGTAGAAATTACAAAGATTAAAATCTTCTGCTGTGAGACTTATAATAAGGTTTATTCTGGGAGAAATGGGATGTTCTTGTCTTATTTAACCTTGGCCTTGTTTACTTCCTAAGGAGTGGAACAAACAGCTGGGTGCAGGAGCGGGTTGAAGGTGAAAGGCTTTATTCTATTTAGGTTGAACTCCATCTGTTTTTAAAAACATCATTTCGTCCCATGAGATCCTTCACAGATCGGTAGGCAAACAAGACTTGACAGATCTGTTTAGTTAGGTCAGACACCAGGTCATCGGAAAAAGCAACAGGCCTTAACGGTATTTCTCCTGACATCTGTCAGTGTCTCTAATGGTGGAATCCGATTCAGGTCCAATAATTTTTGGGATTTGCTGAGATCTGGTACATTACCAAGGAGTGTTGAGTCAGTTTTTTCGGTTCTTGCTGAGTCGTGGTGATCTCCCTTTCGCCTTCGGTTGTTGAATCTTATTCTTTGATGGTGACTCAGGCTCATTCGGTGGAGGCTTAAATCTGTTTTCCACTTTTATTGACTACAGTGCACAGCTGCTCTCTGTTTTGCTCTGGCGAGAGCGGCTGTTGCTCTGCAGAACTCCATGTCTGTTATCCCCTTGTGGTTCGGAGAGATATCGATGAAGGCCTTTTGTTTCTGTTTTTCCCTTAAACTAAGACCAACATCAGATCAAAGCTCCTGATAAGATGCAGTAGGTGGGGAACACAGAATAATGTTTAGTAATGTTCCTTCAGAAAGCCGGCAGCTCATGTCTGGGTCAGTCGTGTTCATATCCAGTCAGTTTAGTGTGTGGCCTGGATTAGGGAATATACCATCAAAATCTCTAATGTGAGGTGTATTAGGATATGAGGAGTGTCCACTTTCCATTTCCACACCATGTACACATGACGTGATGTTGTACAACTGAAGTCAACTGGATTTAAGCAAGAATGTTCATATTCCTATCCTGAGTCCAGTTTTACCTGATAGATACTTCCTGTTCGCCAGTCCAAGAGTGGCATTTGATCATAGGCATAATGGAGGACCTGAGTCCAAGGTCTAAAGAGTAAAATTAACAAATTAGTCACTAATGGTGTTAGGCGACTTAAATATTAAAAAATATTACAACAGCTGTCATCCGAGCAGAGCTGCACTGACAGAAATAAAATATAGTTTCTCATGAATTAAGATGCGAAAAAACGTCTCGCCAGACCAAAGCGGTTCATGATTTAGATGGAAGGCGGGTGAGGAGACGTGACAGTCATATAAAGAGAAGATGATGGACAAGAGGACACATTTTATTATAGGTGATGTTAAAGTGCTGGCTGCAATGGAGTAATTTCACCTGGAAGCAGCTTCAGATGCAGAGGGAGCTTTTGGATTACGAGAATGTTACATTTTAATGACATGTTAGGATTTTCTTTTTGTCTGTTTCAGCAGATTTCAGCAGCAATTTCAATCTCAACATTCATTAATGTTTAAGAGAAGGTTCATACTTGTATTTTGGTTTCTACTAGATCATGTTGTGCTGTCCAAAAAAAACAAAACATTTTTTTTCTCACACAGCGTTTGAATACCTGTATTCCATCTCTTTCTCTTTAAGTCACTTTATGACTGGGCTGTCTTACTTCTCAGTATGTACGTCGGTAAAAACTCCAGATACCCAAATGTGTATGCACAAGCAGTGAAAAAGAGTTTTCATAATATGCCCCATTTAAGGAATAATTATTTTAAAGCTTTTTTCCCCCTCTGTAGAGGCTATCTGTCCATAACTTATATGACATGACTTGTACATGAACACATTTGTGAGGCCTGGCGATTTCTTATACCCTGCATCTGATATCAAAATCCTGCTTTCAAGTACCGATATGGTCTTAAACCACAATCTGGGTCAGCTTGACACAATGCACTCGTCAAGGGAGAACGGAGAGGAGGCAAAAAATGTTACATAAAGCGAAAATCCTGAAAAATGTGCAGGATAGGACACTTTTCCTTTTCTTTGCAAACCCCCCCCCCCCCCCCCCCCCAAAAACAGGGGTATGTATACAAATGACTTAAGATTCTCAAGGTGTTGTAAATGTAAAAATCATGTTAATTCCTTTAAATAATCCAAAAGGACTGCATAGACATTCGTACCCAAAAACAAAAAACAAAACAGTATCTATTTTAGTGCAGTATATTGAATAAAACGGGAAGTATAAAGCAGAAGAATAAAATCCTTTTCCAGCAGCCATGTTTGGTTTTCAGAGAGGATGTAAAGTTGCCATCTATCATTTGCGATTTCAGACCCATGTGACACAACTGAGCAATCCCGCTGCACAAAGTGCATTGTCCTGAGAGTATTTGACAAACAGCTGTGTGTTTCCTGTTTTAGAGAACAAGGTAACAAGCGGGTTCAGCAGAAGAGGCTTTCGGAGTGAAGTGACAAATGACACGAGGTTAAAGCTTGAGTGGATTTACCACCTGCTTCCTGGCCCTTTTTTCATCTCATAACATATCAGAACACTTACACACGCTTACCCTGTGTTTTTAGACTGAAATACAATGTTTCTTTTAAAAGGAAAAAAGTCTAGAGAGTTAATCTTGCTTTCTGTGAAAAAAAAAAAAAAATGAACAAAAGAAGTGCTGACACGTTTTATGGGACGTGATAAAACTCTAGGTCCCCATTTGCTCTGTGACAGGGTCAACTGTATTTCCTATCCTTCTAATTCACTTCCCACAGCTGTGTATGGTAACTTATTCATTACAATGAGGCCATACATCTTCCGGAAATCCTTGCAAATGATATTGGAGGTGTTATCTAATTTATCATCTATTGTACTGCATAAAAAACATGCAACACACAATGTTCTGAGCAGTGCAGCAAGTAGTACATCCCTGGTGATGATTTTACGATTCTTCTTGGAACATTTTCAGGAGTTTGTTCAGCTACCTTGCCTTAGTAAGATCAAGACAATACATGCAAGACTCTCCTTACATTTTCAGCACATAGATAAAATCATCATTTCACCAACACGTCTCGCAAGCATTCCCCTTTCACACTGAATCCAATTATCGTGCAGAAAACAGCATTTAGTGCAGCAGTAATGACACAGTGGCGGTGAAAAGGGCCCACCTGTAAATGATGCATGCGCTGTTTCGACAAGTGTCACAATTTGCTGTGTCTTGTCCTGTTCGGTAGGTGAGCCTGTGAACAGAGAGAGATGAAAAGATATATGTGATCCCCAGTGACAGACTTTAGCTTCCATATTTCAACACCTGTGGGCATCAGCTTCCAGCTAAAATTTGTTCAGCTTGGTTTAGACCCGGTGTTATTTGCAGTTGAGAATGCAGCAAGGGCTCTGATCCTGCAGTTCTCTCAGATTTGGTTAATCAAGTGTGTAGACTTGCTGATTTTACATAACAGGATTACCTCGCTTTGCACGGCATAGTTTTAAAATCTGCTCTGTGTCTCTGCTCCATAGGCAACAGGAAGTAAGTAGCAACTAAATGCTGCATGAATCATGTGTAATGAAAAAATCAATACCTTAACGTTCTGCGCTATACTGTATGTCTTTGTTTTTTCTCATACAACTCAATTTACTACAGTTATAATAAACATCAAAAAAAGCAATCAGCAAGACAAATTGTATGGGCTCTGTTTATGGCATAGGTACATAGCCCCGAGGATCTGTTGTCTTTACGGTAGAAGAGATGTCATTTGTTATGTTAAAAGACCTCCACAAAGGACTTACTAAAACCATCTCTCGGGCCTGATGGAAGCTTGTGTGCACACTTGTCAGAGATGAAACGTTTAATATGTAATGGCTTCGTCGTACAGTCCTCATCTTTCAGATTTCTCATTCATATTTCCCTCATTTGAGTTTGCATGAGCATGCAGGTCTGCATATTGCTATTTGAGCTGTAAGTCACCGCATGCAAAGGCAGGCTGCAGTGGTGTGGGGATGATGGGAGGGGCTGTGCTCGGGCTGCACATGTAATTGCTTGCTGTCACGGCAGCCCTTCACCCTGTCGGATGACATGTGGAGGGGTTGGACCTCAACTGTTCGCCGTGACATGAGAGGTGACCTCATTGGGGGAGACAGAACAGCGTGTGGATCGAAAACGCTGATGGGAGCTCAAGGTCAACAAGTTCATCCATCCTGCCCTGTTTCCCAAATGAAGTCTCTCTGAGCAGCTGTGAGCAAGGACAGTAACTCACTGCACAGACAAGGTCCAAGCAAGTGCTGTGCACAGGCCTGGCTTTTCATGTACATCCTTGTCATTAAAGGGCTTCGCTCTAATAATCAAGCATATTAACCTAAATTCATAATCACCATGTGTTCTCAGCACAAAACAGTTCCTATTCTCATTTAGGGTAAAATGCTTATGACCAACAATGATGTCACAGTATTAAAAAGCACAGGATGTCACAGAGGATGATTTCATAGATGCTTCATGGGGGGAAAAAAATAACTGCACCTCTGAAAGTCGTTCTGTAAGCTGACTGTTTGTTGGCACAGATTCACTGCTGTGTTGTTTGCCCACGTCAGCTGTCCTGGGATATGCCCTGCCCTCGTCATTCCAGTTTTACTGTCCCCACCCCCTGCCTACGTGCCTGCTGCTCTGCCTGCCAGAGAATTAAACAGCATTTTTGTGTTTTTATTGATAACCTACAATCAAAAACTACAAGCGGATCAGGCCGCACTGTCTAATGCTTTGAAGAGGGTGTTATTTCTGAATGTCCCCATGCATGTTAAGTATCAGGCTGTTCACATTCACTGTTTATACTTTTACCTTTCAATAGCAATGCACTATAACTTGCATATATCACAGGTTAATTGTGAGGCAGTAGGCGCAGCTAATTGTGACCTAGTCAGAGCAACCTGATGTAGACTGTTTCTACGAGGCTGCCATTTGATGGGTTTTTCCAATGGACTTCTCCCCCCTTTTGCACTATCTCCACAACCTTTTTGCAAAAGCATCATTACTGCTTTCTGGGTTTTCGAAACACACAAGACTTTTGTGACAACCCAGGTCATTTTCTCCTGGATGGTAATGGGTGCAGCAAGACCTTTATCAAGGGCTGACACACAGCGGTATGCAGATAGGTCTAGGTATGCAAGACTAATTACGTCCAATATTGATGTGTATTGTTAGACAGCGAACTCTGGCGGCTGTAGCAAGTGTAATGAGAAGAAAGAAGGAAGTGAGGCAATGGAAGGATAAAGACAGAGAACGTCTCTCAAGGATGGGTCAGAAAACACAGGGCTTCTTGTGAAACCTGTGAGACCACAAGTCAATGTTGTCATTTTAAGCTAACTTATAAATAATCTTCTGTATGTAACTACGTCATGTAATGCAGTGCACTCTGTAGTTATGTACAGAAGTAGATATTTTAACACCAACCCCAACCATGTTTCTAAACTTAACCAAGTAGTTCTATCTTGTGATGTTAACCATTTTAAAAAGTGTGTCATGGTCATATTTTGTAAGGTATCAGAAGTATCCTAGGTCAAGTGGCATCCTTTAAGGATACACTGTTTGAATACAGTCTACAGACACAACAGATATTTTCACATTCACTGACCATTTGATGAAACATTGCAACTTGAGTGGCTAGAGACCTTGATATTTGTGTAATATGAGGTAACATATGCTCTGTGCCACACAGGGAAAATATTATGAAGTGTTGTTATTATGAAGCATAAGGCCTAGCAAAAGACTAATATTCTTTTAGTAACTGTAGGTGTCTTTTACAGGTAGTTTGGGGTGAAAAAACCTTGAACACTGCAGTTTTTTATGCATAAAAGCAGTTCAAGGCTTTTTAAAGATATCCAATAATGCTGTGCTTAAGCAAGAAACCACAACAACTTTAATATCATCAGTTGCTCACATCAAACATTATCAAGTGTCAATGACCCACTTCTGCTCGAGTATGGAAAACCTGAGGAAATTTGAAACAGCTGACATGCGACTGCATTGCTTGAAGTTCCTATTTCCAGGATGTCCGTGACAGCCATCCAGTGTTTCATGTGACTTCAACAGCATTAAGTAAAACAGAAAACAAGCACATGCATGTTTTCCTTAGTTCTTCTTTGGAATGAGCTCATGGGACATGTGAGGGACAGAAAATAAAATAGAGAAGTGGGATATTTTGTAATGATGTTATTTCCAATGTAAACAGTGAAGTGGAGATAACGCCTATGTATAAAATTCCATTTTAAAAGCCCCGTGCCTGCACCCTTAGATTACTTTATCCTTTTGTCACTGCATGTATGCTGAAAGCGGTGGCTTAAAAAATCTCTGGACATCATGCATTTATTCCCGACGAGAACAGGGAGGCTTTTAGTTAGATTCATCTCAAAGTGTAGCTTTAAAGAAGGCTATCTGACTGTCCAGCCATGCAAAAAAGGGAACAGTATTTAGGAACATACTGTGGCAGGCAGGCTTTGCATCTTGTAACTGCATCTCTCTAATAACGCTAAAGGAACACAACGCAATGGAGGCACTATAGCGGGCACAGTTTTGTGGAGATGAAAGGCAAAGCGTTATGAGGCTGCACTAATTGGGCCTTTAAAAACCAACTTCCACAGATCCACACTGGGGTGCCTTGTTCTCCACTGGATATGGATAAGACTTGAATACAATTTGCTTTGTGTTGCTATGGGTTTAAGAGATGGAGTACATTGATTGTTACGATTGCACTGCTGTAGGAGTCTGGCTGTGGATATGGCTTAATGCGACTTTATGAAGCTTGTTAATGTGTTTTCTCCTCTACAGGTACGGTACGTCGCTAATGAAATATAACACATAAAAGTTGATTGTGTAATTATAATGCAAGAGAAATTATGCCTTCAGAGACAGCAATAAGGTCTGTCTCTGAGACGCCCCGTTTAGCGGAGGATTGTATCACATGCTAGCAGAATGTTTTAAACATTTTGGAGTATGGCTTAAGCAGCGTCTGATCTTTCCTCTGGTGCCAGCAGCAGGTCAAAGTTTTGACTTATTACTTATTCATTGATGGACTGACTCCATATTTTGTTGCTTCTCACAGGACGAAGTTCCTTATATTTCATCTAGCACCACCATGAGGTTGACGTTTTGGGGTTTTATTGAGACTTTTAACAAATATGGGACTGCTGTGAAGCTTGCATGCAAATATACTTGCAAAGCGAATGTCATTTCCATTAACCTCAGCTGTACTTTGTTTTTGGTAGAAATACAGAGTTTAAGGACTGAGTGAGCATTTTTTCACTTACAGTTTTTTATGAGGGGATTCTGATTAAGTGCATGAAATAATGTCTGAAGTTAACACAAGCTTTAGGGATTTTTCAGTTTTGCTCTGCTTTATTTGTCCTTTAGGCAGTTACTCAAAACTGGCTAAATGAAACTTTCAAGGTTGCTGCTGAGCATCGTCATCAGTTTAGTGGTGGTGACACTGGAAGTCACAGGACCATTGTTAAGTTCTGTTTGTAGCCTAACTTTTGATATTTGAACTTTGTAATCACCAAAAGTGAAAGCTTAAGTGGGGTTTATTTGTGATGACTCTTTGGGTGAACAACAAAATGAAAGTATCATAAACTTTTGTTAACTGCAAAACTAATTTTCTGTAATAATCCAAAATTTAATGTAAAATCCCATTTACTCTTTTTCTTGGGACAAAGACTAGACTTTTTATCTTGTCATAGGATATTCCTACATTTACAACCAAAGTTTTATATTTTGTTGTTTAGGCTGTTGTTTATTATGCAATTGTTTATAATGTCATTGCACTTACAAAGGACATTGCAGCTATGATGCAGTAAAGAAATGTGATATCAGACAGCCATACTGGTTTTTAACAACCCTCTTCACGTCTTGTGGTCGGCTCTGTCTCGCTCCCAGCATGGGAATATCAGATAGCAACACTTTGTTACGTCCTTCAGCATGCACAAGGCCTTTGGTTTCTGTATGAGATGTAATGCAAACCCATCTGTGCAAGGTTACAAAACATATATACTAGAGATAACGTTTGCATGTATAGAACATATAGCGTGATCTACTCACCCCTCTCTCTGCGCTTCACCTTTCTCCAGCTCCTGAATAACTCCAAGTAGGACCTTGATGGTCTCCTGGCTCGAGCTGATGAGGCTCTCCATGGCCTGCAGCTGTGCTTTGATATCCTTGTCTCCAGATAAGGGCATTATCTGCTGGCTGCTCCCCATGCCTGGGGCTCCCGTGTCTCTTGGAGGAAAGCCCTCGTCCCCCCCAACTGTTTGCTGGAGTTTAGAGGAGGCTGACACATGCCTCGTCCGACACTGCCCTTGTGACTGCGCAGAACATTTGGCACTATGGGGAAGTGTCTGTGACTGCTGTTCATTTACCTGCGTGCCCTTTTTCCGCTTACAGCTCACAGACGGGCTTCCTAAAGACTCCACCTGTGTCAAAGAGTTCCATGCAACGGGCCCGGTGCCCTTTGACTTGTCCTGTGAAAACTCTGAGTTAGCCAGCTGGCGCTTTGAAGAAGTGCCAGCATCCATGTCTTCTTTGGGTAATCCTTTGTGTTTGGTCCTTGTCCCACAAACCTGGTACTCTGTTTCTCTTTTGGAAGGAGGGCTGCTCGGATGGCACTCTTCCGAGAAATGTGAAGAGTCTGGACAAGAGGGTCCGTCCAAACAGTTGGCACTGGAAAGCAAATCCTCTGTATCACTGCTGTCATCAGTGTGGTGAAGCAAGGCTTTTGTCTGTCCCACAATCTTTCCCTTGTACTGAGAGGACTCCCCGATAGGCTGTCCATCCTCTCCTCCTGTCTTTATATCACTCAAAAAACCATTGTTTTGTCCTTTATAATCTTCCACCAAAGCAGTATGTTTAAACGTATGTCCTTTTTTCCTCTCAAAAGGAAAAGTCTTGTATCGCTTGGTGAGGTCCGGCGAGGTCTGGACACCAGTACTCTTGGTGACGTTTGGAATGGAGCGTCTGGCAGGCATGGTCATGTACTTTCTGTGTGTCACTTTGCAGGAAATGGATCTGGAGCGTTTTCCCCGATACTCATTCTGAGCTTCACAGATATCCTTAAAACGCACTTGTAAGGCCTTGTTTCTCTTTTTCACCTGCTGCTTGCCTGATTCTGGTCCAGATTGTGCATCAAGACTGTGTGACGGGCCTGTCTCTGAATCTGATTCATCGGAATTTGACAGAACAACGCATTGGGTGTCTTCTTTACTCACCATATTTCCTGAAAAAGTTAAAAAGAGAGAAGAAGAATCAGTGTCTGTGAAGAGTCTGTGTGTTTCTCTGTGATCTAGTAGGAAAGAACTTAATCTAAAAGATGCTGTAACAAATGATCATTTCCTCCTTTGGGACCATAACTTTTCATTTAAGTAACACATAATAAGCCTGTAGAAAGAACTGACTGTGATCCAAAATACTGAAAACCTCTACACAATAAAAAAAAAAAAAACTCTCAAATTATATGTCTGATTTAAATTGGATTGAGTCACACAAATTAATATTTTAAATGACTCTATATTCCCAATTCAAATCTCTTTTAATGGCATCCTCTTTTTTGTAACACAGAAACAAATTATTATTATTATTTTAAAAAAAAAATAATTTAACCAGGTTTCTCTCAATGAGTTGTCCCTAATACAAGGACAATCTGGCCATGAAAAGCAGCAACACACAATTAACATAAAAGATCACAGATTTGAGTAATATTAAAAAATATATCATATTAAATACTTGCACACAAACAGTCTGGACTGAACAGATTTTACCACGGTTAAATATATCAAACTCGATCAGTGTTACGATGTTTCACAACCAAAAAGCTTCTGCAGCAGTTCAACATTAATGCAAATGTCCTGCAAATGGATATTTTAATTTCCCTATGACTGGATATATTTGTGGAAATGGTTGTAGTTAATTTTTTTCTTGACATTTTTATGCACACAAGCTTTTTACCATCAACTTTTGAATGAAGGCTTTTTAATGAAATAGTTGTTAATTTGTTGAACTGATGGTTCAGCCTTGGGAGGTTCATGTCTGCCTTGTCAGCTTTAGAGATTCCCCAACTATGAGTCACCTAACATTGTCTACAGAGAAAACGAATGAAATTTATTTTTTCAAGACCCAGCTGCTCCTGGAATAACTCCTTGCACTTCTTTACCTTCCCACCGTTTTGTTGTGCTAGCCCGGCTGCTGCACAGCTCATTGCTAACCCTGCCAGCACTTGGAACTGCTAGTTATGTACTGTAGTTTGTCATAAACAAGCCCGCCTGCCAAAAGCGTGATCATTTGCTTGAGGACACCTTTTTGGAATAATAATTGTGTTTACGCTAGGCTCCTTGCTCCTGCTGCCACTATTCAAAAAGTCTGTTCAATGACTTATGTCACTTGTCAGCCTTAAATACACGCCTCAAGCTGGAAGCAGTTTTTTTTTCTGTTAACTTGGGGTCTTATCACTGTCACGATGCCAGGTCACTGCTTTACCTCATCAAGCTAAGTATTTGCCGGTTATCCAAACATATATTTCATATGACTTCGTGTTGTTCAGGAGATGTTTGTGTGCTTGACATTATTATTAAAGTATAAGACAGCCAAAGCCGCTGGCTGTTACTGCTCTCCCGATGAGAACTTTGAGCTGCGGACTTTATTTTTTTCTTCAAATGCATTATGACTCATTTATGTTATTGATTTATGTTGTGCGGGAAAAAAGCAATACTCTAAAATATGTTTCAGTATTAAGTGTTTCGGGCTCAATTGGTTTTGTGGCTTATTTCCCCCCCGGCTTCTGTCTCTCATTGTTGGGGTTTCCTATTGGATCACTGCAGTCTCTTACAGGTAACAGAGTGCATTAGCTTTGGTGATTCAAATCCACTGCGGCCTTGCACACAGCTCGTTCTCTCGGCTTCATGAGAAACTCTTTTGTCGCACCTTGCACTGTGACATTTACATTTTATCCACACGGATCTGATTCAGCTGTACATTAGGGAAATGTTCTAACTCAAACAAATGGGTTTATGTGACAGCTCGCTTTACTGTTCGTCATATCATAATTACATCTAAACTGCTGAGCTCCTGTTCTCTGATCTGGTACACTCCGCCGCTCTCACTGCCAACCTCAAGCTTCCTGTATATCCACCCACTTGTGGTCATCTTCTTATCAACGCTGCATCACATTTTGAAAGATATATATTTTTTGCATGTAGATTGCCTGATAGTACTGAATGTTCCCATACAGGTTGATGTGTTTTTTTAAAGAACAGATGAGGTGCGGTGGGTCCACTAGCAGAAAGTGTTTAGTGTATAATGTATTCCCCTTGTGGTTTTGGGAAATGACCACACAGCAGCTGGGGCCCACGCATGCTGGAGCCGCCATAATAGCTGGTGTTGGGCTCCTCCACCTTTATCCTCCTGTGGGCTCTGAAGTCGAAACTCCCCAGGGGGAAATTTATTATCTCCACTCCTCAATCTGAGCTGTGCTGAGCAGAGTGATGAGGTCAAAGCCGAGACATCTCATATAAAGTCTGTACAAACTCCACAATCTAATACATCTGTTCAATGTGAGTTTGATCTAAAACTTTTTCCACATATAACTGTTTGTTACAATCTGTTATTA
>JAOWBC010000318.1:8101873-8127652 GCA_028566105.1 Hypoplectrus providencianus
AGGAAAAACACACTCACACACATATAAAATTGTAAAGTCTCCAAAAGAAAGAAACTCAACATATCCAACAATAAAAGCACCAAAAGTGAACATAGCAAGTAATATGAAAAGCCTAAAGACAGAGACAAATGCACACCAACAAAAAGTATTATGACAAATATTAATGAGCAATCTATACCAGGGCGCAAACATTCTACAATTTTAATATCATTTTAAATTATACTGTCTTGATTCTATGTTTGTCTAGATCCATTGGATTAAGTCAAGATTATAGTTACCCATATATAAAGACTTCCAAAAGAGTAATTAGTTTTTGACAACAAGAAAGATAAGACTGATCAACTGACACACTGGGCCAGAATCCCCCAGACAGATACACAATTTAATATTCAAGACGACTTTATCACCAGTTTCCTTAAATTGGCAATTTCCCTATGGAGGTTCTGCACTGTGGCTCAGTGTAAAGCTAGCAGCTCAGAGGCAGAGCCAGCAGGTCACAGTGATCACTGCGCCAGTGGGAGCTGTTCAGTGATACATGTAAATACAATAAAACACACCAGCCAGCGAGTCAGCACACTGGTGGTGTGACCCCACACAGTGCTCGCGGCCCTAAACAACCACCTGGAGTGTTTTATCAGCCACCAGCCCCATTACTTGCAATAGCATCCTGAGGCTGTATTGTTTCACTCACTCTTCCCTCTAACTGAAACTGATCGCTGTCTGCTTTCTTTATGATCCGTTTTTAACATTATCCTTCAAGTTTGAATATCTTTCTTATCGTTATGACGACTACAGATTCAGCTCTCATGCAATTTTCTAGTCAAACCCACAGCACGCTTCTCATTAACCAGCCAGGCATCACCGAGTGAAATTAACTGTCCCCAGCATGATTCAAAAGACATGTGAGTAGTGTTAAGTGTCTCAGTGCTGTCAACCTACTAAAAAAAACTGCTCGAAAACCATCGGCTCGCTTGTGTCAGTGACATCTTAAACTGCCATCAGCGCGCTCTCTTCATTATAACCACCAGTGACTCCCTCGTGCCATTGTTGCAAAGGGGCCATTTGGAGAGCTGCCATATATGACAAACACCCCACAAGCTTTTGGTGGAAGCAGCGAATTATTAGTTAGAAGCTAATGTGAAAGTCATTTAAATGTCATTGATATGGAGATTATGTTTATTCACATCAATTATGAATTGGTGTAATCAGGGCTGAATTTCCCCAAAGTCCAAACTCCTAATTTTTATGTGGATCTTGAAAAAAAAGGAAATCCACAAGTAACACTTTGTTGCAAAAGTGATATCACAAGTACAAGAAAATACTTGGTGTGATTTTTTGCTACATTCAACGCAACCTGGTGACTTTCACCCAGAATAACGAGGTACATGTTCTGTAATTTACTTTTTTTTTTTTAATTTTACATAACCTCCCTGGCTCACATCGCCATCATCCCTAACAAGGAAGTTTTTTCTCCCCGATCCTTGCTCAGTGGTTTTATAGCATAAATTCACTGAAACTGCAGGATTCTGTCATTTAGGTTGGAGATCTTGTTTTAATTATGATACGCAGGGATTCCCTCCTGCACTAGATTACAGTCTACACATTCATCATATTCTTATGAATGGGTTTGTGTGATTTCTTATTAAATTATACGCATTCTGGTTCCTGGCATCCTACAAAAAAGATTGCAGTCACTATTTTACACTTTGTGATACAAATGGTTAGGTTTAGTTGGTCAGCGTTAATATATGACCATAGTGCATTAAAATATTTGGTTGGGCACATATATTTTAACCTAGTAAAATATTAATCAAAATATATAATTCCAAATAGGATTTATGCATGAACAGAAAATGGAATAACATTTTTCTTTGGGTTGTCAGGCCGTTATGGGAGATTCCCTCATAGGACTAATTTGCAACAGCAATTGTTTCTTTTTCTCCTAATACCACACTGACTATGTTTATTATCACAAATAATGAGGAAATATTGTTGAGTGACATATCTTCCAGAGTGCAAATGTTCATATCTGCATTCTGCATATCCGTATCTCGGCATAGTAACTGTAGTGTGATTGATGGTCTTTCTTGATGAGGTTTAGACATTCAATCAAAGCACATGGTTCACATTAAAGAATGATAGTGACGGGAAAACCAAATCCATTTCCTCACAAAACAAATTAACGAGATAAAAAATGTCATTTGTAAGAGGCAGGGGGTTCTCTTGTAGTTAACACCACACAATGTCAACAATGACAGTTTTCATGTTGTCTCTCAGTCAACAGTGGACAATATTCCTGCAGTTTGTCATGTCCACTATTTACAAGATAAGTCATAGGCATATGTGTCACAAAAGCACACTATAAGACACTATTTTTTGGCATTGTGAAAGGATGGAAAAAAAGGGGTTTGACAAGGCTGAACTAAGTGTGTTTGTAAGCAGGATACTCTGAGTAAGACCCTTTAAATTGAATGTATTACTGTCTTGAATGCAGCAAACGAAGAGACTTCCACTGGTAAGCCCTGTCAGTTGAGCTGAGGTTGAAAGATGTTTATTTGAAGTCTCAATACCTGGCAGGACTTGCTAATGGAAAATAATCCTTCCCGATTCCTCTGTAAATCAAAAGACACAGAATTTTTTCCCCCCATCATCCAGGAGATGTCCTTATATTAATAACTGTGTTGCTGCACTGGAGAGTAAAAGATGAATCGTGATGGATGTAGCAGGGAGCATCATTATACGTTCCACTTCAGGCTTTTCAGACCCTTTTGTTTCTGAATGCAATGCATGTGTTTGTGTAAGTGCTGCTTCTGTCGTGCATTTTCTTTAATGAAAATCATAGTCCTGGTTTATAGTTAGCACGGAGTCACTTTAAGCATATTCACAAGCAACCAGGTATGGAATGTCATTAAGTTCAATTTCACATGAATAAATATAAATAAATTGAGCTATAACTAATAAAACTATCATATGGCTTTTAAATAAATAAATAAATACATAAATAAATAAATAAAACAATTAGCCAGTAAATACATGGAAATAAATATATATATGCTTGATTAATTCAAGTAACTGCAATCACCAAATTTTATTTTGTATGAATTCAGTTAAATTCAATTCAACGACAATTTTTAAAGGTTTTCATTTTTCATTAATCTATATGTGTTTTATTTATGCATTTCTATAGGATTCATACAGGCTTATTTATGGTTAATGATTTAATAATGACTTAAATGGCATTTCAAAGATATCTTAGAGCCACTGACTATATATATGTGGTGGTAATTCAAGTAACTACAGCCACTAACTGAAGGTTTGTCCCTGAAATAATGAATGTGAAATTCAGGGAATATAAATTCCCTAAATCAAATAAAATACAGTTAAAGAGTTAAATTATTATTATGAATATTATTAATTCAGTTCAATAAGATAAAATAAAAAATAGTTTCCCGTTTTCATTTATTAAGGTGTTTTATTCATGTATTTCTTTATACAGGCATATTTATTCCTATTTATTTATTTAATATTGACTTAAATGACATCCCATAGATACCCTAAAGCCACTAACTGTTTATGCTGCAGCACAGTGAGAAGCCCTGCAGATATCCTCCTACATAGCTAATTCTCATACAGTAATCAGACCCTGCATTCCAATGACGTGACCCAGCGCTGGAATATATTTCCTGCTTTGCATAAACATGAACAGATCTTGCACGTGTGTGTATGTGTGCGTGGAAGTGTTTGCGGCAATCCCCACACCTGGCAATTCCAGCATGGGGCCAACTATCTTCAATCTCCCTGCTCTGCTGATGCTTTGTAGGGGGAGGTGTGTCTGACAGGGGCTTTGTTGGTGCATTACTGTCCATTGATTCAAGATAACCCATGTGGGATGAGGACGATTGGGTCTGAATACAGATTAGAAGAAGTTCAGGCAACTGGTTGGATTGCCTTCATCATTTGCTCTTTGAAATTATTTTTTGAGACTTTTCATACCGCTGCAACACAAAGACGGGCATACTCCGAGGAAAAAAATAATCCGTTTTTCTATTTAACAGTGGAAAATTCAAGCAGTAGTCCCAATAGAAAACAGCGCATTCCAGTGAAAACACTTGATTTATTCTAAAGAGGCAAAACTGCACGAGATAATGCAAAATACAATTCATTCCAGCAGCCACGTGTCACTGGAGCATAACTTTCATTTTAAAAGCAATGAAATAAATTGTACTGAAGCGAGAATCTGTGACTTGTGTTGCTTGGGACTCTCAGGGTGCGACCCCCCCCTCCCCTCAGCTCTTCTTGATGAAGAATGGAAACAGGACATGTGTAATGGTGTTCTCCACTATCACTGACACTCATTTATAGAGTCAGAGTCTATTACCTGGAGGTTCGTGCTGCATTTAGGACCCTCATTGTGTCTCTTGGTTCTCCTCGCTGTGCTCACTGAATTCACACTAATGGCATACAAAGATGCTCTTGGTTTTGCTCTTGTTTTTGTTTTTTGTTTTTTTTACACTATAGTACATTTCCCTTACCACTTTTCTACCTCTGCATTCTAGACTGTTTTTACATTCCTAACTTTAACCTTGTGTCACTGAAATTTGGTCTTCAAACTGTCTATTTACAATTTGAATTCTGTTATACTGGTACTTTAGCTTCAAGACAACACTATGAAAGGAGGTAAAGTCACTTCATTTCTGCATTAACAAACCCGTTTTGGTTCTGAATGTTCTCAGAGTTGTTTAAGCGCCTATATGCTTTATTCATATAGCATGCTCTCCTGCTGCTGGTGCACATTAAATCCTGCAGAGAGCGGAGAGAAGGTGGGAGAGAAAGAGAGTGTATTCTGCTAATGATTCATTTTTCCAGTTGTTTTCACAGCCCAAAAATGATATATGAAGCCTGTCCTTTGATACTAATGGATGAAATGGCCATATGGTTCAAAGTGTAATGGAAGTGCATCAAAACCCCTGCAGACATTTCTGCAGCACCTGCATGATGCCATCATGTCAATATGGACAAACATCTTGTTCTGCTTGCTCTGCAGTTCAACAGGAGTATCCAGCCCGGTACTAGAAAGGTGTATCGTATAAAGTGGCCACTAAGTGTACATATTGATCAATGATTTAATCTCAAACAACCCCAAAATAGGAATCCCATCATCACCATTAACTATAAGAGAATTAATTGTAATTCCCCTCAGAAATGCGACTACGGCTGGCAAGAAAATCACATTTTAAAATGTCACGATGACTGGGGGAGGGAATCATTTCACACTATTTTCTTACTGTTGGAGAAGAGAACATTGATTTGCTAATATTTATTTTTTTATTGTGAATGTGTAAAAGTTGTGCATCTTTAACAAAGACTATAAGATATAGATAAAGTCTATGTGAGAGACTGATGCGGACACGCTCCTTTTTTTCTCCTTTTTTTTCGTGTACACAGGCTATACCTCCTTACTTTGGAGAGGCAGAGTTGATAGAAGTGCTAATATAACATTTAGGGATTCCACATGAGTCCTGCAGTCATTCTCCTTTGATTTGTGCAGTAGCTGTGATGCATGGGCAATGGTATCGGCCGAGTTTAAAAAGAAGTGGTTGCAGGTAGTGAGGCTGAGGAATCGATAAGAGTTAGCACACTAAAGTGATGTGCCCAGGGTGCATAATGAACACGTACAGTGCTGTGGGAAAGTCCCACAGTCGGGGGGAAAGAGCCATGATTGCCTCTGTCGGTCATCATTCAGTGCTGACCTCTGTTCAGGTGCACGCTCGCTCAGCCTTGTGGTGGTGCAGCACTGCTGCGTGGTTTCTTAGCGGTTAACATACTGTAGTTCTTGTGAATTTAGGTGAAAAAAAAAAAGCTGACCAAGGTTTAGGGCCAAAGAATTGTAAATGCCCTACCCCTAACCCTAATGACAGTGAAGTAGTTTTGAGGGTGACGTAAGCCATGAAAAGCTATGTTAAAAAATGTCAATTATTGTTATTAAACAAGTCATGAGCTATTCAAGTATGGTAAGTAAGTTCTAAAGTAAAATGTCAGTTTACGAAAAAATTAATTAGTTTGATTAAAAAAATGGTCTTTGTTTAATCAAAAACAACATAAGTTTTGTCTTTAAAAAAAAAAAGGAGATTCCTTAACAAATGGAAGTTTCGTAAAAAAAAAAAAAAAAAAAAAGTACATATTCTAAAAAATAATAATGCAAAAAACATACGTTTCGTGAAAGGAAAGCCTTGTTTCGTAAAAAAAAAAAAAAAAAAAAAAAAAGTAAATAACATAAGAAGTTGTTTACTATTGTTCCCACACAGGACACAAACCCTGTCCTCTGATAGGCCATTTGTTCGACCCATCATTCTCCCATCCAGGGTGTGACACTTATCTCACATCATAAACGTGTGCGTAATTTACTGTCTGTACAAACGTCCTATATTGTCATTTTTGTGGGGAGCTGAGTCTCAACTTTGCCATTTGCAGCTTCAAGAGCACTCCAGGCCAATATACATAAATGTGCAAATTTTTGTTGTGTGTTGTGTGTTTTGCTGTGTGCTCCCCTGGCTTCTGAGGGAAGAGCAGTGATGGTATTTGCAAATTGAGCCCCACACATCGCGGTGTCCCACTGTGCAGGTAAAAGGGCGAGTTGTATTCAGACGCAAAAATGTTATGCATAATGTGATTATGGTCTCAGCAGAGATGGAATTGGAAACACATCTCATGCCATTATTAGACTCTTCGCAAAATGCCCAGCCAGAATTATTTGTTCACCGCATAGAAAAGTGTTTATTGTTTTCTTTTTCTCCGCATTTCCATGCTGCTGAAGAGCTCTTGAGGGAGCAGCAGGTGCTTCTTGATCCCGGCACTGCTACTCCTGTTCCTCTGTGTGCTGCCTGTCAGGATGACACCAACCTCTGCTACTTGTTCTCTCTGCTGCAGTCTGTTTACCTGACACAGACTTAATAAAGCCTCTCTACTGTATCTTCACACCTGCTCTGGAAGTCTGTGACTGAGCCTGCTGTGCTTGAATTACCCTCATGTTTTTTCCAACCTCATAATAGATTTACAGTGGAGCGATTAAATGGCCTAGAGAGAAATAAATCTGAGTCTAATTTGTACACTCACAATTCAGCCAAATGAATAAGTATAAGAAAGAGCACTGCAGCACCTATTGAAACTTGAGTAAATGATCCTTCCGCTGAAGAGATAAGGTTCAGTTAACAGTTAGTTAGTAAAACAACAGTTAAACATGTGACTGTTTCAGAGATTGACAGTTGTTAAACTAACTGTCAATCTCTGAAACAGTCACATGTTTAACTGTTGTTTTATCTATCTATCTATCTGTCTGAAGATCATATATCCTGGAGGGGCAACATCCGATATTTCTAGGGTTCAGATATCAGGGCCAAGACCCCTCTTATTGTTTTTCAACCAAAACCAAAGCCTGCTCCAAGTAGGTTTGTTGAAACTACTTGGACTAAAAACTGACAACAACTGAAAAACCAGGACAATTCAGATACCAAAGTCTTGCCCTGGTGCCTACAGATTCTGCAGATACTGATTATAAAGATCAAACAAGGCGCAGCAGGCCTGGTCAACTTCAAGCTGCCTTATGCATACTGACAGTGGCCATTTAGTACGAGGACAGAATAAAACATGACAGGACAAATCCATTTTGCCTGGATGTATCATTGGCCGGTTGCCAAAACATGCATTGCTCAATAGTAGCACTTATCATGGACCTTGAAGTGTAATTCAACACAGCAGAGGCACTTTTACTTTACAGACTTGGCAAAGTATGTTTAAGAGAAATTAAATCTGAAGACATCCCTCCACTCATTGTCAGCTTTACTTAATTAATTTTGACTCGATTAAAGGAAACATGCAACATTTATCCGTGGGTTTTGTTCTGCTGACTGCAACCGACCACATCCATTTCCTCTTGACAAAGTCCAATCAATATTTAATTGCCTTTCCCTTTTGTGCGAGACATCTTAAGTTCACCTGAAGTACATGGCAAGGACTTTTGTCTGGCTATAAGCTCTCCTGGCTCTGAAGTGGGGACCTGAAATATTTAAGTCATTAACAATGACTCATTATGACACAAACTATCTTCATTGGGACATGATTCTACATATCATCTTCCCCGACTAATAAAGTCTAATAAAAAATTCTAATGAATGAATGTGCCTGCAACACTAAAAATAAGTTCGACAAGAAATTGCTGTTCTTCTGAAACTACAAGGAAAACAATTAAGAAGCAATTACAGTTAGGAACACAATGCTGCCCGAATGTTGCATTTTCTGCAACCTGCAAAACAAAAGCGTATGTACAGCTAATGTGCCTTTTTCAAGGCTGCCTCCAGAAGTCTCCTGTGCTGTTTGTGAGGCTGTTCCGGTTGACCAAAGCAATGACATCTAACTACAACAGCAATCCAAGTAACAGCCCTGTGATCAATAAAGCACATATTGTAGCTGAAGGGAGAAAGGGCTGAGGTGAGGGTGACGGTGGGGGGACCACTTTCACTTTAATGGTCACACATTTTGAAAAAAAAAAAAAAGAGGGGTTTTAGCTTACACGGGCAACAAAGAAAGCAATGTAAGGCTGATTTCAGTGAATCTGAAACTGAATCTGCCTCATCAATCAAAGCACTCGAGCAGTTTTGATATTTTGTGTGAGTCCTTCCATGCCTTATCGTTTTTACAGTAAATTTGCCACCTTCTGACCTCAAAATATGTTCACTTGACACTGTCTGACACTAGCAGTTGACTTTTGCCCTCTCAGCTGTGATTCCAAGATCACAGAAAGCAATTTGACAATGTTCGACGATGACGATTGGATTTCTTAGCAGATTAAGAGTTGCCTGCAAATTACCTAAAAACTCCTTCGCTGCACAGATGGCACATGAATGGAGTATCCCCCGTCCCATCGGATGTTTTTGCAGATATCACCTTAATGTTAGGTGTTGCATCATGAATTTGTTAAATCTCACAAATGAGGAGGTCTTTTTTCTATGAGCCGACAAGTGAGAGCTGCATCATGCAGTGAATAAAAAGATTTTTTTTTTTTTATCTCTCGGGAGACTGTAGTGTTGCCTGAGCTGTGGTAAAGTCACATTGGAAATCCCTGCTATGCTGATGAGGGTTTAAAAGGGAATAGCTCATATAATGGGGTGATTCTGGGTGACTTATCCAAATCCCTCACTCATCTTCCTTTATTGCTGTTCACTTTGTCCCCTGTGGGTGCTCCACACATGGTGGGTGAGCAACAACGGAGAAATCCTCAGTGTACTGCCTGTTAATTTGATCTGCTCAGGTTGTGTCTCACAGAAATAGACAGCAAGTTATCAGGAACACATCTGCGAGCACTGATTCTGAGTCCAAGTTTAAAAATGACAGAAAACTTTCCGATTAAAGAAGCCTCCTATTAGACAATTTATTTTGAAGCCAGTGAAGGACATTCATTTATTTATGATTGATCTGTTAATCACTATGAGGACCATTAGGTTTGACAGGGTATTATGTTTATGTACAATACTACTAATTTGCAATGACTAAGTATTGAAGGACACATAATGCAATAATGCCTTTGTTTTTTTAATCACCACAATGGAGACATAATCATTGGAAAAAGGAAATGACATTCTGTCCACTAAAACAAACAATATCTCCAGCCTAAACCACAGTAAAGGTTTGTTTTTTAACAGTGTTTGTTAAAATGACCCATATTAGCATCTGGGAGTTTGCTGTACAGAGGGAAGCTTTCTAAAAATAGTCCAAAGTTTCATTGAATCTAGGCTACAAAACCATTGATCAGATTTTGGGCAAAAAAATGTCCTGCTAAGGCGTTATAAAATGGTTTATAATGTAAATAAACCTACGTAAATGCCAGAAGTGACGTAGTTACAAGGGTGGCGTAGCTACTAAGTGGTATGGCTAAGTTTAAATGTGGTGCAAAGAACATGAGACACGGAACTTACATTATGTTTATATGACATTCCTGGGTGAAAGCCTGACATTTGTTTGACCCATACACCACCACTCCAGAGCTCTACATCCATAAACAACAAAAATGTATAAAAACATTAAAGTCTTGCATTTCTTCCCGTCATTCCTTTGCATTTTGTCTGGAACAAAAGAGTAGCTCCTCCTTTGTTGAAAATTGTGCCTGTGTTTCTGGCTCAGGCAGCTGCAGTATTATGCTCACCAACATAACATAATTGGGAAAACTAATTACGTTTACTTTTTGGATAACAATGTACTTCAACAAGATCCAGGGCAACCGATTTCTAGGATCAGGAGTGCTACAGGTAGAATTCTTGTCTTCATTTCTGCTGCTGAACCGTGTCAGGCTTTTGAATCTATGACAATTTGGAGATCTGACTTGCAGTTACCAATTGAAGAAAGACACAAAGATTAAATATTCATTTGGCTGATGGCAAATAGTTTGAGATGACAAACACATAGTTAATGTTCTGAGCCTGATTGTTATGTTTGTGTAATTAGAATATTGCAGGAATTTATCAGCCTGAGATGGTGTTTCTTTGTATCTCATTATAGACTGTAATTTCATGAATTAATCATTTTTGCAACATATCTGCCTGATCCAATTACATTTTTCTTTGCATGACCAGTATTCAATTTTTCATCGTGGCATATCTCTTACTTAACTTTTAAATTAGCCGCAAGATCTTTAATGGCGATTCAGCACCTAAATAAAGTACAATTACAATATCTTCATATAATTAATCAGATTTGTCAGGTTTGCACTTTCACCTTTGGGCCAAAATTAGCATGCAAATTTAGTAAAAAGCAGTCTGCCCTGATTGGTCAGTGTTCAGGGTTTCTGCATCAGTTCTCTTTGCTTTTATGCACCGTCATTGCAGCTGGGGAATAATTGTAACAGCATGCTCTGGCACTTTGTTTATGGATATACAGACAGCTCATTTGAAGGCACTGCTTCAAGCTTTCTCAGTGGATTGAGTGTTCTGATAATATCACAGAATACAATCATGAGAAATAAAGAAAACAGAAGATGGGGGAGAGAGTAAATGTTATACCTACAGAAACAAGACTTGACCTTTTGTTTAAATAAGCACAAATTAAATTTACACAGAAGATGTTTCAGTATTAGATTTGCCTTCTAAAAAGTACAAATGATCATTTCCCAAGAGATTGTGAAATGCTGTTCAAGGAATATGTATTGTGTTGTGTTGTGTTTTGCATTGCTGATAATCATTTCTTGCTTCTTAAAAAGCATGCACATGTCTCTCCACTGCATGTTGCATGCTTTTACTTTCAGTTCTGTGACTTTTACATTCTGCTGTATTGAGCTGTTTGGTTATTTAGCAGCATGTTGTTGATTAAGGCTGTGTTCCAGTCAATGGCTGCCACCAATCCATCAGGCAATGTGTTTCAGGTTGAAATTGTTGACCTCAACCAAGGACATAAAAAAACAAAATCTACTGCATTGCACTGTAGAGGAGGAGTAACCAAAGACTGTTTCACTTTTAATAGCACTATCAAAAATGAAGGAATGTGCTGCTGTAGAGTTAGCACAGCTACTACTGGAAAAAAATGCTTCAGGTCTCATGTATGAAACTATAATATAGCTGTTAATAATGGAAAGGTTTTTTAAGCTGTTGCCATGTGAGGTCACATAATAAAAGGCCCCAAATCAACAACGAAAAATGAGCTTTAGTGAACCCAAACAACAAGCGAAAACAACACCAAAGCTAAAGGAATGAAAGTTTCTATTTTGGGGTTTAAATGAGACGAAGGGACACTGAATGTTACTTAACGACCTCTCTACAAACTTGAAAATATTCACTGGGGCTTACATGTGGAACAATGTTATCTTTAGCCCTGAATAAAATGCAAACATTAGAGAGGAAGACGTCCCTTCAAGGGAGATTTAAATTTAAATGTAACCCCAAAACTAGTTAGTTTAATTAATTCATCCTTACTCTGCCCTGTACAAATAAAATATGACTCTGCTAAGTTTCTGCTCCAGTGACGGTATGTGTGTGCGTGTCTGTGAGCTTAAACTTCAGTGTGTGTATGTGTCTACGCCAGGTCATGCAAATGTCAGTGTGCGTGCCTCACTGCTTGTGTGTGTTGTCTTATAAAAGAGGTCTTTATTTATAAGAGGTATTTTGGAGCTGGATTCAAGGATCTCTCTCAGGGAAGATGACGAGCCATGTCTAAGATGATAGAGATGTTTGTGTGTAAATAAATCAGGAAAGGTCAAAAAAACTCCTCCACTCCAGAACCACAATTAGAGCTGGTTGTGAACTACGGGATCTCTGGAGTACCAGGGCAGTGTGCCTCTGACCCTCGCCCCCCTGTTTCCCACCAACAGAGTGTCAGAAAACCAAGCACAGAGAATCTGAGTGGGAGGCACATTCAATGGGATGCTCTCACACTGTTTACCATTTTTCATACAGCACAGTGGCAGACTGGGAGTGATGCTGACATATGCAGCGGGATTCTCGTCTGCTGTTGGAGCTTCGCTGACACATTCTGTATATGAGTCATGCATTGCCTGGTAGTTACTTTGTGGAGTTTAGCGCGTACTCCGGGGTTATTAGATGTGAAATCTATTCAATATTTAAAAACCCTCTACAGCACACCAGGATTTGGCTGACAAATATGTTAGTGATGAATAATTTAAAAGGGAACAATTTACAAAGACTAGCCACAGCAGAGGTTATGATGCTTTCTCTTTGTGTTACTCAGTGGCATCCCTGTGATCTGAGACGAGAAAGACACTGAGGCAGAGGCTGTGCATGAGCGCCCATGTCTTATTGTGTGATTTAAGATATATGCTTATATATGCATGCGTGCAAGATAAATGCTGGGTAGGACACCAGGGGCACAAAGGTAATGCTGTGAATGCAATTCCATAATGTGCCTGTATTACACGACGGTGATACAGTGTTTGGTTTCTGTATAAATATTGATGAAATCTGGAGGCTGGGTGCCTTTGTCCGGTGTTTTTCACTCACCATTTTTAGTATTTCTTATGAAGTGGAGTGATAAGACTGCTCCTGACTGGGGTAGTCTTTGTTTATGATACAGCGATGATGCAGCAGAAATATTTTTCAAGGTGAAATGCATATTGCAAAATGTTGTTTATCCCAGCTGGGGGAGGAAGCTCTGCCAGATAGACACTGCTAACGTGTAAAATCTATATTTGTCTCATTACAAGCCAAGATATCTTGCTTGTAAAAGTTTACTGTAAAATGAATGATGGAGGAAGTCATGGGCTGGTGGATTTATAAGAGCAGGGGACAGAGACAGAGTGAGAAAAGAGACTGGTTCTCTTATCTCCTTCCATGTCATTGATTTATGCACACATGGGAATGGGGGCAAAACTGTTTTTCATCAGAATGATTAAAACTCAAGAGAAAGATTGAGCCCCTGTATCCGAGTCTTTGCATATTCATTTTGTTTCACGTTGAAAGAATAATTACACATTGATTATCCATGTCCAACTCAAAGGGTCAATCGTTACTTTGGGAGGGAAGAAGAAGAAGCTCTTAGGGCCCACTAATGTCCGAAGACCTCAAAAGACAATTATGTCCTTATCAGGAGGAAGATAGTTTGTGATTTATTACATGTTGAAGATGGTAATGATGCTTTTCTAATGAATATTCAGTGATGATTTAGTCTTGTGTTCACAGTTTTAAAAAAAAGTGTGGCCACATCTCTTGCTTAAAGAAGTTATTTGTCAAATAAAACCATATGAAAAAAGAGCAGCAATGTGAATAGGCAAAAAATAAATCAAATTAAATCTTCAATGTAAATGTATAAAGCAGCATTTACTGTTTTGAATTGCCTGGGTATGCATTTCACCATCTGTTAGGCGAGGTGAGCCATGCTGCAATGGAAGCAGCCCGCTGATGTAAATGCAAACTTCTGACACTGGTCACACTTCAGGCATTTGCAATTAAAAAGTTGTTTATCACAGCCCCCAGTCATTGTATTGAAAAGCATAGCAATGAGCTGTGGAGCTTTAATCAGACTTAGGCAGTGCTAAGAATTAAACTATCCGGGTGAAAGATGATAGCCACTGCTGCTTTTAACTATTAGCTTTATGACACCCGCTGTGCTCCACTGAATAATTAAAAGCTTTATTAATTACTATGAAACAGTTTATTCCATCAGTTGTGTGAGAAAGATTTCACCTATGATGTTATTCGGGGTGATCATCAGAGAATTAATATTTTGTGCTTGCACAAGTGAGCAGGTGAAAGACAGCAACAGAATAACAACGAAGAGAAAGTACTTTAGGATGGCAATGAGGCGGAGGCTTAAACATGGTGCCTGCAAAGAAAGCTTAATGAACTGAAGAGGCTATGACGTAACATGTTCAAGGAATGTGTACAATGAAGGTGTAAAGAGCCCTACATTTCCACAGGACATTGACATGAGTTGTTCCACATTTAAGGACTATTGTAGACTGCATAAACTACACGCTGATCCAAAAATGGGCCAAGAAGCGGAGCTTGCTGAGAAGGGCTGAATAAGGCCTGGTTGCTGAAACAGGTCACACCCTTAATTGTGCATATCTTTAAGCTTTTATGTAATTTTAACAGATGTATTATTCGATTAACGATTTATCCCATCATGATTGTCATGTAAGCTTTGTAAACCAAAACTGTACTAGGCTGTAAACGTGTATTTCAGCTGTAAAGCCAGGCATTCTAACATGGGAGTCTATGAAAACTGACTCACTTTTTTGAGCCAGTCTCAAGTGGCCATTTGGGGAACTGCAGTTGTTGGTGCGCCCACATTGGCTTCATAAGCCGTGCAGTTGTTTTACTCAGGGAATAAAGTCATTTGCTTTGTAGCACAGTTTGAGAACACTTCAGTATCTGACAACTAGGCTGAAATAAAAAGCTGTTGCTAGCAGCTGGTAAGCTTAGCTTAGCCTAGTGTAAGGGGTTCAAAGCACGGAAGACAGCATGACCAGCTCTATCTATATTAGACAGAACCCTAGGATTAAACAAAATTAATTAGTAAGCTTTGGTGTTCATGAGCTGATTTTGCAAGTGTTCAACTTAGCATGGTTAGCCGTTTTCGCCTGCTTTAAATCTAAAATAAGCTAAGCCAACCAGATCTCTCATCTGAATCTCATATAAAATAATCTTAGATAATCACCATATCTCTCAAAATATAAAACTATTCTATTAATCAATTGCATCTGCTTTTACCATCAAATATAATGCTTATGTTTCCAGTCTGATATTTTCTTTTCCTCTCTATTGCACTTCCCAGACTTATCAGTTTCCTCCAGACCTTTGAGCAAAGCTTTGAACTGCAGCATACTTAGTTTGCCGTTCTTTTGTCAAGGACACATATGTCATTTGATGTGAGTGTGAGTGGGGTGGGGAGCTATGCAAAAGTCACTTGATTGCCTTTATTGTGTTTATGTCCCTCCATTTTAGGATCTCTATTTTTAGCCTATGTCTTTGCGCCTCACTTTGTCATGACACTCAGCAGGGTTTTCTCTCAGCCAATATCCTTCATTACTTCACCTTTCCTCCTGCTGTTTTTACCCTCCAGATATCTCTTTTTCTTCTTACCTGGCTCACCATGTGTTCCTCACCCTAGCCTATCCCACACACAAGTCTCACCTATAACACAATAACTTAACATGCATGTGATTTACAGTTTAAACCCAATGTCAACCAAAAAATAAATAATCTGCGACAATTTTCCCTTTTTTTTGTAATAATATGTCTTTTTATGTTGGGCACTAATTGGCCAATGCAATAATTGCAAGATGAGGGAGGAAAATATATATATTTTCCAGTCATATAAGTACAAATTCACACAAGGCCAAGTGTGCACAGAGTGTCTTTTAAAAATTAAATAAGCCTTAGTGAGAGCTGATGCTGTGACTTGGAGTTTGCAATGAATTCCTACAGAAAATGTCTGCACATATGGTCATACTTCATGCTGTTAAAGATGCGTTAAAAACATAGTGGCATTTTTCCTAGGGCAAAAAGCATAGTGATCTTTTATGACAGTATAAATGTGTTTCATGGTTTCTGAGCAGACATTTGGAGCCTAAAGCGGCCTTTCATTTAGCTTACATCTGTATTTGTTGATTACCAAATGAATGCATCTTGGGCTGAGAATCAGGATACAGGTTTACGTAACAAAAGATCTGAAAAAAATATAAAAAAAAAAACAATAAAAAAAAAATTCCACTTTGCTTTGGTTCAAGCAGCATCTGTTACAGATGCATAAATATCAAGATTGTTCTGCCTTTTTTCTAGTTGTCAGAGGAGAATGTCAAAACTACAATGAAATGCGCTACAAAGGTTAGAGTCACAGAAAGCACTTAGCCACACATGAACACACAAGCGCACAAACCATCGTCTGCTATATTTAATTCATGCTGACTGAACAGACTGTCCAAATGATGCTGCACTTTGTTTATTTATGTGTCCTTTGACAGAAAAAGAACAAAACTGGATGTGACACAGTTACAGCTCTTTCATCTACAATCAGATGATACCAGATGTTGCAGGTTGTGGTAATGCGCCATATGCCCGGCTCAGAGTTTTTATCTATGCTACCTTGTCCATAATGCATTTACTCTACTCGTACCACAGTACTGCAGCAGCTGCATTCTGCTCTGATTTTAAAAGAGAAAGACAAAGTTCTGACCAGGACTGCAGCATTTGAAAAGTAAATGTCACAACAATGCACATAAAATCTGAACAGCTGAGAGATCTTCAGTATGGACAAGCTTCTTCTCACAGGCCACTCACAGTGTTACTCATGTAATGGGTTTAGGCCGAGTGGTGACAAGTTAGCTGATGGATGAGGTGATTATATCGCTCTTTTGCTTCACTCGAGGACAGTCCCCAGTTCCTAATTGGTAAGAGAGCAGACGACAAGGGAAGAGACGTCTCCCTCGCTTTCTCTCCCCTTGCCCGTCCCTCCCTTACTACTTCCCCAGTTCCCAGTCATTTAACTAATCTTGTTTTATCCCCTTGTCGACAGGCACAGGACTCAGGCGGTAAAATGGAGTGCAGTCGAGATAACTTGCATGGCAGGGCCGCAGTAATTTAATGGAAACAGATGTTTCCCCTGCTAGAGTGACAGCAGATCCTTCTCCAGCTCCCTGAAGGAAAAGGCGGACATATTACAGATGGTTGTTGTGCCTGTGGTCATCATTACTAAGGCCCAGCTTTGGACTAGGCTCCACTCCCGTTGAAGATATGAAAGCAGTGATGGACACGAAGAGCCCCTGGATAAAAGTGACTTAAAAAGCCTTTGGCTCAAACCTTGAAACAGAAGCAGTGATGCAAAAACATGAGGGATAAAAGAAGAAAGAGAAACGGCGTGTGTCTTTTCAAGAGTGTCCGTCTGTTTGTCCGTGAACTCATTTTTCTGTGTTTGTATTGTACGTGTGTGTGGGCTTTCTCATATTTGTGTATGAGAGTATGTGTGGGCATTTGAGACAGAGTGTGTACGATCTCATCACTAGAGATGGCCTCCACAGACCACAGTGAGGCAGCAGACACTGATCGACCCGGGCGCTGCACAACAAACGGAGGCAACAACAAAAAGCATTAACACTCCCACAGAGGGAGAGAGAAGTGCCTGGAATGTATTCCTCGCTGCCTTTTCTTTCTCCGTCTCTTCACAGTCAAAAGATGAATCCTTCTCTATAACCTGCTCAAATTGAATTCTTCCCTTTTGTGTCATGCAGAAACGAGAAAACATTTCATCAAGCCTTTGCCTTTGCATCACGCTTGTAATTCAAGTTGTCAGCTGTGCTCCGTGGGTCAACATCACACCATATTTTCCTGTCTGTACTGTAGCACTGCCATTCATAGCATTTTACCCATTCACTGTGTTAAAAGAGATATCATGGTCTGAAATATCCTACATGTTTAATTGCAGTTGATAATAGATATAGTTTGAATCTTTTTCTCCTTGAAGTATAATTTGAAGGAATTCCCAGTTTTTTCAGCACTAGAAAAGGCCTGGGCAATCCAGTTCATGTGCAATTCAAGACTATAAGCTTGGACTAATAAAAGTACTACAAGTCCTCCAACCCATTCAACTGCATAGGTTGATTTTTTATACCATCACATGACCCACAACAGCATGTCCTTGATCAGCGTCCCCTACTGATGTCAGGTTTTCAGCTCATACTTATACCTACCATTCTCCTTCTAAGCCCTGCACTTCCAGCATTTATGCACATTTTTTTAGAAAGTTCCGTATCATAAAATATAATAGGGAACAAACTATTCTGCCTTTTGAGAACGTGTCCTTTGTTTTCGACTAATCTACTAACCCAACTGGCCATTCTGGTAACAAGCCAGATTGTACAAATTACCTATGGTGTCAATTTTCATCAGAGGACAGTCTCACTAGAAAACACATGGATTAAAGGAATTCACATGGTAATTTATTTACTAAACATGAAGTGGACTTACAATATAAAGCTGCACTTATCAAGTACAAAAAGAGCATTAACGGTAAATCCTGTGGCTCCGGAGGATACCAGTTGCAAATCAAATCATCCGCTCAATATTTGAGCTTTTTGTTTTGATAGTCCTGCCAGTTCATTCTGCACTGATATTTCCCGGTGATTGCACATCCTAACAGTTACACCGAAAGGTAATCCATTCAAGTAAACAATGATTTTGGCAATCACTCCCTGTGCTTCTATCCCGAACCCCTCAGCAGAAATTCATTTTATGATACAATCTAACCACATTGTACAAAGGGAGACTGGGGATATTATTGGTTTGTACTGTAAAATGTATTTCCCATGTGTGCATTTTGTCTTGTATTTCTTACAGGATGAGTTAACGCTCCAGCAGCCAAATCTTACAGGCCAATAGTTTTCATTCGGTTTCAAAGTGTTAAGAGAGCTCCAGAGAAATACTTCTGTCATTCAGTATTGTATTGACATATTACATATTATTGCCAAACAAAGCTAATATGCTGGCCATCTATTATATTAAAGCTGTTTAATGGCTGTACAGTTTATTCATCTTCTATGTTTATCTGTGTTCAAACTGAACTCACTATCTCATTTCACCACACTGGACATGAAACATGAAAGCACCAGGCATCAATAGAAATAATTTCCTATAGGGATCCTTTTTTTCCCCAAAGAACTGGAAGAACTGAGCCAAATGACGAACACAGTGGAACTACCACAAACTTACACTAACAACTGACACATCCGATGTCATAAAGCATCGCCGAGCTGATTGTACAGTATGTTCTCGCTCCAAGCTCCCCAATAAGTGAATATGCAATTTATGTGCATATTAAATGCAAGATCACTCCTGGTTTTGGGAAAGAAAAGCTGTCATATTCGTAAGAGGATGTGCCAATTGGAAAGGTCACAACTGTCTATAGAGAACAAATGAGGCCGGTAATCGTTTTTCCTGCCAGGCTTCTACAGGCACATAAAAGACCAGGTGCTTGTCTGAATCTTGATGATCCCCTCTAAGTGAAATCATTGATGCGCATCCAGCTCAATTAAGCAGCAACTATGGTGAGCAAGAAATTATCACATTCCTGTAGTAGACAGTGAAAAAATTCACACTGTGCACTGACGGCGTCATGAGGATGAGTTAAATTACTGGTTATGATTGGCTCTAATGTGTCCGACAACTCCGCAATGAATTGTAGAGTTAAAAGAACTCCTTAAATCCTGTTTCAAAATGGTTTCGTCACCCACAACCACCAGCAGACAGAGTGCCTCTGACACTAAGTATACCTCTGTGAGAACTCTGGGGCTGTTAATACGCTGTGTACTGTTACACCTCAAGGTCGTGCGTGGCACTGGGTGAGGAGGATTACAGGCCCTAATGGACAGTGCTCGACTTTAATGAAGAGCCCTGATGAGGAGGCAGATTGGTCCCCATTGACAGATCAGCCGCTGCCATTTCCATTTTCATGGGTGCCCAGATGCATCACGGTTGGAATTTCATGGCTGAGAGCTGATCCCTGTCGACTAAATCTGCTTCTGCACTTACAGTATGTGTATGCATGTCTCCAGTGAGTTGGTGTTTTAAAGGTTACCAACCCAGAATAATAGAATTGAGCCCAGTTACAAGGAAAACATAATGCAATTCAAAATGGTTGTAAACCAAAGATTTGCTGATATAACATGTTTACTGTTTGGGTCCTTTGTGAAACTTAGTCAATTTTAAGCTATATACATTTCCTCACTTTTAAGTTGAAACCTGTAAATTAACCACTTTACATAAATAGGTCATATTATAATGTTGCACTTTACAGCTATGGATCTTAAGGGGGGAAACGGCTGGTCAACATATGACACAGAGTGTAAACTGTCTGAAAGCTTGGAAGCTGAAGATTATTCTGAAATGGACCCCAGCATTGTCTGTCATTCTGTTTTCATCAAAAAATCATTTGTAAACGTGTTTTGGTTAGGTGCCTACTCAAATATTTTAGTTTTGATTGTAGGAGGGCTTAAAGCATTATGATGGAAGACCTATGCTTAAATATGTCTCACAAGTTATTGAAATCACCTGAAAATGAAGTTAAAAAAAATTTCAAAAAAAAAAAAAAAAAAGTAAAACATTAAGACACCAAGACCTTGAGGGAGTTAATAGAAAAGTCCATACTGTGATCTGGTCTCAAAGAATTTGGACATTTGAAAATTTCTGCAAGAACTGCATTTTCAGTAAACTGATGGAGAAAACTTAACTTATTCAGCAGCTTCCCTTTCCTTTCAAATATGCTGAGGTCAGAGGTCAAGGGACTCCTGTGAAAATGTCCATGCCAATGTCCCAGTTATACCTTTTAAAACTTTAGATTAACTTTTGAGTGTTATTAAACCTCATTGGTTGGTACCAATGGACACCTTAGGTTGTCTAGTTACACACATATATATATAACCAGAATTCTTCCTCTAGCTTTAATAGAGCATGCTACAGCATCTGAAAGACAGTGAAGTCTGCGGAGATCAGCATAGGCCCCCCAGACTGGGCAGAGGGTGTAATCAAAAGATCAAGGGTGCTCCCCAGAAAAGGAGTGGCCAGTCTTTTTCATTAAATCCAAACCCTGATGTTTTTCCTAACCATAACCAAGTACTTTTGGTTGACTTCACCATGCAAAAGCCGGCATCTCCCACCCAAAGCTGCATTACCACTAGAGCAGAGAAAGGGAATAGGCTGCAGCAATTGAAAAACTTTAGGATTCACTGTATCTGTGCTGCTGAAATGTCGAGATAGAACATATCTGTGGTTTGCAGAAACATGCCCACATTTATTCCAGTGACTGGGATTTCCAATTCAGATACAAGGGAGAGTTCATCTTGTTTCATTGAGATATTTTATCCGGATTCAGTATTTATACACCATCATGTCTGGAACATTCAGAAACACAATGTACTGTAAATGGATTTCAGGATGTAATTCAGAAAGCCTTCCACACATATGGCTTATATAGAGTGCAATCAAAAGCCTGTTAGAACTTCCAGATTAGAAAAAAAGCTCCTGACGCAGCTTTTTTTGTCATCTGCAGAGAGACCACGAACATGAATTGGATTGTGGTTGAGTCCATGATACTTAATCATTTTCTTATCAGTGGTTGCTGTCAGAGCCCAGCTAAGGAATGACCGCAAAGGAAAGAGGAGAAATGAAGGACAGAGGGCGCCCCCATGCTAGCCTGTTGTCTCTTTTGAGCTCAGTGACACACCTGCTTATTGACACCGGTGCTTTATTCCAGCTGAAATCCCCTCCTGATTCGCACTCTGTGAAGGTTAATGGGGGATAAAGCATTTTGTCATAAAGCTCACAGCAGCACCTTTTCTCTGTGTCTGGCATTACAGCCAACAGGCAGGACAGAAAGAAAAATTTATATCGCAGCCAGCGGTCACTAGTGAACAACTTGTCATCATGGCCTATTTCAGAACGATATACCCGCTAGTGGCAAGCTGTGGATGCTTCAAGTACAAGGGCACAGCTTAAGATGTGTGCTGCTGGTTTGTCATTGGTTGCAGACAGCATACTCTGTTAAGCGTTAATAAATTTAAATCAGTGTAATCAATCAATGTTTTATAGTAGATAAAAAGGAACTTAAAGACTGTCATTAAATGCTAAAATCTTCTGAAAGATTTCCTACTCAGTTGTCATGAAATGAAGTGATGAAGGTCAGATTGAGTTGTTTTTCAGGACAGAAGTCGATTTGACATGCAGGTAGAAAATATTTGCCTCACTTAAGGTCTCTGGGGCCTCGAGGAAATGAATGTGCCCACAAAAAGTGCCTCATTGTCCATCCATGAAATGTCCTTCACTAAAAGCCACAGTGCTGTTTAACTGTGAAGCTGGCAGGCTCTATTATTAACTGGGTAAAAAAAAAAAAGTTGTTGAGTCACTGAGGACTTAAGCAATCAGGTACAGTATCGACAGACTAATATCTCTTGTCAGTTTGGAATTGATGTTTGCATGTTGCAAAAAACACTGATGATTTAAACCTGAAACACTGACAATACAATGACCGTTGCAACACTCATAAGCACAAAGATACTCTATGAAGATGTTGAATTTAAGAGATCAGTCATTTTCTTTTTTTACAGCAGGCTTAAGTGTTTTTTCTATGGCAATTAACTTCAGCCGGGCGAGCAATCCGCATGATTCACACACAATGCATTTCGGTTAATTAGAACCGAGCATGACGGTTGGATCTCTTTTTGACTTCAATGTGGAGTGAAACTAAAATAATTCAATTATATGATGAGGTAAATTAGGTAAGTGATTGAGTCGCTGCTGCACACACAGACATACACACACACAAACACCAATCAGAGTGTACAGAGTTTGAAGATGTAAATGCGTATTTATAGAGCAACACTGCCCCCAGCTGAAAAGTGGCATGTGCTGCTGCTGCTACATGGAGTATATACTGCAGAAGAAGGAATAAAAAAAGAGACTTGTTCACATATTACTACCACAAACACACCATTTAAATGCATTTCAATCCAATCACTTTAAGTACAGATAAATTGACTCACTTTGCTGTAAACATTATAGGCTGTCATGTTGATGTTTGCAAATATTCTTCATTTAATGTGTTCTACATCTTGTTTGTGCAAGACAAAGTAATAAATGAAGTTGTGTTGGGTAATGAGATATTTTCTTATTCTCTTTCTCTGAGGGTGAGGGATGTGAGTGTACTGATGGAAGTGCATGAGACATGCCAACAAGATGATAACAATACATTTGTCGTTGATAAACATTATCTTGATGTGGGATTGGCAGATGGTGCTATATTTGTTATTTATTAGAAAAGTATTTGCCGTCCTGACTGCAGACTGGACACCTTTAAATGAAGGTTCTGGTCAGAGCCTCGTGTAGAAAATAACATAATGGAAACACAGTAGCTCCATCCAACCAAACCAAACGATAAAGCTGACAGCAAGCAGCAGTGGCATATGTATAAACATTAACAAAAAACAACTCTGCAAATACAAATAGACCACAACTCAATTCGGTTCTCAGTGGGTATTAAACCAAGTACGCAAAGAAGTAGGCAGAGTATGAAAAGGCAATCATTCAAAAGTTCAGTACACTCAGCAAAACTTCTGCTTTGTTTTCACCACAACAGCAATACACCTGATTCCCGATCCAGCTCACAACCACTGAAGGAAACTCAAGTCTAAAATCCGCTTCGGTTTTTCACGCGGATCCACAAAGCACGAAATAAATCGAGAAATATTAGCGTTTTATTAAGTTTCGTAAGAGCGATTCATAAAAATACATAGACTGGGTACTCACGGCACCGGCGATTAGACCGTCAGTCAGGTTTGCTGGTGATCTGCAAAGTCCGATGGGGACATGGTATCTGGTATCGGAGCTTAGCAACTAGCGACAATCAATCAATCTTACATCCATTGGATTGAGACTCCGTCAGTTACTCCAGGAAACCGGGTTTGGCGACTAATGCCGCCTTCGAAGTGCGATCCGTGCCGAGTTAAAGCTTGCGTTTCCCTGCACGACTGTTTAGCACAATGAAAACACGAGAACAGTCGTTGGAATTTTGTCCAACGTTCGCGGTTTTTATCGAGTTCTGAATGGAACCCCAGAAGTTGACGTCACGCAATTACACGAATTCAAAATAACGCCATATTGGCAGAATAAGGTTTGCTAGCAAATGACTGCTAGCAGTCAGTTTGTTCTCTTGCTGTATGGTAGAGAGGTGTTGTTCAACCCGGGACAAGAAAAAGGAAAGGCATCTTATCAGATTCCTACAGATCCTCGGAGATGGCAAAATTAATTACTGCAGGAAAACGAGCTGGGAACAAAACTGAACGATAGGGCCGCAAATGGAACAGATATGGATTATGTAGCGACCACTTCATATCAGGGGCAGAAAACAAGGCTTACTAATGTTAAAATATGTTGTAGTTCTTCAAGAAGATTGTGGTAGTTCCTCACTTTGTTGGTATTTCATTTTTAAAAGCTCTGTGAATAGATATGCCTGTGTAGAAATGTTGTACGTGTTACACTTCAACTTAGAAAATGTTAGTAAAAACTCAAAAATGTACACAGAAAACAAATATTAAAATAATTTCCTGATGACGCGACTTCCATTTCACTTGTGATTAGTCTGCAGCGCATGTTTCCATCAGCTCATAAAGTTGATTCAACTAAATGTCCTGGTATTAAGACAGTTTTTAAACACACGTTAAACTAATTTAACCTACAGGGGCATCACATAACAATTCGTCAAAATATTTAATCCACCTCTTGAATCTCTATATTGGGCATCATTCTATCCCCCCTAATGAATCACTCAATGTAGCATCCACAGGTCAGCAAAAACAGCGCAGTTAAACTAAATGATTTGTTTTTATGTTTCTGGAAAAGTCAATAAAGTCAAAGGGGATGAAACTTTGAAAAAAAATTTAATAAAAAAAAAAACAGTAATTGTGATATTCAACATTTCCTCTGCAGACATGAAATTAATCTGTTTGGCTGCACATCCTGGGGACAGAGAAACTTTTACAAAGCTGCCCTTTACAATATTGCCCTCAAGTGTTCCTTTAGTGCTCATATTTCAGACTCATATGTCACACATGTTAATATCACTGGCTGTGCAATCTTTTAAAATAGGACTTTACCACATTGTGTGATCTATATAATTTACTACATAATAATTTTACTAAAAAAAAAAAATGAAATTAAAAAAGGATCTAAATAGAACAGTTTTGTATCCTCTCCAGCAATGCAACATTTACACTACATTTTTTTTTAAATTTCTCCTTGAATTGCTGAAATTAAATCTCCATGGTCTAAATATGAATGTATAACCTCACTTTACTTTTTGCTCATCTCATTTACAACTTTCTGCGAGCACATGAAGGCAGCATGACAGATCCATTATTACCAGCAGATGGCTCTACTTACATACATGGTCCTAAAGTAGTAAATCCCTTGGCCAGTTGTTTTAGTTTAAGTGTAAAGGTCATCCATGTGATTTTGTGATGTTCAGACCTCAAACACTTTTAAGAACAACGTCTATCTTTTTATATAATCAAATGATCATTCTTGCTGCTAGTCAAAATCGAAAAAACAAAAGTCTAATTGTGAAAAGTCTTTAACATCATATGACATAAATAGAAATGGTCTGTCAAGTGGTCAAAGTAAATTCGTAATGTATACCCCCAAAGGATCAGCGCAGCATCTTTAATAAACGTTACGTGCTAAAATGTCAGCCATAAAAACTGACATAAGGGAGTATGAATAAATCAAGTCTCTTTATGCAAAG
>JAOWBC010000318.1:8136504-8156487 GCA_028566105.1 Hypoplectrus providencianus
AAAAAAATCTAGTTGTCAGATTAATCAATGAAAATGTTGTGTAATCTGTTTGCTGGTGGCTTGTTTATAGCTAGGAGTGGTTGTTTATACCCTTCATTTCTGTGCAATATAAAATCCATTTTAATGGATCAGAGAGCTGTGCAGGGTCTCCTGCCCAGTGCATGCTGGGATGGGCTACATGCACCCATAACCCTAGGCAGTAAGTATAGATAATGGATAAGTTGTGAATTCAAAAGCAGCTCAAAGCTTTTAGGGACTTATGGTTGAGTTAGATTTTTAAATAAAATGCACCAACAGAGCACATACAAGCAAAAGACTGATTTAGTGCTGGTGCCATTTCATAGTGCCAAGTACTAATGTAAAACATGCATGATTGGCAGCGTTTCCACTATTCCTGAAATATGTTTTTCTCTAATTTGCAGATTTTAAGAGTACCACTTTAAAATGACCATACAATTCACCAGCTGGTTCCCATTGGCACCTCATTGCAGCACCTCAGTAAACGTGTGAACATTGCATTTTCCATGTTTCATCCATATGCTTGGAGGAAAAAAAAGATGTAAAGAGGGATTGCTGAGCAAGCGACTCATTGATATTCCTGGCTGTGAAGCTGAAATAGATTGGCCGCAAATACATGGCTGCAATTTATTGTGTTGTATCAAACCAGTGCACTTTGACAGATCATATACTAAAGGGACATGGAGTGGAAACATCGCGGCAGAGAGGAGGGAGAACAAAGACCAGAATACACACACCAAACCTTATAAATCTGCGATAGTACATTTACTAATGTCCCATAGATTGTGAGAGTATTACATGTGACATTTCAACTGCAGTCTAGCTAGAGTAGAGGAGGCTGCTTTATTCTGAAATTTAAGAGTTAAGAGTAAATACCAAGTAGTCAAGGTCATAAAAGCCTCATTTTAAGGATTATGAGCAGCAACCTCCATCCAGAGTATTATATTGTAGCAACGGGACATAAAATAGATCCATTGTGTAGTCAAAAAAAAACTGTGTGTGATCTTATAAATGATAAACAAGTCAAAAGAAATAGCAAATGACACAAATCACCTTGAAGTTACTTTGGATCTGTTGGCATCCATAAGAAATGTAAGAGCTCTAAAATAGATTTAAATCAAATGTGTACGTAAACAACATATTTTTCATGGTATGCATTTGAGAAAAGTGAAGCTTGCACTATACTGCATGTATCTCATACATGCACATGATCAATTGCTAACAGTGAAGTGTGCATATGATTCATGAAGTCTTTAAGCGAGGTCAGAGGGTTATATGATTATGCAGAATTCTGCATATTTTTTTCTCAGCCCTAGGACATGTTTGCATAGTTTGAAGCAACCGATTTTTCAGGTTTTTGCAGTGTAAAATCTGTCTTCTGGTCACATCTGCAGGGTTAAATCAGGTAATCATTTTAAAAACAGCATGGGGAAAATTTTCTCACCTGGGTTTGTCATATTCGGTGCTTGGAAATGGATAATACATCACCTCTCCCTGCACAGTTTGGTTTGAATTAATGATAAACACGAGTGAACAGGCTGCAGGTCTGGCAAAAGGAAAAGACACATTTCTGTGGTTGCTGTTTCTATTTCTGATGTCTGTTTCTGTGAGCCTTTAAGGTTTGGGAGCCAAGGTGAGGGAGATGTTGAAGTGAAGCAGAACAGATTCGTTTTAGGGTGCTGTGAGTCTTGGTATTTTAGAGGCGTACAGTATTACAGATTTTTCTTTTTCTCCCACCTAGGGTTATTTAAGTTCATCGCGTCTCTGTTCCCAAACACAAAAGCAAAGCAGATCGATGTTTAATAATGCATATTTGCGCTCAAAGTATTAAAATTACCCTCAAGGTTGCACTGGCATGTGATGCATTCTGCATGTTAGCATTGCATCATGCATGGTTGGGAAGATTTGCTTCTGCACTCCCAACTCCGGTGATGCATTATAATTTAATTCCCAGGAACATTTATGTCGAGCAGGTGCAGGAGGTTGAAGTTACCACCCTCTTGTTAGTATTTCATTAAACAGACAGAAAAGCAGGTCTGGAATGAATGATGAAATAGCTGGTGGGGATGGCAAAGCCAATTATACAAAAGCATTATCTCCCTTGTTCAAAATGGGTCTCTCTAGCAAGTCCCCTTTCATATGAGGGTCAGATGATGTCATATGCTAATTAAGATATATAAATAGAGTACAGGAAATGGCACGAGCCGTAATGAATAAAGTGTCACGCTGAGTCATGGCAAGTCTCATGAACAAAAATGCAGATTTTTTTTAAATATGAAACATATGACCTAAATTATCACATAAATTACAGTTCAAGTCATGTCATAGTCAATTACTCACCATTAAAAGTAAGAATAAAATAAACAGCTATGTGACATAATTTATAAATTACCCCAATCCGTGTTTTCTGTTATATCTCCTAAAAAAAATTTTTCATTATCGCCCTTTTATATTGTATAGGCATTTTTCTTTCCCTGACTCCCTAATAAGGGGCATCTGCATCAGCCCAAAGCATTCACTATCGGTCACGTTTTATAAGAATCATAATGAGAAGTGTTGATATTGATATCAATCCCTTGGGGTAAATTGATTTGTTATAGTTGCTGCTTTGTAAGAATAGAATTAATTTAATTTTGTAAAAAGTAGAGGCACGCTACATATACAACAATAAAAAACGCAATGCAAGACTTAAGTAATAAAGATACGTACAATAAAAATAAAATATAAATATGGAAGTATTGACATAATTTGAAGCAAACAGTGATGTGCACAGATATGTTTATATGTAACAACAGTTTGACAAATTCTATTTTTCTAATCAGCAGTTATCAGAAAGCAGCGTTTGTCCCAGGCCTATAAACTGGTCAGGCTCTAGTGTCTAGTTGTATATTGTATCATAACATATGAATCAGTTCTACTATATTTCAATTTTTTCAGGAAAATATTCTCATTAGATCAGTGTTATCATTTTTTCATGTAATGGAGTCTCTTAAAGTGACAGTGCGTTTGACATCTTTTACATTCTCCCTCTGCTCTGTCATTTCCTGGCTATAACCTGTACGTACTGTAGCTGCCAGGAAATGACAGATATGTGGCGACCTGTGCAGTGACCCAAACGCACAGCAGGCCCTGCAGCATAGAGCTGTAAGATAGCGCTGTGTGAGTGAATGTGACTTGCCCAGTGGGGTAGAGTGGGGAACAGGTGCCGACACTGTCAGCTTGTTAACACTGGGGAGAGAATTGGCTCCTCCAACAGAGTGCAGCACATATGCAACACATAGCCTTTGGCTGTGGGACGTATGTGCAGGCATGCATACATGTGAAGTGAGAAAAGGCAGTGTGTGTATGTGTGTGTTCTGCACTTACAGTTATTATTCTAGTGTATCGAATGGGTGTAAGGGGAATTTGAATCGTTTGTCCAATGATTATTAGCATAAAAAATAGACATCTGACTGCACCATGGACATTAAGTAAAAGGACTTTTGTTCAGCTGGTGCCAACCTGATTACACTGTGCATGTGCATGTCAGCATCCTGGGTGTTGTGCTGTGTATTACTGCAGAGAAAGGGACTGTATAATGTGCACAACACAGAGCCCCTAATTTGTTGTCCAATAACACTTTATAAGTTTTGACATAAATTTTGTTGTGAGCACATTGTTAGAGCGTTATTATGTGACTCCATTTTCTAAAAAAGCTTTGGGAGATATAGTTATACGAAGCCCCCTAGGGTTATGTGCAAGAAACTCTCAAACATCACAAATTAGGCCCCTAGATGACCCATTTCTAGAAGAACTAAATTGACACAATGAATTATTCCATCCAGTCTTGTGGCCTCTATAACGAGAAGGGGACGTGGAACAGAGGATAAATTAGGACACTCAATTCTTGCTTCTCTCATTTGTTCCATCAAAGCCATTTAGGCAGATTTGGCCCGTTCGCCCAATTTATTGTGTGATTTCTAACCCTCTCATTGGATGGGGGGGAGGAAAGAGGGAAATTTATGTGAGTTTGGAAAAATTGGCTGCTACATTTTAGAGATAATAAGACACAAGGATAATGTGTCAGAATTAATTTAATTCTGGTGCAGTTGTGAGGAGCTTGACGTATCCTTTTCCTTTTGGAAAGACACTCGCGGAGCTCTGCCCCAAATAAATCACTAATAGCTTCCAGCAATAAAGTGAAAGTGGGAATGTGGCTTAGAATAAAACGATGGTTCAGTGTAGAGGGTGGGAGTGAGAGAGGTTGTGTGAACAAGGAAGAAAAGAAAGGTATAAACCAGTATACAAATGTTCATTTTTGCACGCCGTTAAAGCCTGTTTATCAATATCTCTATTCCTCTGAGGGGGGAAAAAAAATCACACTTACAGTACGTCCGCTGTATTTAAAAACAGCTCCAGTGAGGAACATTGTCTTACTGTCAGCGTGAAGGATGCTCTGCCAGGCTGCGCGGCGCTGTACATCAAACGCAACGCAGCAAAATGAGACGGCTTCTAACAAATACTACGTTGAGCTCAACTCAAGTGTCAAATCCACAGAGTCCATGGGGGATATGGTTACTGTCACCTGAGGGTTAAAGCCTCCTCTCTGGTTTGATGTCTGAATATTAGGTTATTTGATATGCTGCTGCTCTTTCAAGTCAGCCTGGCAGGACAAGACTGCAAGCAGATTTCCCACAAGGACTTTAACTGCTCTGCAGAGAGACAGACATCACTCTCAAGCCTCATCAAAGCTGAGCTCTCCTTTCTGCCCTCTGCATGCTTCAGTAGGCTGCACATGCATTTCCTTTTGCTTTGGCGCCTTCTAGTGGGCTATGTGATGAATTACAGGGTTTAATCTAGAGTCTGTTTTTTTTCTGTTTTAACTGACTGATGTGTTTTACATCCACAGTGACAATGGTGTTGTTTCTGATCGGGATCTCCATTGCTGTGAATAATTCATCTCATGAGAACCAAACTGCAGGTAATTGCTAAAATTTCTTTAAAGACATTTTCAACTTAATTTTATTGTCTGTTAATCAGTAATACATTTTTGCATATACATGAAAAGTTGAACTTGTTAGCATTGAATTACACATCTCACTCACTTTCATACATGTAGGGATTTTGCTGCTAACCTTGCTAAATTGTCTGGTAGATTATGACTCTGTGGGTCTTTGGTTACAGACATATTTATGAACTTTTTTGTTTTAAGTCTCTATTGTTGTTTTAGTTTTTTTCTGTCTTTTTGTCTCACTGTAATTGTTTTGGGGTGTATTTAAATTTTCTGCCTGTGGTTGTTTTATCCCTTTTAGAACTTTTTATTTTTTTAGTATTATGGCCTTGAAGGCCCTGATGCCTTACTTGCCTCCATTTCTACAAAATGAATTGCATCATCTTTGTTAATTATTTTTCACATGAATACATTTCATTATTTTTAATATTAAAAGTGTCTCAGCAGCCTTGTCTTATTTTTGCGGGTTCTATTTTCACAAATGTTCTGACTGGACTTATGTTACCCCTTGTGTTCCCTTAACTCAACTAAAGCTCATAACAATATTCAAAGGACAGATTGCCAGAAAACAAATATGTGTATTTCCCGAAACATCAAACTGTTTAATTCCATATCAATATATTTGAATGTGATCTTAAAACTGTGACGATATCTGTGTTTTCCCATCCAGAAAACCCCACCCATCAGGGTGCTCATGTGCTGCCCTCAACACTGGTCATATCGCTGCTCCTCATCATCGTTGTCCTGCTGACGATCTACTGCCTGAGGTGAATAAACAGCACACACACATTCACAACTCTGTTTATCCTTGAGTGGATCTCTGCTTTCTCCTTCCTCTCCCTTTCAGCATGTGTGCGTGACCATCAGAGCGAGCGTGTCGGGTCAGGGCGTGTGGGCATCAGGGTGGGGGTGGTTTGGAAACAGGCGGTGAGCAGTGGCTTATGGGTAAACAGCTGCACCTCAAGTAAGACGGCAAACAAAAACAGCGAGGTTAGGTCAGGGCGCAGACACTCATTCACTGACCGGCCGGCTCTGACCTCCTTTTCCTGGCAACGACATGAGGAGGAACAGCTTTGCCTCTCTCAGATGGTTGATATTGGTTTTGGTATTTGTTGTTTGCTTAACTGCTCTGTTGTGGGGTTAGCCTATTTTTGCTTTCTTAATACGAGTATCTGCCCTTTATCTTCTCTCTCTTTTTCTCTCTCTGTCATTGCTGTAGGTTCAAAAACCACAGGAAAGCTCTAGTTACCTCGGTGGATAAAAAGATTCCGAATGGCTTCTTGGAGGAACAAGGTAATATTGTGCTCGGCTCAGCATAACCACCAGCGCATGAAAATATAATACAGCCTTTTACTTTTTATTTTAAGTGTCGGTTTACATTCTTTATAGACTAGGAACATTTCATGATCTGAAGTCCAAGGAAGCTGGAAAGCTTTTGGAAGACCCTTTGCTTTCCCAGCACGTAGGGAGCCATATAAACTTTCACTTCAAGTAGAAAATAAATAAATTAACCGAAAGGCCAAATTCTGAGTTAAGACAGCTCGGTGCAGCAGCAGCAGTCGCTCCATGTTTATGACTCAAGAAATCATTTCTGTCATGTACCCACAAAAGTAGGAAATCTTAATGGCCATCAGGCTTGTTTTTGCAGGTGCTATGAGAGCTTGTAATGTTCTCTATGGGGAAACATTAGCAGTCTGACCGCCATATATTCTTTTAAACACAGGAGAGCAGACAGTGGTCCTCCTCCCCAGATCTCCCTCGCCATCCAAGAGGTACTTCCCCATCCCCCTGGACTCTCTGGAGGAGGAGTACCGGATACGCTCTGCAGACGATGGCAAGCTCTTCAGAGAGGAGTTCAATGTGAGTTTGTGTGGTGTGGATATGAACTGCAGTCTGTGTCTGACTAAGATCTTTGTCCTGCAAGCACAGAACAAATACAGAAAATAGTAATAAAATGTTATGTTAGTAGGCTGTGTACCTGTGGCTTTATTTGTATCTCATGAGGATTGGGGGTTCTTTCTTTATAGTCGCTGCCGTGTTACTACCACCACGGGTCCTTTGAGGAGGCGAGCAGAGAGCACAACAGAGAGAAAAACAGATACCCAAACATTTTACCATGTGAGTGAGGATCTATATTCTGCAGCAGACAATATTAATGTAACCTTTAGACTGCAGCTTTATTGATCTTTAAATCGTAAGGAAAGGTGATGTGGGCAGAATGGAAAATAGGAACTAACTTTTTTTTTCCTGCCCTTTCTTTCACAGATGATCATTCAAGAGTGGTGTTAAGTCATCTTGACGGACATCCGTGTTCAGACTACATAAATGCATCTTACATAGACGTGAGTCTTACTTAAAATTATGTTTTTTATGCAGATGATTGGGCTTTTGACGAATGATTGTTAATACTGTTTTATAAACAGGGTTTCAAGGAGAAGAACAGGTTTATTGCAGCTCAAGGTAAACGTACATTTTTCTTGATTAAGTATTTTAAAGGCATAGTTCAGATGTATTGAAACATTTTGTGAAGTACTTGTGCATTGTGCGTTTATTATTTACTATTAGGAGAAGCAGCTGGAGTACAGGCATGTAAACTGTTGAATGTTTTAGCCCAAAATTTACAAAAACACAAAAAAGGCACCAAAACAAAACTCATGAGTTTAACTGTATGACAGCTCTGTATAGGTATCTAATAAAGTTGCACAATAACACAAAACTATTTGCTTGACTCACTTGTAGATCAGCAGCTCCACGGTTATACAAGCAGAAATTATGGCTTTTGTTATTGGAGTCTGTTGGTTTTTCTCCCATCTAAATTTTTTTTAAAAAGCTATCTGATGGCAAGGTAAAATTTTGAAAATACTGAAAATATAGTGTACACTTAAAAATAATATTGATTTTTTTTTTTTTAGCTTGCTAAAATAGGTTTTGCAGCTGCCCCCGTCCTCAGCAGTACATTCCTTAGCTTTCATGCCAGTGCTCCTTCCTGCTTCCGCTATCTGCTGTCTGTAAAACACTGACTTTGGATAAGTACCTCATGCAGTTAAACTTCTCTGAATCAGAACTATCCCTTTAAGTATTTTAGCACATGTAAGTTGAGTTTCTGATCATTTGCACCAACATTTTAATCCTTTTCCTTCTGCCTCAGGCCCAAAGCTTGAGACTGTGGCCGACTTCTGGCGCATGGTTTGGGAACAGAAAACAGCGACAATAGTAATGCTGACAAATCTAAAAGAAAGAAAAGAGGTTTGTCTATTAGCATTCTCCATCAGCACTGCACTCTTCTAATGCTACCAAGTAGGGAGTGTTATAGACTGAACATATACAATGTATATGGCTCCGATGTGCCATGAGCGAAACTCCTTTTGTATTCTCATGACCCAAAGTCATGTGCATAATTTATTTGACCCCTTTCCCAACTGAGAATCTATACAAAGTGTCACCCAGCAGATTACTTAGCATCGCATTAAATTTAGCCTCAAAGGGATGATCAATTGAGAGCTCAACTGCAGGTTTGATAGGGAAGAATAGAGGCATTGGGGATCAATGACGGAATAATTGTTGATAAGATCCTAAGAGGCTTCATGATAATTAGTCTGAGAATCTAGTTAATGAGTTGAAACGTCACGGTGAAGATCGTATTGACTGACAGAGTCGCACAAAGTCCCTGTGATTGCTTTTGGATTGGATTGTGAAATACGCACTCCAGATACACGTTTCTATGTGTACATATGATCCACACAACAGATGCTGCTCTATTATACAAAAGTTAGAATGATGAAACTATCACATGGTCTTAATTTCTTCTTTATTGTTTTGATTCTCTTTCTAGGACAAATGTTTTCAGTACTGGCCAGAGAAAGGCTGCTGGATGTACGGGAACATCAGGGTGGCCATGGAGGATTTTACTGTACTGGTGGACTACACCATTAGGAAATTTTGTGTTCAATATGTAAGTAAAATATGTGAATCTATATATCAGAAAAGTTTAACATTTTCTAAAATTGTAAATCTATTTTTAAATATTGACTCATTTCATCAATATATGTACTTTCTTCTAAATACAGCACATTTGAATATACAATTCAAGGAGCATATTATCTATATGCATCCTATGTAAGTTCAATATCATATAATAATAAAGTTTCAAGTGAGGAAGAAAATATTTAAAATGAATACTTGTATGTTAAAAATACATTGAAAATCATCCAAGTAATAACAAGAACTCAATAAAGGAAATAAACAATATTGTAAAAATCACCAATTAAAAGTAATGGCAAAGCTTATTGTGAAACAGTAATGGTAAAACTATATATATAAACTGTATATAATTCTAGGGCATTTTTAAAGCTTATTATCAGCACTGAATCACTTTTTATAAGAGTGTATCATTTTTAAGCACACAGCTGACTTAACACACAGCATATCAGTAAAAATGTAATTATACTACACAGCAGGAATAAAGAAACATTTATCAAAAAAAAACCGACCACGATTAAGATAAATTAGGTTTTTATTTAGACGAACACATGCTCTTAAAAAAGAAAATACTGTCCTTTTTAAATATTGACCTTAATACACACCTTAACTGTTCTAAAAATCTATAATCATAAGAGCGAGATTGTTATTAAAAATTAAACATGAAACAAAGCTGCATGTAAAAAATGTTCCCCATGGAGACATTTTCGTAAACTATAATAGGATGGAAAATATTATAAATAAATAAATGAAAACCAGTATGGAAACACATTAAAGAATATTAAAAGAAATACATAATAGACACAGCGTGAAGTTATCAATATGTAGGTGTATTTAAAACACAGTAAACACTGTACAAATGTTTCATCTTTAGAGGTTCATACACGTACAGTATCTGTATTTCTCTGGCTGTGTTTTTGACTGCCGAGCTGTGCACCGTCTCCACCGCGAAACCTTCAGATTGTAAAATTCACTTTGTTCCCTCTCCATTTGAAGCCGGAAAAGTGCAGATATCCTTTCTGACTCTGTGAAAACTGTGACTGCGCTGCAGTACAAACTGACAGACTTTACACGCAGCTCTCTGAACACGGAGCAACCAAGTGTTCAAGAGAATGAAATTACGTTCTCTTGAGAGAGCATTCACAAGACACGAGAGCGAGGCACAGGCAAACCGGTACACATGTTTAATCATTTTATTCCGTCACAAGTAGGAAAACGACAGAAAATACGAATGTTTGTTAAATTGGGGTTACTTTTCCTGTAGTTAACAGCTCAGTGGATGTTATTCATATACAGGCATAAACTTTCCGCGTCTGTGCTTCACAGCAGGGCAGCGACGGTCCCAGAGCTCCGCGCCTGGTCACCCAGCTCCACTTCACCAGCTGGCCAGACTTCGGGGTGCCATTCTCACCCATCGGCATGCTGAAATTCCTCAAGAAGGTCAAGGCTGTCAATCCATCATATGCTGGACCCATTGTTGTGCACTGCAGGTAAAATGAATTGTGCTACAGATGCCATAAGAAGAGAGCTAAATATAATCAGAGTTTAACCATTTTATTATTAAGAAGAGAAAATTCCCTTTTTTAATGATATAAATCCAGTTTTGCAAATTGTGAAATTATCCAAAACTCAATATGTTATGTTCACAAATCAACTTAATATATTTAACAGAGCATTGTTTGGGGAATAAAAGCTTAGAGAAATATAGAATTTGATATTTTATCTTGATTATTGTTAAGCACACAGTATGTAATTTTTGCTGTGGGTTTTCAATTGAAACTATAACAAAGTAGTAAAGTAATAATTATTTAATCAATGAGTGTTTTGTTTATGTCACTTTTAATCATGGTTATTCACGTTATGTATTTTCATTCCCATTAAGTGGCATGAGCACAGCCATAACAGCACATGTATTGAGCTTGATCAATGTTAAAATATATCAATAAATAAGATGCAAAATGCCATGCAATTTAAAAAAAAACAGATGCTGTGTATTTATTATAGGTAAAATGTATAAAATATTAAGTGAAGCATCCATAATGAATGTGGTATGTGCATACTTTTGTCAAGCCAGTCAGTTTAAGGCCCAACCAAAGAAATCAACATTTGATTGTAGCAACTGCTGCAACAGGTGCTGAGGGAGAGGGACTGTTGTTCTTGAATGGGGCCCATTGAGGAGGCTTCAACACCCCGCTGTGGAATCTCAGCTCTGTGCTCCCAGTGGTGCCGTCTGCTGAAATGACCCTTGTAAATCTATTAGGAGCGTGTTTGGGCTTCAGAGGTGAAGCACTTTTACACATGCTTGAAACTGTCCACAATTGACGTCTATGTTAAGGAGACAGGGAGAGCATGGCAATATATAACATGCATGCAAAAGCATTTTTATATCAAAGGCATAGTTTGGATTTATTAAAGTGGGGTTGTACAAGGTGCTTATTCACAGTCAGTGTATTACAGTGGATGGCGGTCTGCATGGGCCCCGTTTAGAGAAGGGAAGGAGAAGTGACACAGAGTAAACAGTAATTTAAGCTTGCAATACAGTGGTTGATGGTCTAACACTGTTTAAATCATTTAGTTGGTTTGTATTATTCCATGACTTTGATGAGTTTTAAGTAACCTTTTAAGACAGCTAATAGACCCATAACACTTGAATGTGCGAGGCAGCAGGAGACCAGCAAATATAATTGACTGTGATGTAAAATTACTGTTTTTGACAATGGAGTCTGGTAGCTTGGATGAGAGAATCAGATAACAGCATCAGCTTAAACTTAAACAACTGACAGCAAAGTGTAGAAAAAAGAAAATAATTGTTTCACTTTTTATTCCAGTTAGCTCTTTCGTTTTGTGTCCATTATTCCATATTTATTGCTCTATAATGTTGTTCTATTCGTACTGTATAGATACAGTGTGGTATAGAGTTCTTTGCTGACACATTGTCTTGTGTAGCTTCGCTGTGTTACAGAGGAGACCTTGTGCCTCCTTGTTTATGTTTCCACAGTGCCGGGGTTGGGAGGACTGGGACGTTCATTGTCATTGACAGCATGATCGACATGATGCACATGGAACAGAGGGTAGATGTCTTCGGCTCTGTGAGCAGAATCCGAGAGCAGCGCTGTCAGCTCATCCAGACAGATGTAAGTGTTGACCCCGTCTGACCCGTTGTACCTTGGACTGACAGCTCAACTCGGTGCTCTCGTCACGGCATAAACAAGCGAGGAACACGAAAAACAACCGTGTCTATGATACACGAAAATAGCAGGAAATAGTTTGGGAAACTAAAAGCCGCTACTTCTACCTCTTCATCTCCTTCTCTTCCTCTATCTTCCTCCTCAGATGCAGTACTCCTTCATCTACCAGGCTCTGTTGGAGTACTACCTGTATGGAGACACAGAGCTAGATGTGTGCTCTCTGGAGGGCCATCTGCAGAGGCTTCACAACACCAGGGCTCCCCACGACAGGCTGGGCCTGGAGGAGGAGTTCAGGGTAGGAAGACAGACGCTCACTCTTTAACATTTCAGTCTGTAACGAATCGTCCCCATCACCCTGCGCCCTGCATGGGTATATTTTCATGGAAAACTTGCCCAAGGTGCCACTCTTGGCAGTAGTAACATAAATAAGAATGCTTTGAATCAACTAAAACTTTATAAGGCCACACAGGATTTAGTAGAGCTTGGTGAGAAACTCTCATTTTTGCCCTCACAGTTCCCTAAACACTAAATGGAATGATTCCCTGTTGCTTCTTCTTCTTCTGTTCTTCTTTACTTCTTCTTCTACAAAAAAGTGTTTTGTCCAGCTTGTGTTTGTAACACCCACCTCATGTACCAATAGAGGGGGGCCTGGGTTACTCTTCGGACATTCCCTTTGATTAAGTTTGTAAATAAATAAATAAATAAAAAACCAAATAACTGAATTTTAAATGTAAACACTCTTTAGTTAAAATTTGTTCACGTTCAGAATGAATGCGTTATGGCCTAAAACAAACTGGCCGCTTCACTTTTAAAAAGCAGTAGAGAAATAAAAGGCACGTGAAATTCAGTACTCACGGCTTTCGACGGTTATTGGGGCGAAAGAGACTGAACAGGTCACCAACAGGGCGCAGCAGCAGCACACAGTCCGACGCAGTCTGACACGACCCATAGCTCATACACACACAGCAGGAAGGCCGCGGGTCCTGCGGGTTGTCCGTCTTCTTCTCCTAAATTGCATAGACAAGCTAAATTCCAAGCTACTTCAGGTTGATTTAGCCTTAGCTTGAGTTAACCAACGATAAACACAGAGCAAAGAGCTATCTAATCATGTACAGCGCTAGGCTAAAGCTAATAGCTAATCGCGATTAGCATTAACAGTTCGTTAATATGGTACAGCTTAGTTACAGATTTCACAAAGACACTCATAGGCTCATATTTACCTCTGGGTTGATCACAAAGTAATTAACGTCAGGTAACTGGACGTTCACCGTAAAGTAACAACTCTGGCATCACAATTGCTCCAATACGAACTTGGTCACGGTAACTCGTCTTCCTGTCCTCCTCGCTCTGCCCACCTCACTGCTGACATCCCGCTAATGTCCCACCCTCTCACCTGCAAACTGCCCTTTGATTGGCCGGAGTTTCCCGCGGCTTTTCACATACCAATACTGTCAAAGAAATGAATGACTGACAATTCACAACACTAATAACAACACAGTGAGCGTAAATAACACACAATAACTAATTTCTCAACACCATAAAATGAAATAGACTTATATTTTTAACAGATGACTTATTTGCATTTTTTAAACCATTCTGGATTTTAACCATATTTATGAGTTTTTAACACACTTTAAAACATTATGCACTTTAATGAACTCTGAATAATTGTTATTAAAATAGCTTCTCCACTAATCAATTGTATATTTAATAATTTAAAGGGTGTCTGAAAATCTGAAATAAATCATGAATTATAAGGTAAAGGAACATTAAAATAATAAGAACATGCACTTGTTGGATGCCCACTGTCTATATGACCATATTAATTGGAATCATACTTGTCTGCATTGATAAAAAACAAACTTTTCGATCATGTGAATCCGCTCATGTTCTCTCCCGTCAGAAGCTGACTAACGTCCGCATAATGAAGGAGAACATGAGGACCGGGAACCTTCCTGCCAACATGAAGAAGAACCGTGTGCTTCAGATCATTCCGTGTAAGGACCACTCTGATACTCCGAACACTTCCATAATACATCACATCCAAGTAACATCAAAGTATCACACTGCTGCTGATTTTATCGATGCCGAACACAGATATCTGGCTAATCAGTCCATGTCTGTGTGATCAATGGCATTTATACAGGGCTTGTATCTTGACTTTAAGTCAGGAAAGAAAAGCTTTGGTAGTACTTTTTACAGTGAAAGCTGATCCAGGCTCTGGTGTGTTTGGCCTAATAACACAGCTAAAGTTTTACTTAGCTGTTTCTTTTTCCATCAGCAGCTTCAACTTTTATTTTATTAGGAATCACTTGTGGAAAGTTTCATTCCTCTTTTTTCTTTTGCAGATGATTTCAACCGAGTAATACTCTCAGTGAAAAGAGGACAGGAGTTCACCGACTACATCAATGCCTCCTTTATTGATGTAAGCACTCCCTCACGACCTTCCGTATAGATTTCCCATAGAAGTATATATAAAGCTCATTGTTTCCTTTACAAACAATGCAAAATATTATGTTTGCTGCACTCTCAAGTGTTGTTTACCGGATGATCTGCCCTCCAGGGCTACAGGCAGAAGGACTATTTTATCGCAACCCAGGGCCCACTGTCTCACACAGTGGAGGACTTCTGGAGGATGGTGTGGGAGTGGAGGTGTCATTCAATCGTTATGCTCACCGAACTCAAAGAGAGGGAGCAGGTACAGTACGGTGCAAAAGTACAGGCTGGAAAGTGAAATCTTTTTCGTTATTTCATTTTCTTATTATACTTATTTCTTATTCCTGACAGTCTGTGTATTTATTTAATCATTTTATATTGTTTTTGTGGCGCACACTGAACATATAAAAGCCAGAATAGGACATAAATCAGTCATCTGAAGACTAATTGTATTTCCATCTGACCTTTCCAACCAGGAAAAGTGTTACCAATATTGGCCATCAGAGGGCAGTGTAACATTTGGAGATTATACCGTGGAGCTGACTGCAGACACACAATGTGAAACCTTCACTCTCAAAGACATGGTGCTCACCTACAGACCAGTGCGTAATGTTTTATTACAACATTTATAAAGCAGAAAAATGGGAAATGTGAAAATATTATAATTGCCTTCCTCTTTTTTACGTGCTGTCAGTTTGATGAAATTCAATGGGATTCATCATTTTTAGCTGCATGGAAATCAAAAAAATAAGCTCTCAATCTCACCAGGAAAAGCAGTCACAACACGTCCGACACTTCCACTTCCACGGATGGCCTGAGATCGGAATACCAGCCGAGGGAAGAGGGATGATTGACATTATTGCCGCTGTGCAGAGGCAGCAGCAGCAGTCTGGAAACCGTCCCATAATTGTGCACTGCAGGTGAGGAACTTCGGTTTGACAATTCTGCAGGATAATGTGCGTCTTCAGATGAAAAATTACATTCAGTATATACGAGGGCTCTGTCCACTCATGCTTTTCGTTCAGCCCATTTCACTTTTTTACCATTTTATCACCTGAATCTCTCAGACTGATATTGAAAGGAATTTCATTTTTTTACAGATACATTTTTCACTCCTACAAATGTCTGTTACAATAAATTGTACATTTTGCCTCAGTAGACCTGGTGTTCTATGCCTAAACCACTTATGTGATCCCTTATAAAGACTTAGCTGTGAAAGCTTTGATCAGAACCTAGCTTCAGGTGAAGTGATTCTAAAGCAGCATGCCCCTGTGGGATTGATCCAATCCACTGATTCACAGTCAATTAAAACCTCTCAAAGTGAAATCTCCTCTGACTCCCACTATGATTAATCTGATAAGATGAGCTAACGACAGGAAATGGTGTCATCACTCTCTTCTATTCCTTCATCACCACTTGTCTAAGAAGGGCTTTTTAAAGCTTTTTCTCTGCCCCTGGGAAATGGGGCTAACCCGTTGCAATCCCCAACGTCTCTCTACACTTCTCTTCCGAATCGCACATCACTCTCGCGCTCGCTCTCTCTGTCTTTCTCTCTCCATCCCACCATCATTGTAAACATTGACTCAGTCAAACACTGAGCTTCCAAACTGATTAGTGTTAGCGTTTGGATTAGCCTCTCTTTAAGTGAGGATGATTATTAGGACTATTAGACAAAGGTCACCTTTTCTCTTGCAAACTTTTTTCATGCAAATGGAAAAAGGATGTTGCTGCTAAGATTACAAGAGTTTCATTGCAGCATTATTGTCAAGAAACGGAGCTGGAATTTAGAATGATCTGCTTTGTTTCTAAATCGTCTGTAGTTCTCATGCAGCAAATCTCACCGTTGTCCAAGGTTGTGCAGTGTGTGCATCCTGTGATGCTTTTGTCCTTTGTGTTTCAGCGCTGGTGCAGGTCGGACCGGCACCTTCATTGCCCTCAGTAACATTTTGGAGAGGGTGAAAGCTGAAGGCCTCCTGGACGTTTTTCAGACAGTCAAGAGTTTACGCATGCAGAGACCACACATGGTTCAGACTGTGGTAGGTAGAAAACGAGATAATATCAAACCTGCTGTGCTGAATCTGTCAGCTTATTCACGTTTGTGTTGTTTGGATCCGTTTCGGCACGTAAATGCACACTAACACTTTTTTCCTGTGCTTTTTCCTTCCAGGAGCAATACGACTTCTGCTACAGAGTGGTTCAGGACTTTGTTGACATTTTCTCAGACTACGCCAATTTTAAATAATACCTGTCAGATACTATCCAGTACACTCCTGTCAGCGCATTTTGTTTCTGAATGTTATTTTCTAAAGCAAGCTCTTTCTACATTTTGCACTTGAATACAGATCTTAAAAATAATTGTAACATACTGTAATGTAATTGAAAACGTGTGCTCCAGGAGAGTCTGTCTCTTTCAGGAATGCTTTATCTTTTAATATCCGTATGGAAAATATAGAAGTTTCAGCGGGTTATTATTGTTGATTTATGTTGCAACGTTATGAGGGATAATAAAGGAATATTCAAAGACTGTATACAACTTTATCTATAAAATAATGTATATATATTGTAGTATGTATTGCTCACTACCTTAAATGCATCACTAATGTGTTAGAGTACATGCATTCTCTTTTATTTCTGCTTTATTTTTGTTACTGACCACAGCGCCCGTGGTTTACATTAGTCTTGTATTTTATGCTTCCCTCTCAACATGTTTGATTGCTATGAGGAGAATAAATTGTGTGTTTGATAAGTAGGTTAAAATGATTAATGCTTTTGCTAAAATGATGTCCTGTCTGACTGTGTAAATAATATTTATGATCTACTTTAGGCTCAAACTGAAACATAAAACTGGAGATACATTTCATTCTGTTAGACGCTGCAAATTACCTCACTTCTGTCTGTGAATAACTTAACAGCTGCTGCCTGTTGCAATTTTCTTCAACTCCACCAACTTTCTTGTGTTGCCTGTGGCAATATTACTTAGTGGATTGGCGCCTGACGCTGCAGAATGCAATTAGCCCACATTGGAACAGGCAGAAAATAATGTATTATTACATCCAATCGTATCATTCGTACAGATGTTTTTCAGCCAAGCATCACATCCATCCATTTTTATACACGTTAACAAGCCGACTTTACACTTGCATGTTTGCATAAAGCAGTGCCATATTGATTAGGAAGATACTTCTAATCATGAAAAAACTTGTCACCAAGTGACACAATTTTAATACAGATAAGCCAGATGTTTATGTTTAATTTAATATAATAGACACATTTTTAAAAGTGCATTGTTTTTCAATGGTGGTCTCCTGTATAGACCATCAGTTCATTGTTTGTACAAACACTTCTCAGAATATTCTAGCAAAATGTACAATAATTGTAGTTGTTGCAAATAAGTAAGAAATCACAAAGTAAAACAGGTATTTGCGTTTTAATGGAAGGGTTGAAAGGAGATGCAGTTGTCTTGAGCAGAGAAAAATGCATTGATATCAAGAACCAGCTCAGCCAAAATATGAAATATGCATGCACAGGCATTTTGACATATTTTGACTATGATAGTTAGTCTTAGTTTCATATTTAAAGGAAACCCAACATTGCTGCAAAAATCAAAGCATATATTTTTGCAAGGCTTCTGCTTACCTCTTTGTAGAACTGTAAGCCTGGAGTTTGGGTAAAGAACTTTCTACTGTGTTTGTACTTCAATTTAATCATAAGATAGGTTTATACAAGACACACTGACCATTTTATTTATTTACTGTACATAAATTCTTCTTTTGGTCATTAATCATCACCAATGTTATCTGCATTGTTGACTTTATTTTGATGTATTGCCATGCTGAGAGAACAGGAAATGGGGGAGATGACAGTGAGGCCTTGCAGCTGATGTAACATAAATGCACAAGCATCTTGTTTCAATGATGTTTCTGCCTTTTGAATCTGTATGGATTTCAACTACTATTTGTTTGCTAAAAGCTGATTCCAATAAATTATAGATGGAGAGAAATGCCAGATTTCATCTTAATGTTGTCTCTTTGTCCGCCCCTGCACAGATGCATTGGATACAAACACAATGATGTTTCTGATATATATTTCATGCTCTTTGAACTCTGCCGGTGATGCCAGCATATCCGAGCACTTAGCCAGCTCCATTAGTAGTATTTTGTGTTCCATTAGTCAGTAAATGTGTCACACCTGCAGAGAGGGGATTATAATCCTGACACAAGCCTTCTCCGGCACCTATAAAAATCCCCCTTTGGCTAATGCACCACATGCAAACAAGGCAAATACAGAGGTGAGTCAGTCCGCAATGAAGTTTCTTCAATGTTCATTAAGTTAGAATTACTCCTCGTATTAATTACTGTCTAAAATGCTGTTTGCTAATGTCGAGCAATGCTTTATAACCCCTGGCCAGCGAGCCGTGGAGCTGTGAGAGAGGAGGCTGTGACATTATTGTTTTTATTACAAACTTGGCTTCCTCTGCAGCTCTAATGGAAGCGAGCAGCAGAGTGATGGTGCAGGTGTTGTTGTTGGCGTTGGTGGCGCAGGTCACCCTGTCCCAGCACTGGTCCTATGGATGGCTACCAGGTGGAAAGAGAAGTGTGGGAGAGCTGGAGGCAACCATCAGGGTGAGTGATTTTTTTTTTTTTTATGTGGAAGAGTCTATAAAATTTAAAGCAAAACATAGCAGCCATACTTATAAAATCAGCCAGTTAGGCCTGACTTTCTTTCTTTTTCTTCTTCTTTCATAGCAATGCTGTAAATGTTCTATTGGGTTCAGATTTCATCGACTAAAATCTCTCTTTTATTGTGCTTAGATGATGGGTACAGGAGGAGTGGTGTCTCTTCCCGAAGAGCCGAGTGCCCAGACCCAAGAGAGGCTTAGACCATACAATGTAGTAAGTGCTTATTATACATAATTTATCACCAATGTCTACTTCAATTGTACAATATTAATGTACACTACACCACTGTGTGCCATTGTGTTCCAAAGCAGCAATGACAATATACAAACTGCTCAATGACTGTTTTTATTTTCCCCTTTTTGCATGAGTGAATATGTGAATGCTTAATTTTATCTTTTTTAATGTTGGCAGATGTAATGATAATTTGCATAGACTTGTGCAGTATCATACTGTATGTATAAATAACGATTTTTTCAAAATTAAATATTCAAGCAGCAGAGCAAATTGTTAACTGAGATTTTAATTTTAATCTCTTCAGATTAACGATGATTACAGTCATTTTGCTCGAAAGAAAAGGTCCGCTAATAATTGAAGAGCAGCACAAAAACAAAAAGGAAAAAGAAAAAAAACGTGGACTGTTTGCATCTTCATCAACACCAGTGATGGATCGCCCAATTCTGGGGTACTGGCTTCA
>JAOWBC010000318.1:8163529-8205288 GCA_028566105.1 Hypoplectrus providencianus
CCCCCTACCATTAAGAACCTCCCCTGAGACTTCATTTGGACACATCGGCCAAAGAGCACTTCTTTATTCCCTCTCTTTTCTTTCCCTGGCTCCACCAAAAATCAATACATCTCCCCTTTTTCTTATTTTCACAATTTTGCCTCAATATTATTCTCTCCTCTTCCAGAAAGCAATGGACTATCCTTTTTTTTGTCTTTTCATCTACAATTTCCTGTGACTTATGTCTCCACACCTCGTGTTTTTGCGAGGAAAGGAATTGGAAAATAATTAAATTATCTTGTCACGGTGATATCAAACAGAGGTCCCACTGTGTGCTGAAACGTTTTCAAAACAGTGCGCTCATTCTGCATTTAGTTGCTCCCATTTTAACCCCGTAGACGTCTACTTTTTTTTTTTTTTTACTATATCACATTTTGTCCTGTGCAGAGCTGCTGTGCAAGCTCAGCAAATGCTATAGCTGTGCTTAAACCTACTCATTTGTTTTTGACACTCAATAAGGGAGACATCAGCACTCAAATATCTCTGCAGTAATGAGTGAACTTCCTCTGTGTCAGTGTTTTTCTGCTCCGACCATGTCATAATACCAAACCCTAGAGAACAGAGCAGCGTCCACAGTAATGCTTCCTGACTGCTTCTAATTTTATTGCAAGGCAATGACTCCACACAGCACAAAGTTTCACAACAAGCGATGCAATATAATGTCCTCAGATGTCAGTCAGTCAGTTATTGCCCTCCCAACCCTCTATTTCAAGTAGAAACAGCAAAAGTGGGGTACTGCCCTAAATCTTTGGCCAGTGCTGTTTACAATAATAACTCTGAAGAGTGATAGCTGGTTCCGCAGCACTGGCGATTTCTGCGGCCGCCTATATCGATCGGGGGTCCTAATGAGCAGCAGCGGAGCTGTGGCTAATGGTGTTGTGTCTGGTGTCCATAGTAAACGCCCACGTTGAGATTATCATTCCCAGGGGGGACTGAGAAAGGTTTTGCCAGCCCAAGCCCTCAGGGTGCGAGCGACACACTTCAGGGGTCAAGGTAAACTATCAAATGAACAGCCAGGCCTTTCCTCCCCTCGCTTTAAGGACTATAGCATACTGCACTGCTACAGCAAAGATGTTACCCATGCACACCTACAGGATGCGATGCAAAGACAGAACGCCAGATGTATTTTTTTTTTTTTTTCTTATTTCAGCACATATACATGAGGGTCCTATAACGAGGGAAAGTCACCACCCTGTTGCAGCCTTACTTTATCACTTCAGTTCTTTGTCTAATTTCTCTACAGTAGTTGTAAAAAGCTATTACCGAGGCATTGATAGAGACTTCACCAAACTGCCTAACTGTTATTAAGAGACCTCAAATGAGACCTGGCTTGACAGACTGATAATGGCTTATTTGACTTCAGAGATCGCCCTGGCACAAACACTCTAGCCCCTTCACATACCCATGGCAGTCATTGTCCTTTGCTATGCATGGCCATTCTGGCGGTCTTGAGTGACATCCAACAAGTTCAGCAGATTCAGAATGTAAGTGCACACCAGACAGTACATAGTGTCTTCAAAGAAGGAAGTGAAACAGTCTCATTGTAATGAAGGGAGTTGTTGCTCCCTTCATAAACCTGGCGAGGAAATGAAACCTGCTGTCAACTCACATGTGTGAAGGGAAACTCTGTGTGGACAATTAAGTTTGGATAAAACCGCAGCAAAAATGCATCTTTATTACCGCAACCACCTCTCTGTTTCAACAGACGATTTCTCCATGGATTATGCTTGATGGTATTCAGCTCAGGGTGTGCACGGAGCATTAGTAGGGCACAATAATGAAGTCAACCCAACGCACAGCACCTCTCGGAGTCATGCCCTGTTTGGAGTCACACTTCCATGTCCTGGCAAATGCTGAGCATGTAAAACAGAACTGTCAATTATTCAACATGAACGGGAGGATGTATGGAGTGACATGGGGGGTGGACAGGGGCCGACTAAGCCTCGGGCAGATAGGGGGTACCACTTTGATGTGAGTGTGTGGGCCTGCAGAGTTGAGCAAGGTGCACTGGGTAATCTGCTAGAACCCCCCCCACCACCACCACCACCACACCCCACCTCCAGCCCCTCAACTCCTTCGTTTTTCCTTCCCCTCCCTCCCAATGCTGAGCCTCTCTGCACCTTTTATGTCCTGCTTCGTTTTCCCCTCTGACACGCACTCCCTTTCTCGCTTAATCTCTGCTTCACACATACATAAACAACCCCCCCCCCCATGCACACACACACAAACACACACACTTACACATTAACACACATGCAGTAGAAGCACATGTGTACGCACACGCACAATGACATGAAAGCAAGCTCCCTTTGTCTGTTAACCAAACAAGAGCAGGCAGCACTTGTTACAGATAATAAAGTTGTGAATGGCTGATTCTGGAGAAATAGCGTTGTTGCAGTGTCACAGGAATGGCATTACTCATTTATACAATGAATACTAAAAGTTCCTCTCTCTTGAGTCTCCTCTCGTAGTCATACAATAGCAAGCTTAATTACATTAAGTTCTGAGAAGAGGGAAGTTAATGGATGACATTTTGCTACACCATGAGTGCTCCTTCCAATAACAATAGAAACCCAAATAAGACCTAATTAATATGCATAGCAGAGCCAATGAACTTAATTGTCAAGTTGCTTTTATCAACCTGTCAAAGGATTGACAATTAAAACAGCCTCTGTTAAAACTTTAATGAGAAGCAAGTAGGAGAGAGGGATGATGAGGGAACAAAAAGACGCAAGCTTCATCCGTCATGAAAGACGCTACAAGACAACTACCCATTATTATTTCCTATCAGGATAAAACTATGCAAATCATATTATGCATTTTTAAATAATAAGTCAATGAGTTATATTTAATTTATTACCTATACTCTTAGAATGAATATTTAACGCTGTTTTTAAGTTGATGAATTCATTAGATAATTTAGCGTTGAGCTGCAACAGCAGGTTTTTTTTTTCCTTCTCAGAATGTCCTTCGGTTTCTGTCCTGAAATCCAGAACAAGTATGTGTCAGTTTTCAAGTTCAACAAGTAAACTTCCCGAAGTCTTCCCTAAAGGAGGCCAGAGCGCCTCATCATTTTCGATGGAGGCTGAGCAGAGACGAGGTCCATAGCTGGACCTGAACTGAGGGAAAGGCAGCATTCTGACTTGAGTTTTTATCCCAACATTGACACCAGCATGTCTATGTTCCAGAGGGGAGTTAAAACTGCTGACTCACTCCCAGCGCGCTGGTTGTTGTTCTCCCTTACAGATGTGACCGTTAATAGGCCTGCATCCATAATCATTAGTGTGTCTCAGTGCACAGGTACCCGATGGGCCCCGTGCGTCTGCCATTTGGTCTCGGTTCACTGTGCTTGCCTGCAGATGTGAGCGAGACACACACCTGCTCAGGGGCTCTCAAACAGACCGGCGCCATCCGTCACAGCTCACGCTACACTCGCTCTGTCGGAACAAGGCCTTGGTTCCGGTCCAATGGCCCTCAGACTGTAGGTCAGCGGCCGTCTCTCGTGATGAACCCACCCTACCATGAATCATATTCTCTCGTCCCTTTATGCCCACTCCACTCCATCTAACCCCAACCCTCATTGCCCCTGTTCATGGTTCGCTCTTCCCTCACACAGGCACTCAGGCGCACTGAAGTAGCTCAGGTGAGCCAGGTAAAGACAGCACCTTAAAGAGAGACATAAACTAATGATCATGTTTTCCCACATCATACACTCCCTCTGCCCATAAGCCACAGTGCACTTGATAGAAAAAAGGAAAAGAAAATGAAAAACAAAAAAAAAAACAAAAAAACTTTCGTGTGGGTCTTTCACGGGCATCAGGCCACGCTTCACACTACATTTGTTGATGTGTGCATGCATGTGCACGTCTCATGCCAGCCCGCCTCCCATCAAGTCCTAATGAGGCCAGCTGGCTCTGTGCTCGGACCAAACCAAACTGGAGAGACGGCACAGTCCTGGCTCTCTCCGCCTTGTACACCCCACCTCCCCAAAGCCTCCCGCCCACCCTCCCTCTCCTCCAGATATCTTGGAGAACCATGGACGGCTGAGCACACACGGCAAATTTGGAAATGGCCAGTGTGTTTGTTAAAATCTACTATGTCTCCCAGATCCCTTGGCCAGGGCCTGAATTAGAAAGTCCACGGCTGCAGCCACAGACCTGCCTCCTTGGTTGCTTACCACTACAGTGTTTCCTGCATCTACAACAGAAGTGGTGATGTTGAGGTCTGCTGTAGAACAGCGGAAGAGAGGAGATATACCCGGAGGCACAGTCAAGGGAATATTGTTTCTGACTATGGAAACAGAAACACGGCCAATGCTACATATACCTACAGTAACTACAATAAAATCTCACATGGATAAAACAGCTGAGACAACATCTGAGACGTGTCATAATGTGTTTTTCTAAAAAGCCAGAAAAAATCTAACAACACACATCAGCACCCTTCAACTTTAGCGGCCATTATCTCTTAGCTGCTGTCTTTTTAAATTTTTTATTATCAGGGAGATAATTTCCTATTAGGCTACAGCAGTTAATTTCACTGCAGACTAATTAGAGGCATTTCACATTATTAACAAGCATTATTGTTGATAAGGGCCAAAGAGGTCTGCAGAGAGGCTCGTATTGTCCAGGCTGTTACTTGGCATACAGTTATGTCCATGTGGGTGAGTAATTCCAGCTCCCTTGCAATATCTCCTTGACAACTAACAATAATATACCTCCTCTTAGTAACACAAGAAATCATGCACAACATTTGTACGTGCATACCAAACATGTGCATGCATTAGCACATGCACACACACACATATGTGGCACACGGATGCATAATGTGTCAGTGCATAAGCATGTGTACATCAAAATCAATTTGTGTACAAATGCATAAAAGCAATACGCAAACATATGCTTTATCCAATCAGCAACCAGATCTTGTTCACTGCAGACTGGAGAAACAGCAGACTGCATGTGAGTTTTTTGCCCAGGAAGAGAGACTGGACCGGGGGGAACACCTTAACAGGTAGCCCTGGGGTGCTTACCAGAGTTCGGGCAGCCAGGGGGAGAGAGTGGCTCTGGGAAGCCGTACCACCACTATCCTCTCTGTCCACTGATTATGAAGCAGGTCCCAGACGGGTGCCTTTAGGAACCCCCCAGGCTACTCACAGCCTCCCTCTCCTCTGTTACAGGATCTGTCGCTGGGGGATTCGACTGAAGTGTGAAGAGGGGTGTATGTGGGAGACGTGCCGAGAATTCTAAATATGTACGTGCTGATTTTATTTGTTGTCTCTCTGTTAAGTTTTGTTCTGAGTGCAGATTTGATGAAAAAAAATTACTCTGTTTATTATCTGCGTGGGATTGATTTCAGATCATTTCGATTTGACTTGTGTATTCCCCAGATAACTCAGCACGTCTCAGTTGTTGGAATAGTCAGACTCCAAGCCAAAGATGTCCTGTTTTGTATGTGCTACAAGAGCTGAGAGGGAAAGGTCTCAACACTCGGTCTCAACTATAACCCTGTCTTGAGTTATGATGACGTCCCAAGTTTGCAAAAGCCCTCTGGCTTCAACTATCTCTGACATGGTGTGCGTGTGCATGGTGTGTGTTTGTGTGTGTGTGTAAAACTCCTTGCAAAGTCCAAAAAAGGAAAGAAAAAAATCATAACTAATGAGCCCATTTAGCGCCCAGCACCTGACTTTGGCCCGTGATCTCCGGGAGACATTAGAGGCAATTTGCCATCGACTTCAGGGCTCGTGTCCCAAACGTTATCAATGAGCTTGTCAGGTAGAGACCTAACCTCCCTTTGTTTCCTCCTCCACCCCCCTCTCTGCTCCGGTCCCCCAGCCTGCTCCCCGGGCCCCCGAAGAGGAACCAGCGGCATGATGTCACACACCTGTTTGGCTGGAGGCTGCGGCCCGGCGATGCTCGCAGCCGTGGGTGTCGCGTTGGCACCCCTCGCTCCCCCCTTGTCGCTGCCTGCTACGCCCCGTGGATGTGTCAAAATGGCAGATGATGGTTGGGGTGTGTGCAGCTGCTTGGGAAGAGGAGTGCCAAGGGCGCTCATTTCCTGCGGTGAGTTTTAATTTGCTCTACCCGCGTCTTCTGAAGAACCCTACCCCCCCACCCCCCAACACACACACATTCATCTACTCCTACAAACACAGATCTTACCTCACCATACACACCCTTGCAATAAACACACGCACATACTGTATACAAATCTGCCACCACCCAAGGGGGCAAAAGCCCCACATGCCCGAATAGAGGTGAGTGCAGGAGGCAGGGGGGGGACAGGATGCTGCCAGACTTTAGTTGTGGCAGCACACTTTTCTTGAAACTTGAATAAAACTCCAAACAAATGCTCAGATGATCTAACTGGTGCATGTACAAATCACTTCTCAGAGGCGTTCAGCTGGGTAAAAAGAGACAAGTCAGAAAACCTGCTGATAGAATATGCGGCTAGCATTGCTACGGTATGTGAGGGGTCTATGTCTCTTGACATCTGCTGTGCAGTTGTCACTGGTAACTTAAATCCCCATTGATCAGACAGCTAGAGTGAATTTGTGTTGCTGTTTTTTTTCTAACTCCCACTTTGCGAACAAACCCATTTTCACACGGGGCACACGCATATACCTGACAGTTACACCCAAACAAGCCTTGCTGTTTACTCGAGAACAAACACATAGACGCCAACCAGCAAATCTATTCTCAATACACACATCACCCCAGACGTAAAGAGATTCAATTTTCGCCTACCGGGAGTGTTTCCATTTTTTTACGCAACAAAATTTTTTTCTTTCTCTCCTGTGTCAAGACAGCTGCCTTTGATGTTAGCATCTAATATACAGGGCTAAAAAACTATAGTTTGCTGTGAGCTGACAGATAAAACAGCGCAAGACGCCATTACCCTGCAAAGCGGAATAATGAGGAGACCTGAACACACAGAAGACAGGAGCCCAGTTGAATTACCGTGGTCTCTCATCCAAGGTGGGAGCTTTTTGACAGCTTTCCAGGCAGCACAACACATTACCATACTGACGCTGCTCTGTAGTGCCAAAGAAAAGCTTTGATGAAAACATAACTGGGAAACTGGGAAATCTTTATATGTGTGTGAGTGCGTTTGTGTGTGTGAATGCGTGTGTGTGCCAGTGTGTGTGTTTGTGTGTGCACGTGCATGGTGCGCGCGGGCGCGTGCATGCACGTGTGCGTGTGTGTGTGTGTCTTTACTGAGTGTGTCTGTGCATGTCTGCGAGTGCTTGCGTGTGTGTAACAACAAAGACAGGACAACAATGGGAAACCAAGCAGTGTCAAGCTGCAACTTTATGTTCTCTAATTACTAAGTGGATACTGTATTCTTGAGTGTGCTCCTATTGGCTGAGATACAAGGGCTTATTTTTTGATTTATATTCATGTTGATGATTCAGTTGAATTATCAAAGTATCAAACCCAACTGACAATATGTCTAAAAGAAATTCTTCAAGTGGAGAGTAATGCTGCCAAATTTATTCTGCCATTTCATTAATGTGGTTAGCTAGTTAGTTATCCATATTCTAACAGAGTAGGCTTGATGTTAGATCTTTGGCAAGGACACCCTGTACTGAGTTTTGGCACGGTACTGTGCCGCAGTATGCTGCTGACTCTGGGTCTTAACGACAGGCTAAACGAAGCGGGCGTTACGGCCCCCTGGATAGGTCATTACTCGTCCGTGGCCAAGAGCTAAACTGGAGCAGGGCTTTTTAAAGAGGGGAGCAGGTGTGTTTCACCATAGGGGCTGGAGCCGGCCCAAGACCAAACAGCCTTAACGGTCTTTATCTCCTTCATAATGAGGCCACGCTCTCCACACACCCGAACTCTGCCCACATGGGCTAATGCTGGAGGTATGGAGACCCAACCCTCCCCCCGGTTAAATGGTGACACTTTCAAAATGACCCATGCCCCAAGCAATGGAGGAACAGTGGCATGTCATGAATGTCTATAGACACAAATTGGTAGGGCAGTGTGTCATTTAATGTGTCTTTCTTAAGAATTTCACCCAGTTAATTATCAAAAAGTGGATTCTAAAAATGAATAAAATACCGCAGAGTATACAAGCAAAGTGTTAACCTTCCCTCATTTAAAGGTAAAATGTTTAAATAACTCTGTGAACTGGATCAGGCTTCCCGAGCGTGTGTGTGGTTTGGTGTGTGTTTGTATGTGTGACTGGCTGCGTACGTGAGTGTGTCTGAGTGGTATTGTCCCTCTCCTCTTTCACCTGTCTGAGTAGGTTCTCTAGTACGGTCCCTGTGCTCCCCACAGTCTTCTCAGCCCTGTCAACCGAGTTGAACTTGATCAACATCAAACGGCATAGCATTCAAAAGTATTAGTGTTCTCTGTTGATGGGCCCTCTTGCTATCACAAATCAGTCCCTGAGCTACTTCATTATTTATCTCTAATTCATCAGTGTTGTCTCCTCGCACACGGGCAGTAATGCACACACATATCCTGATTGTGAACACACACACAGGACACACATTGCACATCAGCACATTAATCTCTGCTTACCTTCAGCAGAGCTTTTGTTTTTGTGAAACTCTCAGTTTAGCCAAAAAAAATACAATGTTTTTTTTTTTTTTTTCCCTTCTACCTTTTTCCCCAGGTCAGTTCAGAGCAAAAATATTCCTGAGGAGTGATTAGGCTCATGCTTGTACTTTCAAAATGCTGATTATTGTGCGGACCCCGACAGGCCGAGTGTTTTTCTCTGAGCATTCTGGGGATGTGAGTCCGAAAGTAGCCCCATGGTGCCGTGACCTCTGACCTAGCGTGGGCGATCCCACCAGATGTGGAGTGTGTGCTGGGACAGTGGCGAGGGGCAGCTCGGTCTCACGCGGGGAGGCCCTGTCTCCCCAAACTGCCACAGAGAGCATGGCCAGAGGGGTTCTGTCAGCACCGTTATCAATCATACTCCCTCCCTGTCTCTCTCTCTCTCTCTTTTTCTCTCCCACTTTTTCTTTCTCTCACTCTCTCTTTCACACTGTTTCCTTTTTGCACTGTCTCTCACTTTCTGTCATTCCCTGTTCTTCTCTCTGCTTTTGTTGTTCTCTCACTTTTTTCTTTTCCTCTCTCCCTCAGATATCCTCTTTTCCACTTAAGCTACCGGCTCTTTTCGTTTCACAGTCACACACTGCACACGCCTTCAGCTCATATATACACACTTTAACCTTCCTAGTGTGACTGTTTTTCTTTCTTCCTCTCTCTAATCTGTTTCACCCTTGCCTTTCGTCGGTCTTAGCGCACACTTTAAGTCTAAATTTTGTTTTTTACTCGTCCTTTAGATTGACAAAGCAGATGCTCTGGAAGGACACGATACCTTGGTCCAACTCCAAAAGGAATACATAGAGCGTGATTTATCATGCCCAGGGAATCTGATTAAAGTGCAGAGGAAATGGAGAAATGGACAAAAGAGCAAATAAAAAAGGAACAAAAAACAGTATCAGCAAAAATATATAGAGGACACCCAGAGGAAACATTCACAAGGAATAAGTTTGAAAATAACTTTTTTTTATTTTTTTGTGTGAATAGTAACGCCGTGTAATGGGAGAAGGAGTCAGGGGTCATAGTTTGAGGAATAGATGCCAGTTGTCCCTGCCATCCGGTGAGGTGTTCACTGACACATGGCGCTTTGAAGGCCCCAGTCCCTCCTATCGCTGCGATCCTTTACATCTGCAATCAGGGCAAATGGGTTACAGCCAGCACAACAGACAACAACTAAATAAACAACATACCTGGGGTGGATCCCCTCCAATTCCGGACTGCCAGTCTGGCTTTGGTGCATTTTTAAAACATCACTAGGTAATTGAACTCGAACGTTCACACTGACACATTTGCATGGGGTAAAGGGGGGTTGGTGTAAGCAATGGAGCAGCTGGTACGCACCAGTATGACTCCGGCTCAACCAGTCCTTCTGACTTCATATGTAGCACTTAATTGGTTCCCAAGGCAAGAATGAAATATTTAGCTCGCACGTCCTTTAAAATGCGATTGATTTTGATCTGACAGCTGTGCCTGTCCCGCGCGAGGGAGTGAGAGAGAGAGTGAGGAGAGGGTGAGGGCTGTCTGGGCTCGTTGCCTGAGAATAGCGCGACAACACCCACTCAACCGCACACAAACACTAGTATATGGCCACTGAATGTAAAGGATCACTCATGGATGCCATATGCTTTCAACTAAAGCCTCCTTTTAAACCCCCCTATTTAACCTCTAAGATACAACGAGCTCTGAGCTTTGGACGATCATGAGTGAAATCTGTTTTTATCTGTACAAGTTCAAAGCACAAATGCATAGCGTAGAGTGTGCATGTGCACTCTCATACAGTACACACATCAAAAACAGGGATGCCATCTCATGTTTAAAGACAAAATTATCAGTTGTAATATAACATGCACAAAAAAAAATGGAAATTTAAATTTTAAACAGCACTTACAACTCCAATAGACTTGATTACACTTAGCAGGAACCTTGTCTATGTAGGTGCGGATTCTAGTGAAAAGTAATACTCTAACCAAAGTGAGGCAGATATCCAATCAAATTGGATTAATGTCACTAATTATATGACAGAAATGAGCGGTGAAAGGCAATGGTGTGGTCACGCCATAACATGATAGAAATGCATTAAATAGAAACCTGCACGGGATCCATGGCTGGGAACCTCCCCCCTGTCAAATTGACTAAGCTGCAAATTACGTACAAACGGATATATCCTTTATATAACAGCAGTGATTTTCTCCACTTTATCCTACCTGTCAAGCTCAGAACATCACAGGCTAATTCTTTATTAAGTGAAAGGGCATCGGGGACCAGATGATCCAATTTAAGTACATTGGGCAGAATAGAAGACTAATTAAAACCCATATTTTTACATTATTAATTTTGGAACTTCACTTTTAATGAATGTGAAAAGACAGGCCTTCCATTTATACACACATACTCTTTGGGCTGCTCAACAGGGGAATAAGAGTTACGGGTATACTGCAGGGGCTAGGAAGAATTTTTAAGCATCCATGACAGACTTAATATCAAAGTTAAGACAAAGGTGTGTATAGCTAACTTCTGCATCATAAACACGACTGCTAATTGACTATATAGCTTTAGAGATTTTTTTAGTTTATTTGGGGCTGCTGTGAGGCTTGAGACAAAAAGTAATCAGGACGTCTGTTGCCGGGGGTGCAACCTTGTCATTTAGCCCTCATTCTTGCGTTCAGTACCTGGAGAAAGAAAGAGAAAGAGAGAGAGAAAAAGAGAGAGAGAGAGGCACCTACATGCCGTTTAATGATGTGCCCCATTTCCAGTCACCTCTGCTCAAAAGCAGTCGGCTTTTTTAGCAACGTCACCCTTAATTGTCCATCATGCCCTCTAATCAGACCATTAAGAACATGACCCCGTTTTAGTGCTATCTTTAATTATCTAAGCAGCAAGCAATGAAAAAGCTGCTTCTGACTAAAGCTGCTGCTTGGCCTTCATCAGAAAAAAAATGTTTGAATGTCAAAAGCATCTTGTCCCAAACTCGAGGATAAAAATGAAATCATTTGCAATGCATATTAGGAGCTGAAACAAAACTGAATGAGTTGCTCCTGTGTGCAAAAAAAATATGGATGGAAAATGGGGAAGGTGGGTCTTGTATTTACCCTTCGTAAAAACGATTCTCTCTCTGCTCTTTTCGCTCCCCACAGGCTAACGCATCCTCACATCCACAAATAGGCACAAGTCAAAGGGCAGTGAGTTTGTAAAATTGAGTCAAATATACAAAACAGCAATATTTAATGGCGTTTCTTTTTTCACACCAAGTGACCCCTGCATGGAAACCGATCCGTTTTTTTTTTTCCTCCGGTTTCAGGAAACTCTTGGAAGGCAAAAGCAACATCCTGAGTTGGTGAGGAGACAGGAGAGGTGCTGACATGCCGACAGGCAGGGGATCCTGGGAAAAGCCACAGACAGGAAGAGCCTGACTGACTTTGACCCCGGAGGTCAAGGCTGGGGGCTCGGCAACTGAAAGATGTTTCCAAGCCACACTCAGACCATCATAGAGTTTTACAGGAAATAGCTTAGAAATACTGTGTGCTGTGAAATGTGGGAGATCTTTTTATTGCTTGTGCTTTTGTTTTGCTCTCTGTGACATAAAATGCATTTTGGCCCTGAGCTATATTTGACTTATTTGTTTGAGGGTTACTGTATGTAATTGAGTTGAGCTCAAGTCCATTTCTCATCTCTATAATGTGAAAAGCAGTATTTGCTCAGTCTGTGGATGTGCCGTGACTAATAGAATTATAGATGATGGGAAATGTGGAGATTTGTGCGACAGAGTTTAGACTGGGACAAAAGCACAGTGTTGCTCTGCTGCTCCAATTTCTGACATGTGTTTTGAATAGAGTGAAGTTTCTCTACTTTTTTTAAGGCTTTGTGCGGTGGGTCTCCAAAGGCCCTTTACAGTTAAACCAAATTAGGTGAGAGGAGATTGTCCTTTCTCCAGTCTCGCGGAAGGACCCATAAATCAAGGCATCCATCGTTTGTCACACCTCTGTCTCCCGGCTCGTGGCTCAGGCCCGCCGCGTTCCAACTCTGAGTTTTTACCGCACAAATGTATCCATCAACTCCACCGAGTGGCCGCCAGCCGCCAAGCCGCCTCAGCGATCGATGGGTGCGATGTACCCTCCCTTCTCGGCCTGTGTGCAGCTCTCTCTGCGTGGGAAGGGGTAAGAGGAACCTCATTTTAGCTGGTTTTAGCCTCGGGCCACTACTGTGATTTTACCCCATGCTCCTGGCCTGACGTCATTAAAGATGCATGATGATGGATACCATGAAGTCAACCTCTCCGAGGGGGTTTTTAAGGTGGAAAAAAAACCTTGCTTGTTTTTCAGATCACACTAAGAATAAATCAAGACTGTTTAAATGTAGAGGTTGCAACTGGATGCATGTGACTAATCTTTCAATGCACATCAGAAGAGAGAGTAGGCAGGTATTTAGTGTTGAGGAGGCATGTTTTGACCAGTTGGTGGTGCTCCTGTCACAGTGAATTCACGAGCTTGGCTCTCTCTGTGATTCACATAAATACACTCTTGGCTGTTTCCAAACTGGGCTGGAGAAACAGAAGACAATGATGCAAATTTAGATTTCATATCAAGACATGCTTGAGAAATTGTTTCTTTTTCTCCTCTTTTTGCAACAGAAACTTGTATTTGCTGTTACTAATTTTAGATTTTTTCACTCCCACTTATCATAATGTGATCCCCATCTTCTCCTCCCACAACATGTACATGTTTATAAGATGATGGAGGATATTCATGAGGCCCTACTGCACCATATTCTGAGGATTTAAGAAAAAGTGAATCCATATTCATATTCATGTTTGGTTATTTTAATCCTGGAATTTCAGCGTTGTATTCAAATTATTAATATTTCTCCATATGTTCTGTGGATGCCAGAATGTGTAACCTTGAATTTGCTACTTGAGGTGGAGTTCAGTGCAACAAATGCGGTGAAAGTGTGTGTCACTGAGTGTGTGTGCGGTGAAGAATCAGTGCTTCTCCAATGGGACTGACAGGGTAGACATTTGACAGCTGTGCTCCTCAGGTTCAAAGGTCATGTCAAGTCCTGGATGAGCCCAAGGTAAAATGCTTCACAGGGCCCGTACCGGTCAATGGGTATCGTTTGCCTCAATAGCAAACGGGGTTGGCGGTAATGGGACCTCAGTCATATGTCAGCGCCTGGAAGAAAAGTCAAATACCATGAGGCCACATTTAGAGCCTCCCAAAACAAAAGGGAAAGTGAAAAGATTGAACTTTTAAACTCCCCAATTTATAGCTTAAAGGTGTCATATGCATGGTAAACTCTCTTGGTAGCATCCATTATCAGTCAACACCTCTCCCCCTCTTCACTCCATCTCTTCTCCCACTTTGTCCTTTACTTTCTCCATCCCGTGCACCCTCCCCTCGCAGTGTTTCAGCTCTAACTGCAGTTTCTAGCATCTGCCTTAACCGGCGCGGTCCATGCCGTCCCTGCTGGGGAGTAGAATCCAGCCCCTCACTGGAAGACCCTGAAATAAGGCCTTTATCAGCCAACCCCACACAGTATCAGGGGGCCCCCCGCTCCTCCAGCAGCCTCTGATGTGAAGGAGAGATGGACAGAGCTCTGTGGTCCTCTGGTCGAGCACCAGAACAGGATTCAGCCCATTGTACCATTCAAATTAAGCAGGCATCAAAAGGGAAGAGGAAGCTGTTGTTGATGTATTGTCTCGTGTTATTTTAACCGGCTTAACTCAAGCCTCTTCATGGTGGAGTGTTGTGGTGCTGGATGCCGATGATGATAAGTGGTGGATTCTCTGTTAAGACTGCTAAGCTGCTGTGCTGGCTGAACGGGGGGCTCTGGCTCCATTGGCTGTCGTGGCTGATTTTGGCTGTGGTTGAACCATTTCAATAGGTTACCATGGATTTATCCACTCAAAACCGCTGACTTGGCTGTCCATGTACAGCCTCTTCATGTCACCAGTGGGACGCCTGTTTATTTCATAATGCTGACATTTTTTTGAGGAGATTTGATGAAAAATTAAAGTTCAACACAACAACACACACAAAGAGAAACTTTTTAGTTAGCTGGTTTTAAAAGTGCAGACTTTAAATCATCTTCACGCTCCACAAACTTTTTTTTTTTTTTTCCTTTTTCTTTTTTTTTTTTTTTTTTGCGGAATAAAATTAAAAACTATTTAGCCTAAAAGTGTCTGTATCATTTACAGTGTTATAAAAAACCAACAACTTGTTTTCTGGGCCTTCAAATTCAAACCAAACGCAGCCCTCCTTTTAATAATGACACCAATAACATGTAAATAGGTGCTATAAACATACGTATGAGAGGAAATATGTTTTCCATAGACTTAAATTGCAGCATTTTATTTACTGGCCTGGTAAATAATCACCCTGTAAAGACAGTTCAGTCAGCTCTGAGTACTTGTGAATAGCTCTCTCCATTCTGCACTGAAAGCTGTCTATTTAATTTCTCTCTTCTGTCCTCAGAGCAGTAGCTATTAAGTGCCTTCATATGTCAAGCCAGTGACACCTCCTCCATTCTCTTCAGCTTGTTTAAGCGTGCCCCTGTATTGTTGCCCGCCGTGCTTGACGTGTTAATAGCTTAATAACGTAATCTGGCAAATAATGACACCTCATCACAAAGACCGAGGCCAAATGTTTACAAGGGAAGCTGTAATGTATGATGACAGTAATCTGAATAAAAATGAATTTACTGGCGTCGTCTCATTTGCAGTAAATTTTCACTTCTTCCATGCACAACTGATGCTCCGCGGACACCTTCCTTTGCTCTCTAGCTGTCTCATTACCCTGCCTTTCAAGTGGTGGGAGAAAGGGAGAGAGACGGAGAGAAAAGAGATGGAGAAGGGGTGAGAGTGTGAGAGGGAGAGAACGAGGGGGGGAGGAGAGAAAAAGGGGGTAAAGTGAAAGAGAAAGAGAGGGCAAGGAGGAGATAGGCACTGATAGAGCTTGTTATTTTCAAAGCCGTTTTCTTTCTCTATTGTTTGCTGTGGAGCAGAAATAAGGAAAAAAGGAAGAAGTTCACACCGATTTCAAAAAGTCTCACTTCCTTTTTGACAGATGTGGTGTCAGCTTTGCTGTTTAATTAAAAGGAAATGGAGGTGATGATTGCAACACAGACGTGATCTGATATGATAATGTATTTACAATCATCAAGATGATCGTCATTAAGGATGTGTCAAGGACGAATTCATTGTGGGATTTGGGGTCCTGAGCTGTCAAGTGTATTTTTCTGAGGCAGTTGTGAGATTGTCAGGAGGATGCTGTGACGATGACAGTCACAATTAATAATTCGCTAAAAGAATGTGATTGAGTTTTATACACAGTTTTGTCATGGCGATTTCCAAAGCCCAGAACATTCAGCAGTGTGAGCGAGAGAGACAGAGAGAGAAAAAAAAGGCCCAGGCAACACTGAAACAAGAGACAAAAATACCCTTGATACATATGCTATATGGGATTCTATTATTAAATGACTTTGAATTATTTTATGCACGCCTGCTTGAATTTTTCATAAGAGGTGCATATGGAAGGTTCATCAAAACAAATTGTTCGATTTTGACAATTACTACAACAATCACACCCTTCTTTCGCTGCACCTGTTTGAAAATGAATAATTTGAAGTCATTTTAATTGCTTATGTGACGGCTAATCATCAAGGCATTAATTTATTTATCGAGCTTCATTTGAACTTCCTCCTTAGTGATAACATATCCAGCCTTACTCTCTAGAGTAACAAGATACTGATTAAACTGTAGCAACCTCCTTCAGTATTATGCAGATGCCGAGGAGTGAGCCCTGGAGTGGCTGCAATAATAAGATGCATGATCCGAACCAAGTCGAGATGAACCATGTATTGGTCATAATGAAAATCTGAAAAGGAAAAAAAAAAAACTTGTTGATGTGAGGGATAATATTTTAAGCTAAAACTGCCAGGAGACGGGTTTAATTGTGAGCATCTTTGGCTTTAAATGCGCTCTAATCGTGTTGCTGTTTTCATTAGGTGACCCAGAACATAACACTTCCAAACACTGGAGTATCCCCTAAATCAAAAGAAAAAACTTGACAGTGTTGAGTTATGTGACGAAACACAGAAAGTGAGGAACATCTGCCCCAAACTCTCAGAGAAGCGGAGCATTAGCCTGAATGTTTCTAGCTGCTGGTGGCTCATCTGCAGTTGGTGGTGTGCCGGGATTGGTGCGATGGCTATGGGGAAATCAGCCACTGTTCTCTCTCTCTGGGTCCCAAGCATGGCCATTAACTGACTGCCAGCAGCTCTGGGAAGAGGAACAACAGATGCCAGCAACTGAAAAGCCTCCAGCTCTTCAGCTAAACCAATCCCAACTGAGTCGGGACGGGCCTCTGTAGATTTTTGGACATACAGCGAACAAATGTGGACATGAAAGGGGGAAGAGGAGGGCTGTTCTGGAGGTAAAGATTTGTTAACCCTCTTGAACTTGACAAGAGACGGGACCGAGGCACAGATTAGCCCTCTCAAAGCTGGCTTTTGCAAAAGGTTGCTGTGTGAATATGTGAATGTGGGTGTGAAGCGCTGTGTGTGTGTGTGTATGTGTGTGTGTGCGCACATATGTTTGTGTTTGGTTGCGCCTGTGCATTTGTGTTTAAACAAGTTTGCCTGTTTGCACATTCTATATGCAGACAGTCGCAACGACAGCAGCACATTAAATGGTATGTAATTACAGCGGTGAAACCATTTAATTATGTTGTAATTACATTTTACTTCTCTGCCATCGCCATATCTGTTCTACAGTAAAAGATTTCTTTTCCTGCGATGTCAGTAGATATCATTGTAACCATTTGGCAGAGTAGTGAAAAGCTACACCCCGGCTTAACTTTCATTTCTTCCTGAAAAGACGGAAAATGCATCAACCTTTAAAAAGTCCCCACATGTTTAAATGATTCAAATACCTGTCTCCTGACTGGAAATACGTAATGAGGCTAAACTATTAAGGTGCTAATGCTACCTCCGGGTGCAGGGGTCATGTGCTTGAACATTACATTATACTTAAGCAGAGACACATGAGGGAAGTCAAATGGTTTTGACCACATCAAGCTGCGGAGCAACAAGGAAATGACGGGACGCAGAAGTAGGAAGTGGAGGTGGAGAGCAGGGTGGGGGAGCAAGAAAGCACAAAGCCTGGGTAAACACAGCTAGGTCTGCATCTGGAACCAACTAAAAAGATGCTTAATAATGCAGAGCCGTGCAGGCGGGCCCTGTGCAGCTGTTGTGTGCGCAGGACCATGAAAGACTCTCCATCTGACAGCTGGCTCCATCTAGCTGGCTCCATCACCCTCTCCCTCTCTTTCTCTCTCCCTCTTGCTTCCCTCTCTCCTCTGTGGTCCAGAGTGGCAAGGAGACAGCAGATTAGGGATTAGCCAATCCCTGCCATCCTCATCTGTCCCATCTGCCTGCCAGCCAGCCAGGCTCCTGATTCCTGCGAGATATGGGACATTACTGGGAAAAGGGGGAGAAGGGAATGTGAGACAACAGAGGAGACAAAGCAGGAGTGATCGGGGGAAACGGGAAGAACTGGGACAAGGGAAACTACAGAGAATGAACCCGGCGCGGCAGCTGGGTCGAGGGGAGGAAAGGGTGGGTGTCAGAGGCAGGACAGCAGGACCTGACTGGGGTAGACAGAGACGCACTACAGTACAGTATTGGGAATTAAATATTAGAGACCTCAGCCTCTCCATGAACTTGAGGCTACTTGAACAATTTCAGTCAATGCCACGATACATGCCACGATTCTGTAATCTCATGAAACATTCAAAGAACCTGCCACTCTGAATATTCAGCAACTTTTTCACCGTACCCCTGTATCTTAATCCGTGACTTTCTCGCTACAGGCAGCACATGAACGTACATTATTTTCTGTGCAGAAATTTCACCTGAACAAAGCTGGCATCCCTTTATAGTTGCTAAAAATAAACCCTTGTATTTTGTCTCGCTATCAAAGAGACCACTTGTCTTTTTAATAATCTGCCAGCTCACATTTGGCAGAGACCAGAAAGCACACTCAGAGAAATAATTGCTGTTATCTGTTAGAGTCAATAAAACCTCTACAATTGCACTATTTGAGATAAGAGTGTGCTCCTTGCCATGTGTTCCCCTAAACGAAGTCCCACTAAATGATTTAGATATACACTCACTAAGTATCTGCTTATACATTATGAGTGTAATAAGCTCCAGGCAATTGCAGGCTATTGGAAGCATCAGTCATTGAACTAAATAACAAGGAAACAAACTGTGCACACATGCAGATCTGGTTCTGTGCCAAAATAATTTAGATATCAACGCCGTGGTCAAATATTTTTGCAGTCTTCCACATATCTATCTATTTCCAACAGGATCACACACTGCACTGCAAATGTATTCACAAGTGTTAAGTGAGCAATATCAGGTAGCAGCAACATTATAGCTTTTTGTTTCATATTATAATAACGATTCAAACTTAAGGGACCGAGTTCTGCTCAGCAACAGGGGAATAAAGAAAAAAAAAAAGTTTGCTCCTTTTCCTCTAGAAAGGCACCCGGTAGCTTAACAGGCCCTCAGCTCCAGTACCTGGTTCCCTCTGTGCACACCTTTAAATCACACCCAGGATAGTTGCCTTGTCAAAGCTCTCTCAGTGAGCCAGGCATCTGAGAAACATTAAAACACTTCCTCATGCAAGCCCGAGCCTCCCACAGGGCAGCGAACGGGAGCAGAGCCTTTCTCTCAGGCCCAGTATCCGGGGAGGATACTGCTCAGTACCGCTTGGAAAGTCCCAGCTCGGACAGCGGTGGTTAATATTTTAATAGCCTACGGCTGAGGCAGTTATCATCCAAGTATATTCTTGTTGGTGGATTTAAAAAACCCACTCTCACTCCCTCTCTCTCTCTCTTTCTCACAGTTAAGAACCCGATTTGAGTTTTTAATTATTCTTTTTTGAATTCCCCAACCAGCTCTCCTCTGTTCTTTTTCATTTGTGCTGTGCAGTTTTTCCAAGACTCGCACCCAGGGAATCCCCGACAGTGTCCTACTTAACTTTTCACTTTCTTTCCTGTGATTTGTTCTTTTTTTTTTTCCGGGTTGAGGGACTATTACTGATCAATCCACGGCTTCTCTCCAAACACCTGCGTTTATATTGATCAGTCATCCACTTTCCCTCCTTTTGAACTGAAGGGAAGACTTGTCAGCACAGGTAAAAGTGATCAAATCCCCTTATGAAGCCACATCTCTGTAGTGTGAAATCCTTTACTTGGGAACAATGTTTGCCCGCAAGTGCTACACTGTGGAGTTAAATGGGCACCAAAACAATTTCTACTATTGAACTTTGGTGGAAATTTTTACAACAACTTTTGTTGTTTCCACTAATCAGCATTTAAAGCTCTAACAGTGTACCGTGGAGTGCCTCTTTAATTCCAAACAACCTAAAAACAGAGGGGGGGAATCAAGCAAAATGAGATAGGAGTGCAATAAAAAACACAACAGAGACATGTTTGTGCTTACATTGGCATGTGTACGTGTGTATTTGCATATGTATGTGAACATTTGTGTCCATGCAAATGCGGGTCTACAGGTCTTTTTTTTTATATGCATGTGTGTGTGTGTGTGTGTGCATATGTGTGTGTGTGTGGCTGCTCTGAGCCAGCCGTCAGCACAGCCTGCAGGGAAGGGGCCGGGGTTACGGCATCAGCTGCAAGCAGGAATGAGAATGGCTGAGAGTCAGACAGACACTGCCGTGGGTTATTATGTTTGAGTCAGACCAAGCACTCCTGGGAGCACCGAAAATATTGCTGTTACAGTTGTAACATTATCACAACAGAATAAATAAGAGCGGACCCGGGACACCCAAGGAAAGATTTAAAAAAGAATATATGCATGGACCAAAACAAGAACAGGAATAATTAATTAAATAAATCTCATCACAGCACTCCTCTGCACACTTAATTGAAGTGCGCTAAACGTGGCGAGTGCTTTCAAAATTGAGAGGATGGGTCAATCCGAACCTCTGCACCTCCATAATGAAAGAGAAAAAGGAAGATAATAGCACACATAACCTCAAGCAATTAAAGGGCTCCAGAATGTGGTGAACAAGCTTTGCCCTCTTGGACACTGTTGACCCACGGTGCCCAACAAGGCCCCCTGGGAAATAAGCACTTATTAAAAATGGAGGAACAGCCACAATCCCACCGAGGCTGTAATATGCTATAGAGTAATTTAATTCTACTTACATGTATCACTTCAGCTTCCGTGCCGAGTATGAAGCAATTCAGCATTTCATTTGACAAAATATGACCTGTCAAGAGACTGAATAATAACACAGCTAGATCAGATGTGTGGACATGCGATACAGTTCTGTGCACGGTTCCAGAAAAAGGTCCTGCCATTCATGAAGGATGGTATCTCAACATAATTGTCATTTCCTCTGCAATCTTGAAACACGCTGCATCTTACAATAAAAAGCAATACATAAAGAAGCCTCATCTACTTAAGGGATTATTTTGAAAGTCTCTCTTTACCCTCCAACAGACTGATGAAACACACTTCCATGCTTGATTTGATCATCCTTCATAAAGGAGGGGGGGGTAAAAAAAAAAAAAAAAAAAAAAAAAAAAAAAAAGCATACAGCGAAATCACAAGTCCTGGCATGGGTTTGGGAATATTGGTTGTACCCTTCTCAAGAGTCAGGAAAATCCCTTGGTATGGTTGCTCTTTCTTTGTGCTGTGTAGCTTCATCGCAAATAAACATACTGTCTGTTATTGTTTTCCCACAAGAACCTCAGAGTTAAAAAAGTATATTTTTTTCTTTTGCTCTTCAAAATGAAATACAGGTCAGTGTCCTACATAAGTTTTCTGCAGTTTTGAAAACATTTCTGCAGCATATTTAAAGTGTAAGTTTGTGTTTTTGCTAAAAAATTTTGAAATTCAACCTTCCAGCGTTTTTCTCATACAGAACCTGCTTTAAAGAAAAAAAAAAAAAAAAATCTCCCCGCTTGAGGTAAATAATGATTATTGTTATAGATATACGTTTAAGCATGAAGGTAGGGGGATAAAGGATCTCAAATGCGACCATGAATAAAACAACTGCTGTAGGGGAACAATTTGGGACGTCTGATTTTCTCTGTGGGTGTTGAGATGAATAAAAAAGGCCCTTCTTGAGCATGCATGTGTGGTTGTCTTTGGGAGAGCGGCCATGCCTTGTGGACAGATAAAGGAGTGATAGGACACCGGGGGATAGGGCAAGGACACGTGGCGGCCCGCCCCTGGTCATTGGTGACAAGAGCAGGGGGACGTTAAACACACACACTGGGCTGACTCCACACTTTGATTTAGCGCTTTTGCCTAATGTTACAAAGGGGGGTTACAGAGGCCCACTGGAGATGGGATCAGCAGATCTCACCGACTGTCGTCATAAAGAAGCCTGCGGAGGGCTCAAACCCCGGCTCACATCTGATGCACGAGCCAAGCGAGCGTGCATGGGTGTGTGTGTGTGTGTGTGTGTGACTGAGAGAAAGAGAGAGAGAGGGAAAGAGGGGTGGTCCACAGACCATAGAGAACAATACACAAAGGGCATTTAATGATTCCATATTGATGCTCTGTAAATGGCTTAATTTGTCTGAAGACACACAGCAAAGGCAGTGCTGTGGTGAAAACTGTATTGACTCAAAACACATGATTTAATACATATTAATATTAGATGAATAACTCATTAATGGATGCATCAGACAAACCATAATACTGTGTCATAAATAGATTGAGGGCTTTTAAGAATTTATGGAATATTGGATTATTTTCCCCGAACAGCACTGTGATACAGATCCAACTTCCCTCCACGACAAAAAAAAAAAAAAAGTCTCATACTGTAGATGCAGGTAAATAATCTCCCCTTTTTTTCCAGCTAGTTACTCTCACTGTGGGCTGGGAGCTGATCTCTGCTCCAGACACTTTCAAGTCTACTTAATGTAGCCTACACGGGCTTCACAGGCTGTTTCATGCTCTTATGGAAAACAGGCCTTTGAAATCCCTCAGCAGCCCAATCTTAATCTCATTTGTGAATATGAGCCGAGCCACGACAGGACCAGGAACATCCTCGTCTTCCTAAAGCAGCGTTTCATTTGTCAGGAGATTTGGGGCGGTTGACACTAGAGGAGTGATTTAATTGATTTTAATCACACACCTGAGATAGGGAGAGCGAGGGGGCTGCCCTTAACGATTATTCAGAGGGCCCATCCCATGCTGTATCTCTGCTCTCAGCCCTCTGTTTGTTTTGATACATCAGCATTTTGATGGATAGGACTTAGATTATGAACTTACAAAGCAGTCGGGAATTTTAAGCATGACCTTGGACCCGACATGCAAATAAGACTAATAAAACCATTGTTCGTCATGAGAAAAGCACATCACGACCCCGCGCAGTTTGGTGAAAAAAGCTTTTCTCAAGAAGGAGCAGCATGCAATATGGATTTTCTATTTCCAAAGTCATCTTCCTGACAACGTTGACTTATTATCTGCAGTTGACTGTCTACTCAATGTTTAACGGACACACACTGTGAAAACGTTCCACAGGCAACGCTCAACTTTGTACCGCTTAAAGATGAATTTTTCCCTTTTGCCTCTTCAGGAAGTTGGAGCCTTCTCCCTTCCCTCGGCGTACCACAGTAATTTGTTATGAAAATCTAGACCAAAAGCAGAGGGGAAAAGCAGGACCACGTTGTTGCAAGCCATTAGTTGGGGAAACTGTTTGGTGAACATTATAATGCAAACCAACCCAGGAAAAAAAAGGAGTGGAAGACAGCCTGGGGAGAGAGATTTAAATATGTAATAAACTAATATTTCATTTATTTCCCTCACATGGGAACCTGACCATTTAGCTGCAGCATACTCAGATCAGAACCCCTCTCCTTTAATGAGTGAAGCCGGCAATTATACACATCTTGGAAAATATTTGAAAATAGATCTGAAGTAGGAAAGTATCTCAGTATACAAGTCACTGTTTGCATTTTATTTTCTGCACGTCAATTTTTACGTTTTTTTTAAAAACCAGATTCGTAATCACGGTTTAAAATTACAGCAAAAATAAAAAGTGAAATGAAAGTTATAAACTGTATTTTGCTTTGCATTTTATAATTTTCTTCTGCCCTCATTCCTTCATTCACAGCATTTCTCTGAGCTTTGCTTTTCCCTGTTACAGATGCACTGTGGATGCCTGTATTTTATTATCTGATTTTTTTTCTCTGTCTATTCTGCTCCGTGTAGAATACAATGGCATTCATTCTTGATGAGGTTGCTGTCACTTTTAATTTCTGTTAGTTCGGGCAAAATGAATGACAGTCGGCCTTGTAATAAATATAACATGCGCTGCATTAATTTTTCAGAGAACAAGAATGGGGGGCTCCCGTTACTATATCCTTTTCAAATGTTTAGATTTATGGCTTCCTCAATGAGTGCATCTTTTTAAAACTTTGTGGCAGAAATATATTTCCATCTCATTAATGAGCAATTAAGGGGAAAAAGGGGAGTCAGAATCTCCATACTAAAGGACATGGCTTTGATGAGCCTTCATGGCTGTGTGTGTGTGTGTGTGTGTGTGTGTGTGTGTGTGTGTGTGTGTGCGTGCATGTGTGTGTGCACCTTTATGTGCATGTGTGTGTATCCACTCATTTTAGAGCACATGTGAAATATTTACTGTTTTTTAATGCAAACACATATTAACTCCCTTAGACGACTGTGCATATGTTTGTACACACGAGTCCATCATGATATGCAGGGTGTGTGTGTGTGTGTGTTTCTGTGAGTGTGTGTGTGTCCCACCTCCCTGGATAGACTCTAATTACTGTTGACTCTTATCCCTGAGTTTGCACTGTTTCTGCTGTCTGGATATCATCATTGACAGGTCCGCTCATCTAACCCTCAGACAGTGGAGGGAAAGCCTCAGCATCACCTCAGCTTGCAGCCACATCAGCGAAAAATTCAGGACATAATGGTGCTTCTCAGTCAACGTTTTCAACCCAAAGTGAGCGTAATGATGGTTCTCTAATAAGCCCTTTATCAGCCATCTTTGTACTTTGTTAGGCAGGAAATTCACTCCAGCGGTTTTTATCACCCTGAATTAGTTTGTGTTGAGTCCCTACTTTATGGCAAAAATAGATTTAAAAAAATGAGAGAGATGAAAACGTTTGGATATGCTCAAAAGAAGTCCTCTCTCAAAGGCAGTACATCCTCAAAGAAGTTGGGGGAATCTGATATTCTTTTTAATGTCTGGAAAGCTGTTGAAGACATGAGCTACTGTATGTCCTCATAGTGGCTCCACCGTGATGATACATTACACGGGTCCAGGTTACCACCGGGTAGCCCCAAATATAACATAAAAGTGACATATTGGACTAAATAAATGCCCATTGTCATTATTAAAGGAGGCAATAGACAAACTATGGAATTAACAGCTTGTTAGCAACTAAACTGGAGCATCACATGGTGGGATTGTCACAGATATTTTATATTTTCATTTAAAAAACGACAAGGTTGCCTCGACTCCTACTGTGCGGTACACTGAGGTAATATAAACTGGCCGCACCTACAATATGCAGGCCATATTACAGATATACTGCAGTATGAATGCCATATTCACACTGTAGCAAGTACGACTCGAGGCTCTGCAGTATGCATGAGTTGTAGTAATGGCGATACTTTAGTTATAAGTTGGCGATCAGTACAATAATTTCAAGAATGTGCGTTTTGATAAAGAGGACCCTATTCAGTGACATTAATTTTTGTTATAATGGCGATAAAAAAAATGCATTAAGCATAATTTAGAGACGGGGGAAACTAATAAGAGGGACTAAATCAGTGGCAATCCAATTTCCATCCAGCTTCTTTTTGGAGCAAATGTCATTCATATTTTAACCCTTATTAGGAATGTCTGCTTCCGAGTCTCTGAATTACATTTTCAGGACTTCCACTCATCTTGAAAGACAAAATCATTTGAATTCTAAAGATGGCAGACATTGACAGAAGCGAGACAGTGAAAATATATATAAATCCAGGGATACTTTTTCTTCTGGGCTTTTTTTAATGAGCTAAAATCCCCACTTCTTGCCATTTCCCTGCCTTAATTGATGATTATGTTGTTACACAGTAGAAGCACTTCCCTCTCTCCTCCCAGTCATTATGATATGGACAGGCAGCTCTTGAAGCTTCAAAGGCAGGATGGAGTGATTTAAGCTCAATTCAGCCATCCCCTGGCCCACAGGTAAAAACCCTTGTAAACAGTGAATGCTAATTGCTAATTAGCCCTGTGGCTGAATCACACAATTTCTGTTTGAGCTGACCGCTGTTACGGTCCTGCTTAAGGGCATGTTGTATCTCTTTTGACGGCCCAATTAGAAATTCAGCTGCAGAACCATAAGGCAACCTCGTCATGAATATTTAAAAAGACTGCCACAGACGAGCACGAAGGGGGCACTGAACCGCATGTCATGGAGGGAATATTCGGCAAGTAACCACAATCAATAGTCTCTCGATGTTCTCCGTATTAACGTGATGATTGCTGTTTTTCCTGGGCCTATAATAGAGGAAGACTACAGGTCATGTGATGAGGGGGATAAAGTAATAAGGGTCAGGTTCACACCGCTGAATGTCCAAATTAAATCTCCGGTGGACAAGATCCTATCTGACTCAAAACATAGCAGGCACTCAGGAATCAAACTCCAGCCTCCGTGGTTCAACTCAATCTGAAGGGACTGGCAGGTCTGTGCCACTGCCAAGGAATAATTAGGCTACTGTCCTTCACAATATGTCAGGCTAACTGACTGAGGAAATGCTGCGTGCTCTCACTGCACTTTCACTCTGTCGCTGTATATGCCGAGGTCTGAATATAGAGGCAGCGAGTGTGCTGACTCAGTATTGTATCAGGATATTGTGGAACATATACCGTGTCAAATGCAGACACGTCGCAAAGGGCAATAAAGCTATACCATTATCATTGCTGCACAGGTTGAGAGCCCTCCCCGCTGTCAGGCGCGATGCCAATCTGCGTGTTTTGTTAACTTTCATTTTTTCTTCGCTGCATTTTTAGTGATAATTTGTTTTGCATACATCAGGATTTTTTTTTTTTTACTTTTGAGACAAAGGACACGTATCTGGTAATAATGTGCCCCCGCTTCCTGTTTCCACAATCATTACGATACAAGTGTCAAGCAGAGGTTGGGTGTTATGTGGTTAATTGGTATTTTAATGCACTACCTGCAACACCTAAAATTGATTCTTCGCATTCAATAACACAGTAAAGCAGCGTGCTACCTTGCATAATTATTTCTGTGAAAGTGAAAAGTGCCTGCTTAAACTTTATTCACCGTCACCTATTCTTCTGCACGCAGAGCTGTGAAATAGCTTCCAGAATAAAAACAGAGGAATTCTGGCAATGCATCAACAGGATTGTGTTGCCTGTCACCGAATTACAGAGGGTTCAAACACCTTTCTCAAGTAACCAAGGTAAACATGTTTTTCACGCCTGAGGCAATTGAATGAATTACCATTTCTCATCATTTCATTATACTGCTATACTGTATGTTAAACAGCCACGCATGGTGAAAATTATATATTATATAGGTGCCTTTCTCTCACGGATCGTTCGCTCTAGAAGGTGATTTTTCCGATTTATCTCGTGCACCTTTTCATAGATATCTCCTCCCGCTTTGATTCGAACATGAGAGCATCATTTGGATGAGTGGAAAACAACAAGTGTAAACCTCTCACCCTCCACTCACTTACCCCATATCACTCCAGGCAAATTGTTTTTACTCCGGACCCCACGACAGCAACTAAAGACCCACCTGCTCATCCAATAACAGCAAATCAAATCACATAGGCTTCCCTTTCTTGGTTTCAAAGGGACATTCTCTAAGTTGATTCTTTTCATTTAATTCCTGCAAAGGGATAGAGACCCCCCCCACCCCCACGCTCGCCCTTTATCTGCTCGTGAGAGTGGGGGAAGAAACAGAGGATTATCGATTTGCACTCAAACAGTGGGCCAACCTAAAAAGCCCCAATGAATTGTCACTCATTATTGAAATTATCAGGCACTAATTAAACTGGCAACCCTAAGCCCCCTGGGCTGTGCTCATCTCCAACTGAATTTCAGCTCCTCAGACAGTAATAGGGAGGCAGCATTAGCCGCTACTGGATGCTAATGAGACCTGGAAGCTGTCTCTCCCTCTTAGGGTTTCACAGAAGCAACTGCTGAATGTGAACCACAACTACAGTGCAGCACTGTTTGTGAGCATTTGATTGGCAGAATGAGAGAGCGAGAGAGAGAGACAGAGGGAGGGAGGGAGAGAGAGATTTAAGCTGGCGACTGTATGAAACTGGCTGGTCCTCCGAGTACAGCGTCAACAGTTACATTCAGCAATAATTTTAGTACATGGATTTGAAAGATTTGAGGCTTTTTGCACATAATGCCTCCCCCTCAGCCGTTGCTCTGCATATTTCCACCTCGCTCTGTATCTCTCACAGCACTGTACTGAAGTTGTTGACTTGCTCCTCTCCTCTTCTCCTCTATGCGAATCAACAGACATGGTACCAGTGAGAGTCTGACTGACTTTATCACATGGTACACAGCTTGTTAATAACTTCCTCTGACAATTCCTCCTCATCTTTGCTGATGACCAGAGGGACAGCCGTGATTGTCATGTTTGTAGGGGAAGAAAGACTCTAAACAATGATGTCACGTCAGCCTCTCTATTAAAAGACTTCATATTTTGAGCGGCATAATTAATACTCTTGGGCACGTCGCTTCCAAGTTGGCACTCCAGGCAAAGGGCTGCCACTCACCTGATAATTATTTTTGGAAATGGAGCCCAAATTACAGTGATTGACAAATGCAACAAAGCAGAGACAGCCTCAAGCATTCAAGAAGAAAGAAATGAGAAAATAGTTAAGTGGTTAATGCACTTTCACAGTGGATTTAAAGTTGAAATCGCTTGTCCTTTCATGTCTCAAATGTAACTTTGGCTGGGGTCAGACTATTTAGCCCCTGTATCCTCTTGAAGCAACACGTTAAACGGCCTCTGCAGGAGTAATTAACACTTTTATCATTTCTGTGGTTAAAATGTAAAAGCTTTTTATTACTATTTTGATAATAGCCTTATGCTCAGATATATTCAGGGCAGCATTCTGCAGTTAGCCAACTGTTATGGTGTCAGAAAGCTCTTCACAAATCACAGTCAGCAATTCATATGAATCCAAGTGTGTCCTCACTTCACAGTTGTCTGAAAAAAGGCAAACAGTTGTTAGCCCGTCGGGTTGCATCCATTAGATGGTGGATAGAGAAAAGCGGCATGCCTCCATGCTTTTTACACCTCTCGCCATGCGTAAATCAGCCACTCTGTCATTCTACTCGGAAGAGAGGGGGAGGAATTATGTCAAGTTATTTGTTTTGTACCAAAATGAAATATTTATCGGGAGTGAACACCTACCAGGAACAGACGATAGGCCAGGGTGCTTCATCTTCTCAGACTCATATTTGGCTTCCACCTCCGCAAAGGCCAAACCATGTCCTGAGGGTTTTCAGTGATTCAGGGAAGTCCGCTAGCTTTGAATCCACATTTCAAAGCCTGTGTTGAACTGGAGGACTGTGCTGGAACTGGAGGGAGACATGTGTACACACACTCTAACCAATTATATGGTGATCTCCTCGATTTCTCTCTGTGTTTGATGGGCACAAGATACATAACTTCATGCCTCCTTATTTTTCCGTGTTTCCATATAGGCTCTGAAATATGATTTCAGTAATGTAACATACGGGAGAGTGAAGCTGATTTATGCCTTCGTGGTCGGGAAGTTTTCCACTTAAACATTAGGCCGTGAGGGAGATGTTAAGTTACAGTGCAGTCATGAGGGGTTATTTTGTTTTCCTTCACAACACCCCAAACACACATCATTTGCCATAATTTAAGCTTGAAATACTGGTTTGAGGGAAGAAAACGGAAAGATTGATGGAAAGAAGTGAAGAAAAAACACGAAGGTGGAAACCCTAAATCCTCTAAGTAAAATCAAATTTTAGGTCTACTTAACAGAAACAAACTCTGACAGGAAAACCATGACACAGTGGTGCGGTTTGCAGAACGAGCACTCAAAACAAATTCCTTCACATCGGACCTCATTGGAGAAAATACTTTTCACAGTGAGCGGCAGCAGGGTGGTAGAAAGGGAAGTATTATTTGCCTATATTCCAAGTGGACCACTTAAACAGTTGTATTATTGATAGTGGCAATAATGTGGACCTCTGCTCTACGTCCTTCGGTACGTCATTAAACGTGTTTCAACAACAGCTTCCACTCTCCCTCTTCGCTGGGAAACCCATTACGGACGCAGAATGCTAAATGGATTAACAGAAAACGGTCGGAAAGCAAAAAGAGAGAATCATTGTACCTTTGTCCAAACCCATTACAACACTGACCCCTCTGACTTCAAAGTAACAATGATTGAGTTGGTGTCATCACAGGCCCAGACTTCCCTGCCAGTAGGCCTACCTGGAAAACTCCTTTTCTGAGAGGGCTCTCGTTTGATCATGCATGCGGGCGACGCATGTCAAGCCGGGTTATTCCCACAGTTAATATTCTTTCATAACCTGCCATGCGAGCTGAACTTGATTATTTTGGCACCTGGGCAAACAGCTACAGCTTTCAGGTGGTGCATACAGTATCAGAGACCCTGGTCACAAGGGTGATCTATTCGCTGAAAAGGCAGGGTTCTGGCAAAAGACTCAGCACCTTGGAGTAATGAAGCCAGCCCTACTCTGTGAGCATGGGCAGAACAGGTTACATTAGAAATGCATGAAGGCCAATAGGTGGTTACCTTAGGTCTGCTCCAACCCATTTATATTCCATCAACTGATATCAAAGCAGGAAAATGTTTTTGGAGAGGGTGGAAAGCGGCGAGCGGAGAGGTATATTGAAATGTCCGTGTATCAACAAAACATGCAAAAATGGCTGTCAAATAGTGCCGGGCATGTGAAAACCTGCAGTCGTGTCCAACTTGACGGTTACCACAGAAGGCAAGAGGCGTTTCTTTGGAAGCCTCAACTATGGCTTGGATAAAGCCTGGCTTGGATAATGAATCTTTCCTTTAACAAACACTTAAAAAAGCACCATGATTTTTTACTTTGCTGTCTCATTACCAGTGTCCACTTGGCAGAAGCAGGAGCCTGTTCTGCCCAGAATTAAGGCTTGAACCTGGGCAACTTTCCTGCTGTCCACCCACCCTCTCTGCTTTTGCTTTCTCTCTCAGAGACTTGGTGCTTACTTAATCATGATTAATCGCTGCCTGGATAATCAGATACAACATCAAAAGGTTGGAGATGACAGTCCAAGGACGCTTGGGAGGAAACAAGGTATACCAGGCATTCATTAGCTTTGGCATGGCAGTCATACATTAGCCCATAACCCTTTATTGTCCTAATTAGGCTGGAGAGGGGCTGCTAGCATTAGCATTACCAATATTATACACATATATACATAGCATTAGAGTTTACCTCAACTTTTGGCCACCCAGTGTAACCCTCGCATGAAAGACCCTTTATGTCCTGGGTTTTATTATTATTTTCTTTTCTTTCCCTTTTCTGCCCAGGTAGCAGTTTGTCCATATAGTGTATTATGTTAGCTCACATCCAGCCACTAAGCTGGGCAGTGTCTTTGATTTACAATCACTTTTCTCGGGACAAACATAAGACAGGCTTCCCCTTCCTCCATTATTTTACTCATCTCACTTCACACTGTGAGGTGCAACCCATACTGTATATTTCATTTCTTTTTTTTTTCCCTCCCTCCCCTGTTTTAAGTCTCCCTGGATGGAGCCTGGCTTGCGGTGCACCATTTTCCCAGCTACAGTAGCAGTGGTGCTGGGCCCTGTTCAACCCCATTATTTCTGGGAGCCAAATTCCCATGGTCCCAGGAACAGGCGTGCCAGCTCTGCCTTCTTGGCTCTCTTCCCTGGTATTGTTTCCTTTGTTACATCCAGAGCTGCATTTCAGCCCGTTAATGTTTGCGCTGGGAGGTCCAAATTCCCAGTGTTCAGCTTTAGAAAAGGTAACTTGAAGTTCAGAATGCAACCACTTTTTTTTCTTCAGCAAATTATGTTTTTTTTTTTTTTCACTTTTATTTCTTCCATTTTTTGTTCTTTGTTGTGATATAGTATATACAGTGATAACAACACTATAAACTTGTTCAAGATAAAATTCCTGCATGCAGAGCAAACATAAAATCCTTTCTGCTGCAAATGTTTCAGCCAAATCTGTATTTTGTTATTGCTTTAGCTTAATTAAAATGTCATTATTTTATTTATGGGATTTACCTCTCCGAAATAAAGGTTATTTTACGGTTTATATTATTTCACAACTGAACTTTACTGTAATTGGAAACATGTCCTCCCCTAACTCTAACAACATGACACTATCTCCAGATTACACGAGGGTGATCGCCACATAGTGACTCGCTATCATTAACATTTTGAGTCTGACTTACTATTCAGGCATGATGGCATTTCCCCATCTGTAATCCACTTTATCACCCATCATTCCAGCCTTAGCACCCTAACTCCTTTTCTCTGATGTCAACTCATGTAGCCATCACGGCAGCTCACACATGGGATTAAATGCAGGGTTTGTTGGCTCAGCGCAGCATGGAGGGAGCATTTCCGACTGATGTTGGCTGTTCCACTCCGAGCCACAGCACTTGTCTCCCAGAGCGCAGACACGACGGTGTCAGGTAATTCTCTGAGGAAGAGCCACACGCCCCTGCAGAGAGCAGTGGGGGAGCCTGTATCACATCTCAGGAGTTGTAATAGCAGCTTTGAAGACTCCAGTCCACTAATCCCACATCATGTGATCATGTGTCTAATAGACCGGTTCCTAATTCACAGCATTGTGGGGGATTTTTTAGCTGTCACTTGTGCCGGCAGAGGTTTACAGTGGGAGAGTGTTATGTTTTGTGAAAATAAATATAAGAGTCTCCTGCGCATGGCTGCGCGTGGACACACATACACACACACACTCTCTCTCTCTCTCTCTCTCTCTCTCACACACACACATACATAGATGGGGAATCATAAAAGTAAAGGCAGACATTTTGTTAAATTTTCAACAGCAAAGAGCAAAAAGTAAGAACAGAAGTGATCATGTTTCTAAAGTCATCAGAAGTATGGTCCACAGTGAAATAAAACGATCAACAATGAATACTCTGTGTGCAGGACTAAAGCTCTTTCTTAATAAACAGTTAACAGAATTTATATTAGGTCGGCCTGTGATCAATAATAGTATCTCTGGTGACTCTGCAGACAGTCTGATCATACATCACACAAGATATTCCTTGTAAGAAATTTGAATCAAATACCTTGAAGACTAGTTTCATACAGTAGAAATTGTCTACTCCATAGTCATAAGCTGTCAAATCTTAGAAAAGAGAAAAATGCAACAAGACCCTCTGAGTATAGTGTGTGATCATTGCAGAAGCCCAGGTCTGTTGAGGTTTGTGTGACATTTTTAAGTCCTTTTTGAGTGATTATCTCTAAGGTACTATGCACATTAAATGGCTGAGTTAACCTTAACACATGTAAAACCATTACGCCTATTGACGACAGCAGTGTGTAATCCTGCTTTGCAGTTTGATATTGACACTCATGATCAAATGCTAAGCTCCGCTAGCAGATAGGTTGTCCCTCTCTGGGGGACTGAGAGACAGGCAAATGAAGCAGCACCAGATTGATGAGAAATGAGTGCTCTGTAAATTGTGTGCAAGTGTGTGTGTGTGTGTGGGTGGGTGGAGTGGATGTGTGTGTGTGTGTACTCTTCTCCTGTAAGGGATACTGCAAAGCCAATCAATTAATACTTAAAGTGGAACCAATTCTTGTTTCACTTGGGAACTTACTGAGGGCTTTGCCCCTTCATTTTAATACCGAGGTCTGCATTCCTAATTATGAACAGTGCAAATGGATGTTAAGCCATGCCAAATTAAATCTTAGTTCATTAGATATAAGCTCTTTAAAGATTGAAAGAAAATATTTGAATTTTTAAAAAGTTTCAATGTGCAGTGTCCCATTTTTAATGAGGACGTTGCAATGTGAGGGAGGAAAAAAGGGAAATGTCTTTGTGTGGATGAATAATCTAACCAATATGAAATATTAAGTCACTGTTTTACCCAGTGTTTCTCCTCAGGCTGCAGTGTTAGGCTGGATAATAGAAGATTTTCCTTTGGTGAGGTTCTGCTTTGAATAAAATACAGAGGTGCATGAAGGGGAAGCTCAACTGTCTAGAGGCAACTGGAGTTCTGAATTACATTGTAAATATATTCATTATTCCTCAAAAAAAAAAAAAAAAGAAGAGGCATTGTTGACAGACGTCAGTTTCATCATTAGAACTGTTCCGAGTCAGACAGTAAATAAGTAAACTCTTTATTTTCTGCAGGAAAATGCATGAAACTTCACAATTTAAATTTTAACAATGTTTGCAGTCTGGATGAACCTAGTTCTATTAATGTTGGCTTAATTTATATTAAATGTGCAAGCCTTACAACAACAGCGGCCTTGCAGACGAGCAGTGCATTAGCTCTTACCTGTAGCTCTTAATGTGCTCTCCGGCTCGGCTTGTAATGGAGGAAGCAGATGTTCAGCGTGGCGGCACCTACTTGCTGCCGTCCTAACTCAGCTTTCTCACACCACATGAGGAGAGTGTAATGAAAATCTATAGAAAGTTTCACACTAGTGCTATTAAGGGAACATTTCTTCACAGTCGCTGCCTCCTGAATACACCATCAAAAAGAGCACAACGTAACACGCTGTTTGCATTATAGATAACCACCAATTACTCGGTCTTGTTCCTTTCTTTGCTCTAATATCTTTCTGTTATTTGTCTGTCATTGACTGTCTTACAGAGACAGATCTAGTTCTAAAACGGGAAGCTCCGAGGCCCCGTTGTCGTAAGAGGTTTACACAGTGTCCATTGTGTAACAGCTGTAAAACACAGACCAAATTATTATTAACTCCGCATGCTGCTCTGCCTCTGCCTCTGATAAAGTGGAATCCCAGAACAACCTTTGGATTTTGGCCAATAACCTTGGAGGGAGATGGTGATTGAAAACAGTAGTATGAATCCAGGTCAGTCATTATGTCTACACTGCTGAGACAAAGATGCAGGACTAAGCTGAGGGTGTGGTAATGCCGTTTTATCCATTAAAAGAAAATGAGGCAAAGTGAACAATACACCCTCCTTTGTTAGACCAAAAAACAATCTTGTTATCCATAAAATTTCAAATAAAGAGAGTTGCCACTTCTTAACCTGATGGATTCCTTAAAGGAAAACTCCCGCTTAGAATTTCCAACCTTCCTCTAATTTCACAATCCTTTGCTTTTTTGATTCTCACTTTACCTGTTGGGACAGACGGAAATGTCGAATTTGCTCTAGCATCTTTCAGTATGATATGACACCCAAAACCCAGGAGTGACGGTGTCTCTTTCCCCGCAGGAGAAACAAGGAAGATGATTTGTTGAGGGGCCCCGGGGAACGACTGCGCCTTGAAAACAGGTGGCGCAACATCGCACTGCAGCGTGCCTTCAGGGAATATTTGTAGATATTCAGGAAATGCACAAAAACAAAACATTTCCCTCCGACAGAAGCAGACGCCACCTACAGTACAGCACCGACTGAGGAAGTGATTAACTCCGCTCCTGACATGTTTCCCCTAATGTCATTTCCTCAGACTTGAAAGATCTTTTTTTTTTTTTTTTTTTTTAAAGTAAGTTAGAGTTTTTCATGATGATGAATGCTTTGTTATGACTTTGGCTCTCATATATTCAACATGAGCCGCTGTAAGCATGAGAAATGCGACTCGTCTCGTCAAGTCTCACCAACTGAGTCACTCACAGCTGAGCGAGATAGGTCAGCAGGAACAATTTCTTCATTTTGACAAATCACTCCAAAATGTATTAGCAGAGAGGCCAACTGTCAATCCAGCTGCCCAAAGGTCCTTACAGGGCCTTTTGGTGGGTCTGAAAAATGATGTAATCAGCCCGTCCTTCCTTCTTTCCTGAGCTCCATCCATCCTCTCTAAAGGCCCGGTCCCCTTGGCCTCGCTCTGGATCAAGTCCCCATAAGGCCCCCTGACCCCGTTAGAGGCGCATGATGGGCGGCCCTGTCACTTCAAATGGCTGCCCAGGTCCGGTCTGAGAGTAACCCCTCACTGTGAGTAAACCTCCACGTTATTTCTGTTTTATAGGCTACGGGCGGATAACTGCGTGGAATGGATGTGGACAACTTAGTTATTGTCACTCAGGGCGAGGGAGTGAATGTCGTTACCGGGTTGCGAATGGGAGTCGATTGAAAGGTATGAAAAGTTATGTGGTGTAGTTTCACAGTGTGAGGAAAAGTAAAGCCACATTTCTTACACAGTGTTCGCGGCGACGGGGGAGTCGGCCAGACACCGAATTGTCTTCGACGAATGTTAGACATCGCAGCGAATGCGGAATTACATATTTGGCCGCAGCTTACCAAAGACAACGTTCAAAGGAGTTATTTAAATTTCAAGGAAGATGAATGAGTCATATATGATGTGTATTTTCACTTCTGGAGAGCTGTGCCTTTGATGGCGAGAGGGGAAGACGTGGGTTTGTTATTGAAGTAAAGAATAATAAGGCCACTGCATGTTGGCCGACTCTCCCTGTACAAAGACCTTGATATGAATCCAATGCACTATGTATGCCCCTTAGAACAAGCAGGGATACAGGAAAGCATGTGGCTTTTGATCCTGCTTTCCTTCTGTTGTCTTTCATCTGACCCATCCTCCAAAATTGTCACTAGAACCCATGCAGAAGACAGAGCTGAGATCTGCTAATCTAACCCTCAGGGGCTGCACTGTTTTTCTCGCTCACTTCCACTTTTCGAATGCTCCTGGACATTTTTAGTCATTAACTTGCAGAGGACAGTGCCTAAAGTCTTAAAAACCTTCCACCCTGTACATTGTGCACCAAGTGGGTATGAAGTAAAACACAAAATACAGTTTTCATTCTGCATTTTTTTTGTTACCTTTAAAAAAAAAAAAAAAACAACCCTCTTCCATGAGTAAACTGTGTTGAATCTTTGAAGAGGTGCCAGGTTAGCTCCAGTATCTGCTCCGCATCCTTCCCCTCAGAGGTAGAGAGGGAGAGCATGTTCTCCTAAGTCTCTGCATGGTGAACATGTCAGCGAATTACACACTGTGAACAACTGATTGAGGCTATGAAGAGGAGGGCATAGCAAAAGATAATATGTTTGGTTTGGAGCCGATCCGCTGAACATACATTTTTCTCCCACATAAATTTCCCTGGTCCGCCCTCCACAGCAGAGTATCCCCCCTCAACGCAGTAGCAGCCGACTTTAATTCTCTGGATTCAGCATTTCGACTTTATAAATGTCATCCCTTTCACCTAAGGGTAGCATTTATAATCAGAAAAGTGAGTTTATATGTACAGTAAATGATGCATTTGAAAGTTTTAGTGTTTCCATACCACAAGCCCGTGGTGGCTCTGCTTGTTAGGGGAGTATCCACCTCCGGATAGTTATGGTCAGAGACATGGGCTTAGATTCCTGGTGGTTGCACGGGCGAGCCTGTGAAACAAACCGTGACGTTTGGCAAATTGAACAACAATAAAATTAAATTGTTACCGTAAAAGACTGAGGTGCTTAAAAGTTTGTCTCCGAAGATAAAAAACTTTTGCATCAAATTCTTTGCGGATGTTTGTTTTGTCCGTCATAGCAACAGCTGAGGACTGAATTCCCAGTGATTTATCTTTCACAAATAAAAAAAGGGGTCTTTTATTCTCAAACGCAACAACCTAGAAAGGCTATTATGCCAGTCTTCCACATCGATTTTAAGGCAACCTCGCCACTTCAAGGTAACAACAAGGTATTCATATGGTAATAATCATAATATGTCAAGTATCTCCAGCCATCAGAGATGCTAGTCTCAGTTTAATGATTCTGGGAAATTGAGGATTACCCAGGATATGAGAGCAAGCCTACAGTTTTCATATGGTGTGGGAGGTTGCAGGGCTCTGTATTAGTAATCACAGGGGAGAGCCGAGAGGTGGGAGAGAAAATCTGCTTCTTCTCTTCTCTCATTCATCATAGCAGTCCTCTGGTGAGGAAACATGGCAAATGGCCAAATGAATGCACTTCATAAAGCGCAAATGTCTCCTCTGATGTGCCTCTCACTGAGGATCTGGAGAGAGGGGGAAAGATTTCCACAGATATATTATTGTCAAACTCTGCTGCCCCCGCTTCCAAGTGTTATTATGATATTGTAGGAGATCTTACAATAAGATTTGGTGACTTCACTCAAGCAGTTACCATAACAATGTTACAATGATGGCAGCACTTTTCAATAGCCGCCTAAACTGAACGAGGCACGCTGTCACACGGCATGATAAGTTTTCCAAAAGAAGCACTCTTTTTTAATGTTTTATGATGTTGTAATTTAATGGGGTAATCTTAAAATGGAGAGAATATTCTCACCAGGTAGATAAAAGTGACTATAAGTAGAGGAGATGTGAGATAAGATATTGAGAGTGGAACCAATTCACACCACACACAATAAGATGGTCAGCACCACAGGGAGGTGCTATGGATCTGTATCCCCTATTACATGCTGCACATGTGCTTTAATGCAGGAATTACCAAATGTGCAGCACTTTGAACATCTGCAAGACCAGCTTTTACCCGATCACATTTTGTTGCTCATTTAACAAAAACATTCCTATAAAATGAAGCAGGGGTTTATATAGAAGCAGGATGGAAAGGAAAAGCTTCCAGCCTTTATTGTTAGAATTTCAGAGTGAGTTTAAAGTCAAATAATGGCCAGATAATTCTAAAATTAGTATTTTTATTTAAGGTGTTTTTTGCATTTTGTTGTATTGTAATCTGATGTTTTACTGCAATTGTAACATCCAAGTATTAACTGATTGTGTACTCTGCTCTCAGTTGGTCATAATTAGAAAAAGGAATCTATCTGCATAGCTAAAACAACAACAACATACTATTAAATAAATTGTCTAAATATTGGCTCAATACAGTTAAACATTAATTAAGGCATTATCACAATTCTATTTTTATTAGATGACTTTTCTATGTCTATTTTTATATAAATGCACAGTATTTTAAGAAAAGGAAAGACAGTGAAAATAAACTAAGATAGACTGATTGATAGTTATAAATTCATATTTGTTGTGGTGGGGGATAAATGTTCAAAGGAAAAAGAGATTTTTTTTAAAAAGTGAAATTTCAGCCCTGCTTTATATGTAGTATAATAGTATAGTATAAAATATATACAGTATAAAAAGATATGATTTAAACATAAACACATTATTAATCACAAAATATGAACATTCATTAAAAAATGAATGTGATGATAAAATGTTTACAGACAAATACTGAATCTTTAGAAGAAGAAGAAAAAAAGCCTGTAAATATCCCTCCAAGTTCCCTGGAAGGTTCCTCGCCTCTTTTGTGCGTGTTTACTATCTCTGTGTGATTAGAGCAATTATGCCTTTTATGTATAGTCCCTCATTGTATCACTGTATTAATTACAGTATTGATTCAATTTAACACCTAATGCCCAAAAAACATAAATCATATTTTTCCACTTAATTGTGTGTTTGAACTAATTAAGCTGAAAGTGCTGTCTTTGAAAAAATAAATGTGTAGGATTGTTATTTATTGTTTATTCCCTGGGCTGTCACGATGGAATCCTAATGCGATTTAACTGTTTGTACATGCTTAAGTGTGCATTTATTTATTTTTTTCAAAGGTGTCAGTTTTGGTAACATGTATATCTCTTATTTACATTTAAATAAAATGGATAAAGCCTTTCGGTCACATTATACATCTGAATATCTATATTTTTTAAATGCATGCCACTTTAAATAAAATCTTTATTTCACAACTGCCCATTCCTAACAATACTGTACACTTGCCAATCATGGCATACGTACAGTATTGTACTGCAGCTCTGCTTCATTTATCATGCCAACTTACAGTTACACTTGGACATCTAAAGTGAGACTGTAAGGAAAACGAGTGGCAAGAGAGGGCAAAGGAGGCGGGAGAAAGAGATCCAAGAAGGCTTGGCTTGTATAATTACACTCTCAAGATGGCATATTTACCGTCTCTGCCAGCGAGGTCATGCCTTCTGTCGTAGTAAACGTAGTGAAGTATGAAAGAGCCAATTACAGCACACTGGGTGACCTTTTAACAACTATTACCACATCCCATCAACACATTATCATGATGGAGATTGTGATTCCACGAGAATTACAACATTATCCTGTCACATCCAGCCCAAGACGGGCTTGTTGTGTGATGGCAGTGACAGCGCAGCTTTGAAGAATCAGCGCAATAAAGGAAGACACGTGAAATGAAGAAAAAAAAAAAAAATAGAGAGTGAGACGGAGAGAGATATGGAGGAAGGATGAGAGGGGGGTTAGAACAATAGCCCCGTACAGTACATTAGCTGTGGATGTCAAGCACCCCAGTCGTTCCCAATGAAAAGCACAACAAATAAGACGTTGGCCTGTTTGTATTCATTATCAGTCAGCACATGCCCCGGCTCCTGCATTAAACATTAGACTGCCTCTGATGTCTGCTTAACAGTTTAATTCCCTCCCCGCCGCTCAGCCTGTCATAATAAACCCAGCGAAGCACACACAAAGTCAAATAAGAGTGTGAGGGGGCCGCCTTTGTGTGTACGTGTGTGTGTTTGTATGGCTGTCCTCATGTCGGTTATTCTGTGTGTGTGTGTGTATGCATGTGTGGTTGAGCAACATACAGATCATTCATAATAGCCCATGCCCTCTATTGCCAGGCTTGCCTTTATTGTAGTTTATCTGATCACAGATTAAGTAGATTTCAGAGTGGCAGGCCCGTCTGCCCATGAGCCCGTGTGTGTGTGTGTGTGTTTGTGTGTGAAAGCCTGTTTATATCTGTGTATGCATCAATATTACAAGTGCATTTTTGTGCATATGTGTATATTGTTGTTATGTGTGTATTTAATGTTTTCTGCCTCTGTGTGTATTTTTCTTTTTTTTTCTTTTCTTTTTTTTTTTTCTGCTCCCTATCTCCCCGCCACAGCCAGAGGTTGGCACGAACACCACATGGTCATAACAGTCTCCTTGAGAAGGGGACCAGCCTCTTAGGCTGGCAGCCTGGCAGCCTGGCACAAAGACGCCAATCTCAGTCAAAAAGGAGGAGACCAATGGGCACAGAAATCCCCATTCAAAAGAGATGATTGGATTAATTAGATAAATCCACTGTATCCAATGCAATTGTGTGTTGTCCAGAAATATGTTCATGTTATTGGTAAAGGTATGGCCTCTGACATGAGCGTTCACACAGTAACACTGGCATAAGGGTGACCATCTGCTCCCTAATCTGACAGCGCTGGAAATATGAAGTCCTTCACTTCCAATGAACATTTATATTATTAGATTTATTCCACTTTGATAATTTAATCCACTTATGAATGTATTCAGTGTAGCTGGCTGTGCTAATCACTGGCTATGAAAACATTGCAACAAAAGCTGTCTTCTAATATTAATAAATCACAAGCAGTGGTGCACTGTAAATATGTTTCAGCAACATTATCAAAGAAGGGGAGGGTTTCTCTTATTTCGCTCTCTTAGGGAAAATATTGTAATTACCCCTTGGCGTTGTAAGAGAGCAAAACTGTTTCGGGTTTTACTTTTTCATGACATTTGAACAAAGATATAAAATTTGAAAAAAAAAAAAAAAAAAAAAATCATCGGTTGTCTATTATTCATATGCAAATGTGTACTCCCTGAAAAGGGTGTGACATTAGTAATTCAACACACTATTATTGTATTTGGGGTCCTTTTTTTCCTTGCGGAAAGCCTTTATTTGTCTTGTAAACGAGAGAAGAGTAATACAATGCATGTATGTCTTTTAAAAGGCATGTTTAGCCAGCAGAATGTTAACTAAGGTAAGCAGTGTTGTTTTAGCCCCTCAGTAACCACGCCAATTATCTGTAAACTTATTTTTTTCGACTTCCATGCATACTTAATGCATCCCCTGTTTCCCTCTCGCCATCTGCCCCCCCTTCCACCTCCCCCCCACGCCCTCCCTCCCTC
>JAOWBC010000318.1:8213239-8242640 GCA_028566105.1 Hypoplectrus providencianus
AATGAATTAGTATGTACAGAAAATAATTTGTTCTAATAGTAAACAACAGTGTCATGTAATATCATAATATGTAATATGAATTGGTATTCATCAAAAAACAAATGATTGTAGGCTCATAAACTATTTACATTTGTATATAGTCATAATTTTCAATATTCAAAACGCAATTATCATGACAAAAATAATTCACAATAAATGACAGCAGGAAAGAGAGAGAGATTCTTCATTGAAAAAATCCTAAAAAAAAATAATACAGAAAAGTGAAAACACTGGACTACAGTTTATAATATTATCATATATTAAATATCATGGTTATTGTCAATACTGGTATATTTTGACACCTTTAATTTATATTTTTCACAAATCATATACATCATTTAAATAAAGTGTATATAAAATATTGAAAGTACAGATATATGTGTATTATACAATTAACAATATTAACAATACTAATAGATTCATATGGATACCAAAAAGAAAATCTGTTTGTCTTTGGTTAGTGCTGCAGGGTTAAAGCGAATTATTATGAATGTAAACTGGCTGACTTGTCTCTAGTCAGGAGAAATCACTTCACATTATAAGCACATTATGTCCCAGGCAAAACCACACAGTGGTTCCCTACTCATGATGTGAGTTAATTCACTTAATATGTCTTTAATGGGGAGAAGCTTTTCTTTGTATAAAATGGTTTCCACACTGACCATTATCTGAAATCAAGCCTAATGATGGCTCCGGTTTATGATAATGACCATTATCACACAGACCACCATCATGTCTGCCAAATGATCAAATGATCTTGCATTTCTTACTTGCAGCCTGAATTCGTTAGTCATGTAAATTTAAGCCCTTGATGGAGCTCGCCCCCCGTTCCTCCTCACACCCTCCTGTATAATATTAGACATCTGATGCAGTTGCTGCTGTTGTTCAGACCTGATATTGAACTAAGGCTGCTTTTGAAGTTGTTAACGGCGTATAGGATGCCATCTTTGCCCTCATCAGCCCTTAATGGGCCAAACAAATGATAATAATAATGCTAACATGCAGGAATCACACAGTCTCCTTAGTTACCACAGTCATCAGCTTCAGTATATAAAGGCAATAATAACAATTTGTAATAACACACACTGGCTCTTGGTGTCTGATGCCACATGAATCCTTTGAAGTGCAGACTGTTGATTACTGTAAATGAGAGCTGTTTCAGGGTGGATTGTGGGTAATTATATGCAGTGCACCCCAGGGAGCAGTGCTAGGACCCATGGGACAGCGGTTCCACAGGAGAGTGAAGCACAGACAGAGCAACACATGCTGGGCCACCGATTCCCAGCATGAAACAAGTCAACAGGCCTGTCTTTTATTTCTAATGTGTGTGATTTACATGAAAGAACCACTGTCACCCAACCGCAACAGTGTGTTGTATACCGCAGTTTGATTGACAGCATTTCATATTTCACATGTCCCTGCACCCCCCCCTCCTCCCTCCCCGAACAACTTGATGATGATTGCAGCATTATAACGTAGAACATATTGTCTGTTTAGCAACTGTGAAATGTAACTCCTCGATTTATATTTAGCATGTCACATGGATGGCAATTTTTTGTCTGTTACAGTGTGTCAAGTCTAAAATAGGATAGAATTAATGAACTGGTAGCACAAATAATAATAATAATAAAAAAAGAAATTAGGATTTTGTAGGGTTTCTTTTTTTCTTAAAAATTATTAACAACACTTTAGGTCAACCACCTAATTTATCATTTATAAACTATATATGAAATCTAATGATTTAACACACTACAGTGTAGTTTCAAGGATTTTCTAGTAATATACAGTATTTGTAAACAATTATTATGACCTCTATGAAAATATATTCTCTGTTATTACAGGTGTGTTGTACAATGTTTTCCTTTATTATCAGGTCATACAACAGCACTTATGGGTGCCTCTAAGAGGCTGTATTGCTGTTTATTTATGGGCAGTAAAAAAATTAAATATATGCTTACTAATATGCTATTATGTACTTGTTAGCCAAAAATAACATTATTATTATATCAATAGGATAGGATTTTTATATCATTGTACAGATAGTAGTAGTTGTTGTTTATTTGTAGGTTGCATGTAAACATATTCTAAATGGTTTATAGCACACTATAATGTAGTTGTAAGCAGACAAAAATGTTTACTAATATTTTTTATGAGCTGATATTTTTGAATGAACAGTTAAAAAAAATGCAACATTTTAAAATGCATTTGTAATCATATCAAATCCTTCTTTTTATAGGATGTTATAATTATTAGCTATTGTTTTATAATATTCTTTTGTTTTAATGCATGATTTCAACATGTCATATAATCATTGTCAGCTGTATTATAGTGTGTTATAACCTTTTTATTACATGTTTATATGCCGCGTTTAATTGCACTAACAGAAATTATGAATCCTCCTGTGGGCTTCCATAAGTGGATGAACAGTTAATGAATGACGACATTGTAAAACACATTTGAATAATTATAAAATATGTCTTCATAGACGAAGTTAAAGTTTTAGACAAATTGTGTTTATTAATAAAACATTTTATATATTTATTTTCTTAAACAGCCACATTACTGTTTTAAACTACAACATGGTGAGCCTTGGGCCATTTACTACATGTTTATGCACTAAATCGTAAATTGAGGGTGGTTAAAGCCACCAATTTTTCTAAGTACATATTTTCTAATTGTCCTTATCTATCACATATACGTTGAAAATTGAATTCAAATTAGGATGCAATGTGAGGCAAAGTTTCCAATCATGCTGGGAGCCCCGCAATCTCTTTCTCTTCACTTGAGCTCATTTCTCCACTAATGACTTTGCCCTCTGATGCAAGCCAAGGGATCATCAAAGGTCCTTGAAACAAAAAGGGAAATATAGCAATTACTGGGACTTTCATCGGCAAGAAAGAGATTAAAAACCCTGTGGTTGTATAAGCACCCGAGAAGCAAACCGAGATCTGTTTCACTATTAAATGTATATTCAAGCACCTCGCTGCAGACGTTATTCATCATCAACGTGTTCTTCCTTTCACCATCTTCATTCTCTTTTTTTTCCCCCTCCATGCATGATAATAGAATCAAATGTATTATGTATTACTAATCACATGATAAAAGCCTGTGGTGCTAGTAATGCATGTAGATTCCAAAATGCTGTGCATGTACAAGAAAAGTCATTGCCTTTTTAACAGTGGCCTGAGGGAACAAAATTGTCCCTTAGCCTCCATAACCATTGACACAAAAGGTCCCCAAACAATTTCAAATTACTGCTTTATTTCTCTCTCTTATATAATCCACCCACATTATTAAATCTACCACCTTCTGGGACTTTACTGATACAATAATATTACAGTGCTAAGATGTTTACATTCGAGACCACTAGCTTTCCTTGTTATAAACATGTATGCCCTTAGGACTTGTACAATATGTATGCATACTACTTGGCCTAAATGAGGCACAGGTCATTTTGTTTTTAAGAGGGGTCAATATTACCTCAAGCAAGGGGCCAAGGCCAACGCCGGAACCTGACTGAGCAGAAAATGGCTCCTGATACTCACAGATGAGATCTATTATACATTAAACATGCTTGTAAATATTCACTAGTCAGACCATTCAAATGGAAAATATGGTTTAGGTCAAAGGTCTATGAAAATGTTGTCTCCAGAGGAAGTCCCTCAAGAATACAGGCAATGATGATAACAGGGAGAAACACCCATAGGGGACTAGGGAGAACATTAAGAGTTGTTTTACATGTTTGACTGTGGGACAGCGATGATACCAGGGAGATAAATGATGGGCACTTATCAGACTGGACTGACCTAGAGTTATGTACCATGGCTAATGGAATGTAACACTCCCATCAATTACACACAGCCAGGCTGAATTACAATGAATTAATGTCCAATAAAGTTTTTTTTTTAAAGAATTCTGTTCAAGCATTTTATTAGCATAAAAGATAAAAAATAATTACACCCCACAAATACCCGGAATAATACCAGAACAGGTGTGACTACAACAATACTTATTGAAATCTATGAATAGCAAAGCACCAGAGGTACAGAATAATACGAGGACGTCAGTTTTATTAGCGGTTTGTCTCACTGACAGGATCACATGGCTTGAAAATTATTTCATCATGTTCGAGTCCAACTGTGGGACTACGGTGTTATCTTCTATTTTTGTCTCTCTCGGCCGTATATTTCAGAGGCCAGGAACAATGTAGTCTGACAGACATATTCTTTATGAGGGGCTCGTGGCCTCTCTAATTTGACACAGTTGTCAGAGATAAAGCTCCTTAGAGAGTGTGGCCATGCTCTGGGTAAGAATGGGGATTAAATTAACACCCCCACCTTCACATCCTCTGACCCCAATACTGGAGAATAAAACATACATGGTGACTCACTTCAACACCCCAGATCTCCCTTCCAACTTCATCTCAGGTTGTGTTTGATTTTTATTGCCCAAATAAAACAATAACGCATCTTTTTAACGTTGAAATCTTTATTTTAATACAGTGCTGTAAATTAAACAAAAATTGTGGAACGAAAGCGATGCAATAAAAATTCAAAGATAATTTTGGCGGTTTCAATAAAATCTGATGATTATATGAAGGAACAATCCCGTTTGTCAACAAGCGTCTTTACTGTAAATGTGACCGGTGAGAGTGAAATGACACCCCAAACAGCTCACACAGTGTAACAATACACTCCCTCTCCTTGGTAGTTTCCTATCAAATGACCCGAGCACGTAAAATCAAATCAACACTGGAATGGATCATATCAAATTCTAATGAAAACATAATGTGCTCTTAAAATGTGTGTTGGCCCGGCAGCCAGTCATCCAGAGAGTCTCCCCCAGATGACGTGATGAATAGGGAACACTGATGGAATATGCATCAAAGTCGAGCTCATGATTTATGTAATAGCAGTCACTTGGACACTGATTAGCTGCTCTGTCAAGCGTGTAATACGAGAGGCACAACCCCTGGTTTATCAGTCATTTATCTGAAGTGCGTCCTGATATTATCACTGGATCCTAATGTCATCATTATGCCGCACAGCATGTGCGGGCCAGTGTGTCATGGTGCCGGCGACACTGCCTGTCAGGAGTTCAAGCCTCTTCATTTGCAAAGTGCTCAGACATTCATAGCACTATGTCAACAGTAAAATAGAGAAGCCACATCATATCAGAGATGGAGGGACAGAGGCACACAGGCACACTAAATAAGTGGGCACTAGAGGGTACAGAGACATTTTGTCACGTCTCTGTGATTGCGGCATTGCTTATATGATGATCAGGCTAATTCTTTTGAGAGGAGTGGAATAACAAAGTGTCAAAGTAAAAAAGAACAAAATAACAGGTTGGCTTTTCATGCCTGCTTCATGGTTTGATTTAGAGGAACAGACATAACATCTACTGTACACTGGGTATACACAGTGAGAACACCCAGACCTCCTCGATGTGCAATGTGAGGCCCACAGAGCCATTTCTCCTGATTAAAATGCACACTCACACACACCACTGTGTGAGAGGATGGTGGTTGTTCAGTCTGTCAGGACTTTCCTGCTCTCCGAGAGAATATCTGATATCATAAATGACTTCAACTCCTCCCACGCCAACATGAGAGTGAGATTGCGAACACAGGAAAAGAGAGCTTGACACAGACAGGCAGTATATGACTGAGCTATGACAATCAAACGCTACCGGATGGACAAAACTGCTAATAAACAATTTCTGTCATATGACAAAAAAAGGTTAGGGTTGTTATTCTCACAAACATCTGGTGCTGTACACTAAAAGGAAACTGTGCAACATATAAGTCTATCATCACCTCACACAAACAAAAATAGTGAGGGAAACTGAACAGGAAAAAGAGCTCTTTGAGTCTCAAACAAAAGATATCAGCCCGGCTGCCAACACAGACAGGGCACCACACCTTGGCAATGATGCCGCTCACAATCAAAGGAACAGTCGTCATCAGTGCAGCCGTGTTTTTAAAGGATATCTTAAAAAGATTGAAAATATGTGTCATTATGGAAAACAATTGAGCCTGGAACCTTTAGTATACAGGGTTGTTATGTCACTCACACGCACTTCAGCCCGTTTATTTCAACACACCATGGCCAAAGTATTTCCTGTTTTTAAAATAAATTATTTGCACTTATCACAATAAATATACATGACTGTACAAACAAAATATAAAATGTGCAAGACAGCTTTGATGTGCCAGCAGTAATTAAAATTGATAAACAATAAATATAGGATGGCAAAAAGCAAAAGTTGTCTTTAAATAATTTTTAATTTGCACGTTTGAGCCTTTTTTCTCTCTAAAATTAATAAAGCTAAAACATCCACTGTGACTGCCACATATGATAATTGTCTGGCCACTGAATGCAGCATTAAAATGATTTCAAACAGTATGGCTCAGAAGATCCAGCAGAGGGGGCTGCTTACTGCAATCATATGCTGATTAATTGAGCTTGATTCTCCCCATGCTGCGAACATAAGTTGTCCCACACTGTAGGCTACATGTTGGTATGTGGGTAAAGGTTACAAGGCTTTATCGAAGTCACCTTTTACCACAGGTAGCCCTTCACATCATTTTTGATGAATATTAAGAAAACATTGATTTTCTGATTATCCCTCATCAAGCCTATATCAAACTAGGTTATGTTCATTTTTATTAATTGTGCATGTTGCTCTCTAATTAGCTAATGAGAGACAAAAAGCAGGTTTAGAGCAGAAAAATGCAAATGACTCTTAGAAAATAGCACAAAAAAGTAAATGGCAAGGCTGAGAATCATCCTTCATTGAAATGTCAGAGATAAATGGCTCAAATGTCACATCAATTAAAACGGGGGACAGTTAGTAGTTCATTAAAGAGAGAGCCATATTGCACCGTCGGGTACCGTTGCCAACCCTTACTATCTGGGGCAGACTGGCAGCGGGTCCAGATGGCACGGAAATCCTCACAGATTTCAAAATGGTCTCTGCAGGGGTGGCGTTTTCTCCCCCGCTCCCACCCTCACCGCTGAGATGGGGTGTGGGCCACAGGCCCACGCCGGCCTACACATTCCAAACGGAGGCATGCAGAGAGCTGAAGGCACCACAGAAATAAAAATAAAGCTGCAGAGGACAACAGACACTTTTAAACAATACATGACTGATGCCACACGATTGGTCATAATGACTGAAATATGTGCTTCAGATAAATCTATGAGTGCTCGAGGCAACATAAGGCAACTCCCTCTCCTTTAAACTGCATAAAACTCTAATAAAGGATTGTGCACTGCCCCATGTGTTGTTCATAATACCACGCTGACTTTATTAGTTGGTAATACACAAGGTGTTATTGGTTGATGGAGTCACATAGGTGCTGTTTTTTTATCCACATGTTTTATGCTTGGGACCCTGAAGACCTCACTGGAGATATAGAATTAGAAGATAAATGTCTTTAGTATAAGTGGAAAGATAACAGTGTTTGAAATTAATGTTCAAAATATGCATTATCAGATTTTTTTTCCTGCTGCAAAAAATATCAAGCAACTCAAATACCTAAATCACTACCATTACCAGTCTTCGGTGTGCTGGGGACCCCCTGAAGGACCCCAAATCCCAACTTGAGACCTATTAGACAAGCCTTCTGTGTCTGTCCCTGGCAGAGGGAGGAGCGGGGACTTTATATCGGCCAATTATAGAGCGGGAAGTGACTTTTACCTCTTCTGATTGGCCGGCTCGACCACGCAGTCTGGGGAAACAGGAAGAGACTTTCTGTCACGTTTGTTTTGCAGGGAGATGAGACAGGGACATCTTTCATACATCGTACGGACGCAAAAGAGCTTAATTGTAAGCCACAGTGCTGATTTATGCTGTTAAAGTTACTGTTAGAAAGCCTGGCATAACCTGCAGTTCAAAAGTTATTCGTAAACTGCCATGTAACACGCGCTACCTTTTTAGCAAGCTCGAGCACGCTTTCACTTACGAACCTCTATTTATTTTTTACGACATTATAAAAGCGCATTAGAAATTAAAATTTTCTTTCCTCTAGTTTGAAGATACCGAAGCATTTAAAGTATGGGTGCGATAATTACCTACGTTTCGGCATTAATTTCCTTAATTTAAAATCGCACATTAAGGACACGTGTTGCATTTGCGCACTCCCAGCGCCCTTTCTACTCAATTAATCACGCAGGTTTGACCAGGAGCTAGTGTAATGAGAAACGAGTCAAATGATTGACGAGCAGGAGGAAGCTGCCAGTGATTTTTAACAACACAAGCTGCTTATTGTTTGTTGTTCCTCACCGTGAAGAGCCGGGTAAACATCCAAACATTCAAGTAGTCACTTAGACTAGTGTACTGCACCGAAAACGGCACAAAGCAAACATGATAGCATTATTTTTAATCAGCAAAGACTATTAAGCCAAGGCCATTATTGCCAAAGTCCATTATTCTATCTATGAGTCTATTACCAGCTTGCTAAATGGCAGGCAGTGTGTTCAGCGCTTATCCAAAGTGCACTGTACCATTGTTTGGCTCAGAAATTTCTCGCCTTTATTGTCAGTTCAGGCAAACCCCCGATGAATACAGTGAGAGCTGCAAGAGTAGAAACAAGAAAGTTGAAGCAGACGCATTTGTGATCGCATACCATGACAGATGTGGTGGTGCTGGTGGTGTGTGTATGTGGAAAAAGGGGGGCAACAGAAAGTCTAAATGAAATACTGTAAATGCATGACTACTTTTTATCACATACCCCCGTTTTTAATCTAAAAAGAATACATATAAATATGTTCTAAAAGTACTGACTGCATTGAGCTGTGCATTTGTATTTAATAATTGCCTTAGAGCTGCACCATTTTTTAAAAATGTGATATTGGGATATACAATTTTAGAAAATAATTAAAAATGACAATCATAATTTTTCTAAGTCGTAAGTTGTTTTTTGTAAGACTAAAAAATTGCTTCACTATCACAAAGACAAAGGAAAAAAGGCAATTCTTCATTTAAGACAAGCTTGAATCAGTGAGTGCTTGGTATTTCCCCAGAATAAATAAATATCAGCATAAAATGATTATGAAAAGAGTTGCCCGTTGTAATTACCCAATTAATTGTTTCAGATATGGTTAGTTTCTGTTTTTTGATTAAAAATAATAATAATAATAAACTTCTCTCCAGGACTGTATGTATTGAGTGTTAGAAGTTTAAAGCACATTTTGAAAGGGTTGCAGTTTCTTTTTTTTCCTGTTATACGTCTTTAAATTTTTCTTTTCTGTTATTCAGACAAAACAATACATGTGAAAATATAATCTGTGACTCTGTGATGCACATTTCTTTTCGGTATATTTTATACTAAACAATTAGTTGCTTAATCTAGAAAATAATCACCGCAGAAGTATCTATAGTGAAATAATCATTAGTTGCGGCACATCACACAACAAACATGTGACTTGGAATACATGAATGTGAATTACATGTACCATTGAAAATGAAAAAGAAAGAGAGATGTTGTATTTGTACCCTTTAGACACTTTTCAGATCAAGGTTCCAGGAAGGAAAGGTTTCCTTGGTTGAAACTCTTACAATCAATGTGACCTTTATTTATTATAACCCCCATCTCTCAAAAACTCACATATAACATAGTCAATCATCTCTCCTTCCCTCAAAGTAAAAATAAAAAAGGAACTGCTGTCTGGTTATTGCCAGTATCCATCTCAGTCGTCAGAAAAGCTGCACGTTTTTGCTGTTGTTAAGGGCTGGAAACCAGAATCCCATCGGAGTTGCACCCTAAGGAACAAATTTAATGCTAGAAAAACATCCCGACCATCAACCAAAAATGACGGATTGAAAATAATGTCGAGCTATCTTGGGAATCCCCCACCAGACAAGGGAACAGACTGCATTGTTTTTCTCATTTATGTGATATATAGAACAGAAAGAGGGGGAAAAATGGGCGATTTATTGGTTAGATAGGCGTATTCTTTTCCATGCACAAAAGAAATATTGGATAGTAATGTAGGGATCAAGTCACATCATGACATTGTTTGGAGGCTAGGTGTTCAAATATGTAAGTCATCATCTGTTGGTGGCCCGCTAGGTTTTCAATAGATCATTCAATGCAAATATGTGTGGGAAATTGTGAAAGTTGCCACATGAATATGTCAATGAAGGGAGTGTAATTTGTGCTTCCTTAGCAGGGCAGCGAGATGAAGAAGCAGAGGGAGAGCCAGTGCACTCAGAAGACCATCTCATTGCTGAGCCCCCTGGGGACGATCCAAGTCAGTGGATGTGAGAATGGTGTGCACACCATCCAGATCCTAATGGATGTCGCACCTGCTGAAAGGTACTGTACAACAGCCGGGCTGGTGACGTGATAAACAAAGGTGTGAAATTTACAGGCGGACAGAATCCACTCCTGTGATGGAGTGCCACCATTCCTCATTGGAAGCAGGGCATTTTTGTAGATCCCACAAGAAATATCCTGGAGAAAGTTGGGCAAATATGAGCAGGCACTAGAAATATGAGGGGCACTAGAATACAGTTGGGCTTGAAATTAGATTTCTGATGGCATGTGGTTGTGATTCTTCCTGCAGTATATTTGAAATTTCAGAAAAATAACTTGTTTATTACCCCCAGGGGAGTTGATTAGAGCTGATGTCTGTAGGGTCAGCAAAGGCCATGGGGAGCGTGGACTGTTCGCTCCTGTTTATTTATGTTCCCTCCAAGTTGTATGCAGTAGTTGTGAGTGTCAACCGACACTCACAAATGTAATATGTGATTGCATTTCATGCCCTACCCATCCCTCAAAATTGTTAGAATGTTGACAGTCTTACTGAAGCGATTGAAACTGATTAAACTCGGCGTTAATAACTACTTATTCCTTATTTTTACAGGTCCACATCCTACAGCTCAGATTAGTTTTGATTAGATTGAAATTAAATATCCATGTATCGCAGATTCACATTTGATAAACTTGAATGGTTTGGGAAATTAAACCATTTCCAAATGCACCCGGATAGGAAGCTATCCTTTTGAAAATGTATGTTCAAATTCTAATTTATGGAAACCCATTAATGACCTTGTATATTATACCTCAACATGTGTTTCCTTCTTGACTGTCTGCTATTTCCTAAAATTCATCAAGCAGTAAAAACATTCAACTTGTTGTTAATGAGTTGAAGTGAGAAAATTAATAATATGGAATTTTGATTATGGAAGATGTCCTGTAACCATGCGCAAGCACCTTTCTCCGTCTCCTTGTGAACAGGGTTTAATTTGTGTGTTCAGGTTCAGTAGGAATATGCAAATGAATTTAATGATTCGCATCACTAGATCATTTCTCAGTTTAATATCATTTGCTATGTCGGTCATAAGTGATGCTTCGATCACATCGCTGTCTGTATGTTCTCAGAGGTGTGAGCAAGAAATCATTAAACTAAATGTTTAGATTTTATCTCGACCAGTTGAATGCGGTCTTATTGTCACAGGACAGGGGAAGCAGAGCCGCCTCAGATATATGGAGTAACGCAATGTAAACAGGCATTAAGGGAGGCGAGATAAAGTGACAAAATATAGGCTTATCTTTGCAACCGGCTTTACATGTAGATCTCACAAAAGCCTGCCTGCAGCAGTAATAGTTCAAATCAGCCATTTCCATTGATTTATTTATGACATACTAAACAAGGCTCTTTCCAGCTTTGGATGTGGTGTGGTGCGGGCTTAGGAAGTCAGTGTGATAAATGATCTCTTAGAGCATATTTTGGATAAGGGAAATAGATAACATCTATGCATAACACAAAGGCAGACCTACGGTAGTATGTTTGTGAGCAGGTCGAAGCTTTGTAGGCTTATACGACTCTGTTTGCTTTCTTTTTTCCCCCCCCACAATTCACTATTGGTTGGTGTTGAACAGCTGGTGCAGCAACAATAGCATTCGTGGCATTGATAGATAGTTATTGATAAATGCCATTATAGCTACATAAACGCCCTTGAAGTATTGCTTACACACCATGACCGTCAGCTCTTTCTAATAGAAACGTCTCAAGCCCCTTTTGCTTCCTAACTGATCTTAGGAACATTTCCTAAAATCAACCTCCTCTGCCAGTCTAACGACAGCCCTGAAGGCACCATCAGATGAACAAATTCATTACATCTCAACAACCCCTGTTGGGGCCCTACGCACCAGCCTCCCTGTTAACCAGCTTTTCCCCCCCTTTTAGTTTTTAGCATGGCCTCAGCGTTCACAGAAAAATGATACGCATTTTGTTTACAGGAGATTACTATTATCTGAAATATGATGCTTCTTGCCTCTTTCACACTGAGCACAGACACATAATACAGAGGAAATCATAGAGTACTTTTTTATTAGGGTGAAAAATGAAAAAAGGGCTGGACTCCTGCCCCGAGACATTTTGTGAGCATATTATTTTACAATGCTTTGATCAATTTGTCTGTCAAGCTGGCTGAGATGTGGGGGAGCAGGAAAAAAGCAATTTAGCTTGTGAGGTCCTCAATAGAAATGTACTACAGGAGCCTGTGTATGACATGTTGCATTAGAACCTGAGTAGCCTTTATTGCCTGATAATGTCGCAAGGCAATGCTGATATCAATCACCCTTTAACAGCCAGTATGATGTGTTTTTATGAAAAGAAAAAAATAATGCATGAAGCATTTCTTGGAAAATAATTGATTTAATTCTGAGCTGAGGGATTTCTTTCTTTTAACAACATAAAAAATATTGTGTTGGAAAAAACAGGCACAAAATGTGCTAGGAGCTAAAAATTGTTAAGAACAAGCTCTTTGCATATGCTCCTATAGAAAATTGTAATTAATTTTACACGGATAAACATTCTCATTCTCAGCCTCATTTGCATATAGATATAAACAATATATTTGTGCATCTGAATTCCCAGCACACTTGAGTCACGTGGGCTGCCTAAAATCCTAAGTGGCTAAAACCAAAAATTATCATTATATTTCCCAGGCCATAAATCCGCCTTTTTTCTCTGACACAAAGCCTTATAAATCTGTGTCTGATTTTTCACATTGCACATTGTTTTTAGTTAATGATTTTCATCTGTTTGTTGTTGCTGTGATAGTGGGGAAATGTACCATATGCTCCGGCAAAAGACAAATGATTAGCAAATGAAATTCTGGACAGCTGTCTGACTGAAAGCGTTTGGTTGATAGCATTCTGCTACCATAATTAGCTTAAGCTTTGGGTTAATTAACTTTCTACCTGGATATGCATAATAATAGCATTCTGCAGAAAGCCAAGGAGCTTCCAGTATATCAGCAGCAAAGGCTGGCTTTTTATTTTGTATTTCGGCTGCATATTTCAATTTCAAGAGGCGATTTAGCTCGGGAGCATCGTCAAATATTGTAGATTTTACTCCCCAAGCCAGATAATTCTGAAACAATAGGGGTGTATTATGTGGCAGAAATGCCATTTCTGAATGTAATTAAAGCGGATGAAAGCAATCACCAATTTTTAAACGCTTTTGTCTAGCATGAGGCCTACTTGTAAAAAAATACCCATCAAGAGGAGAAAAGAGGCACGAGAACCCCCAAGTCCTTATATAAGAGGCCTTTGAGACTGAAGTGAAGTACAACAGTAATTAGTCTTTTGTATGAATTTTGCCGGCCATGCTCATGATTAGTTAAGCATATGAGAGGACTGCAGGACTGCATTGGTCTTAAGGAGGAGGGTGTTAAACTCTATTTATCACCAGTTATCCTCACAGCTTTCCATTATCACTGACAACACTGGATGGGGCCTGAGAACAGCCTAATTGTTCTGAGGTGGAGTGTTTTTGTGTCAAACCCGTCACCCCAGTCACATTGGCATTCATAAGCAGCCAGACATTTTCCATCTATCTAGCCCTAATACCCAAGCTGTCACAACAGCTTTTACACACTACCAACGCTAGTGTGAAATATCTGAGGTGATGCATTTATCGTTTTTCTCACACTCATGTAGTGTTGTGAATCAATGTCCTGGTTCACACTGAATAGCAGTATGGTAAATGTGTTCCCTGTTTGGGGCCTGTTTACATGATGTGCTCACACACATGGAACCATATCAACAACTTATGGGGTTGTTGTTTTTTTTTATGATAATTTCCTCTACGGCTCCTCCATCTCTTTCTTTCTCTTTTTCTCTCTCTTTTATTATTAGTCTGACACACTATTTTAAATAGAGACCAATACAGGTGCTGATTCCTGAGGAGGAAACATTTTCTATGTGGATTTTTGTAATGATTTTACACCAATTTGATTGTGTAAATATAATGATAAGGCTTCTTTCTTTAAGAGATTTAACAGCTTTATCATATATTATTATGCCTTTTTCATACAATGTATTATATTATCAACTACCTCTTAGGATGAAAAACAAGAGACTAAACCATCAGTACTGTATGTTCATTATAATCGGATTGCTGATATTTTAATAAGAATAAATAAAAATATAAAATTAATAAATAAATAAAAGCAAAATGAATACTTGACACTATATCTTAATTATGTGTTTTTATTGTTTTCTGCATTATACAGTGTTGGTAGATACTAATATAGCTGTGATAAGCTGATATAAGCAGCAGTATGATGTATTGGTCAGGCGAGAATCCATTTGAATTATTATATTTAATAATGCATGCTGAAGTTTTCTTTTGACTGATATGGATAACTGATAATTACCTTATTCCAATACTGAAAAAGATAAATAACTAATCATGTCACATTTTTGTATCACATTTATACACACCTAAAGGGTGCGTAGATGCAGGGAGTAAAGGTTGACTAATTAAAAATTCCACAGCTCTGACCTTATCAGATCTAACAAATTACAATTTTAACACACCAGAAACAACCGGCAGTTCTGACTCCTTAAATGTAAATTTATTTCTCTTGTGAAGAACATTAAAAAAAAAACATCATTTGGATTTAATCTAACATTTTTTCTAAGAATTCAAACTAAATTGCTGCTAAATAAACTGCTTAGATTTGTAACTAAAATGCTTTGTCATACAAACAGTGACCTGCTGAGATATTGAATGAAATCATCAATAAAGCAGAGGGGGAGACTTTTTGACGTGGTCCCTTTAGAAATGGTATGAATAATTCATTGTGTAATGATATTCAGATGATTTTTGTTCTATTTTTTACTGCGGCCTTAGAATATTGTTTTGCATGTTGTGAAGTGCAGTACTCAGCTGCGTATTCATTAAGGTGCTGCTCCCACTGGCCCTAGGACCCATCTGTGCTCTATGTTTATGCCTCCATCTCTCGGGACCGTCCCAATCAGCCTGCATGTGCCATTTCCTGTGTAAACCAACACCTGTGTAACACACTACCTGTAAACCGCCCCACACAGACGAGACACTGACATTCACTCAGATGAAAATCTGCAAATGTTGTGGTTTCTAAAGCAGAACCTCCAGGGTGAGGACAGGAGCCGAGCGAGAGTTCCCCTTCACTGTGGAGATGCAGCTAAAAGCGGCTCCTGCTTTTTTTTTTTTTTTTTCTTTTTTCTTTTCTTTTTTCCATGCTGTCGACCGGGAAGTTTTTCCTGCGTGAGGGTTGTGCTAGTTTGTTTTTAGAACTTGATTGGATTCTATATCTGCAACATGCAGAAGTGTACAGTGTGTGACATACTGAGGCAATATGCAGAGAGATGATTCCGCTCTGACATCTTGGAGAGGAGTACGAGTCAATTATGCCCAAGTGTTGTTCTTGCTTATCTTCCTGCGGCACCAAACAAGGATTTAGTCAAGGATTTAGGGGTGAGGGGGCGGTGGTGGGGATCATGGTAAGCGGTTCACAACAAAACACTCAAAACTCCTGGGAGCGGGCACTGATTTAAAAATAAATTACAGAAGACGAAGCGCTAACACTCAAGGGCCCTCAGCAGTGCTGGCGTACACAGGTGAAGATTAGCCTCCTCGCTAATCAGAGGAACAAGGCAGTAATTTGCTCTGAACACAGACAGTAATTAGGACTTGGTGACACTGGATTCCCATAATGCCTTTGTGCTTGACGTGGTCAAATTTTGACAGAGGCTATCCATGCAGGGTCACTGTCCCTCCAGTCTCTCGGCCCTCTTCAGTTGAGGCTCTAAAAGGTCCCTGCAGTTACAGGGGATCCCTAATGTACTTTATGCCTCCCTCACTGGCTCCTTACCATTCGGGTAATTGGAATCTCTTACTATGGCACTTGAGAATAGAGGCTAAAAACACTATTTGAAACTGCTCAGTAGTCTGTTGTAGATAAACATTGCTGCGTCGGGGTGTGGATACACTACATAATGGAGTAAGAGTTAAGGCTCTGGTAATACATGCCTTCACTGACTCCTGTGGCTAGCCAGTTGGGAGAAGACCTAATTGTTGTGTGCTTTGTTGCCTACTCTGCAGTATTTTACCACCACCTTTATGTATTGGATTGAGTGTTGCGGCCTCTTCGGTGGACATTCGCTAATAAGAGTTGTTGGATATCTAGAGAGCCGTTTATCCGGCCGAGTTGTTTTTATTTTGAAACAGCGGAGCACAAAACGCGCGCCCCACAATGGAAAAGGATGCATTCCTTACAGCTTAGCACTCCAAAAGCTCTCGACTTTAGTGCCGCAGTAGCTAGATAGGCATCTGAATGATCTTCAAATGGTTGAACGAGCTGCATTGAGCAAGTGGCTTACAATTGTATCACAGCCTTTGGCTCAGAGACCATCAGGATCTTGACATTCATAGAGACATGCTGTATTTTTTTTCCCTTTTTAGACAGTCATTTTAGGCTTTTTTCATGCTCTCTTGAGTCTTTGACGTCTCTGAGTTAAGTATCTGCAGCTATAAGGCTGAGGAAAATATTGGACTGCTCTTGGCCTTTTCTATTTCATCCTCTGACCCGCCATGTTACCCATGATCGGTGAAGGAGAACTCTGGCAGGCTGTGTCAAAAGTGACAGCCGATCGAGTCAGGATGAGCGCCATCACGCTTCACAGGATGGAGGCATGAGTTCTGAGTTTTTCCCCTTTTTGTGCAATATACCATTACACCCTTCGCCAGATTCCTTTCAATTAGATCCTGTGGTTAACCTGTTTCATTCTTACGTCTGCGGCTGATAGAAAAAGTCTCGCTGAAGTCTTGTGTAACTAGAGATATGGAATATGCCAAAGGGAAAATCGACAAATTTAATGTCAGCTTTTCTTTTTTTTTCTGTTCCTTTGTCTCCTTTGATTGTTTCCTTCAGGATGAATGAAATAACCTCCAACATTATATAAATGCTCAATTCATTCTTTATATTAGAGGTGGAAAATAGGTAGAACTCCAAATGACTCCCACTTTACGCAGCAATGATTTATGGTAATTGGAAATTGATTGTGACAGGAGCACAATATTAGAAATTTTCTCAAATCACAATCTTCTATCAGGGGAAATATTCTTTTTAGTGCAGCAGATCCTGGCTAGTTTGGAATTAGTTTCTTATTTCCTTACCTGTGATGAAATAGTAAACGCCTGAAGGACGTTGAAAGAAATGTGATTTTAACTAGCCAAAAGATAATAAATAACAATTTTGCTCTAACCGCATTTGAATTGTTTATTCAAACTTAAACAGTCTCGGTTAACACAGTTATTTCAAATACTGTTTGTGATTACTACTTGTTAAGTTTTTATACGGGGCGGTGCAAAACAAGGATTGCTCCTCCTTTGAGAGTTTCTTTATAATAAGCCCGACATTTATCGCACATCTCTAATCTCTCATTTGAAGGGCAAAGTTTCTAATGTGCCTGTCTGGACACTATAAAGATCATATGATGCTGCTTGATTTGTAATTCACTGAAGCGACTGGAAATGTTGCCAGCGCAGGAGCTACATCTCCACTGCCCACATGCTCTTTAAAAACAATCCCCCATTGCACCTCGAGGTGACAGACTTCAGCTCGACTGATGTTGTTCTACTTTTATTTATTTATTTTGGTGTTGTTTACCGGCCATAACATGTACTGCATTCCATTAACTTTTACTACTGTCAATGTTGTATCACTCAAAACACCTTTTGAAGCGGGCGCATCCATAACGGAGGGCTGAGGGGAGAAGAAAATTAGCCACGGTGACAAGTCTGAAGTGTGAGCTGGAGGTCAAAGGTGCCAAGCCTTAAGCAAAGGTGCTCTAGCCTTTGTCCGGTAGATTGTAAGGGCCTGCGGGTCCAACAGGAACATTTCCACACACAATATCCCCGAGCTGTCAGTGTGCAGCGGCTGGAACATCCTCTCAGAGAGAAAGAGGGGCTGTGGAGGGGTAGAGGAGGTGGTGGTGGGAGGAGGCGCGCTGGAGGTGGAGGGAAGGTGGAGGGGGGGGGTTGTAGAGAGGGAACAGTGGCCTGAAGATCCTTGCAGAGAGAAAGAGAGGTGGGGGGATGGTGGGTGTGTGTGGTGGGGAGCCAAAAGAGCTGGAGTGGGAGGATAGAGAAATAGAGAGGGGGAAATGAGGAGGGAGAGCTGGGGGGGAGGAAGGGGAGGGATAGAAAGGAGAGACAATGACAAGTAGGGGCTGGCTGGGCACTCACCCATGCCGACAGAGATTGCCATGAGCCATGGCCATTGTTTGAGCAGGTCTCAGCACAGGACCCGCCGGTGGGTTTCCGAGTTTTCACCACTCAACTATAAACTGCTGTGCGGTTTATTTAGAAATGAGAGTATTTACACCTTTTACTGTATTTACACCCACTGTTAAACGGCACCCAGGAGATTTTCATCACACAGCCACAAACTAGCAGGCAGAGCGGTTCCCTGAAAACTGACCTGCTCAGTCATAACACTCCAGTAAACCTCAGCTTCACATGTCCAATATAAAACGTTGCTCAAACTGTGACCTGCAGAAGTGTAAAAACACTTTAGGGCCGTGTTGTTACGGCGGGCAGGAGAGAGACGGTCTGTGTGTTTAACAAAGTAAATGTCTATTATTAATACCATACAGGATAAGCCAATTTTGAAAAAGGGGCACTTAAATGGTGATATTATTTATTTATAAGTCCTGTACACCAGTTAATGGAATTGGCGGGCCTGCTTTAGATCCGCAACACAGCTTGAGGTCCACTTTGCAGTAATGCACATGCTAAGAGAGGACCTTCCCAGTAGGGTCTTTAAGTGTCAAATATGGGTCAGTCTGCTTGCATTGACCTGGGGGGTGGTCAGCAGCGGAGAGAAATTCAGCTGTTAAGTGATGCCAACTCAACCATCGGCAAATTCCTCCAAGCATCTACTCATGCTAAGATGCACGTCCAAGTGTAGTGCTTTGCTGGCCAGCACGGCTCTGGCCAAAAAAATCCATTTATACTTGTCATGAACTATAAACTAGACCCAAGCAGAGTTGAAACTGTTGTTAACGCTGCGCTCTTAACTTTTCTGTAACAGCTGCGAGACTTTTGAAAACTCTGTTCTTTTTTTTTTTTCAGAAGCCTGTTCTGCTTTCTTAAAGTTGTTTGAAATAAACTGTTAGCGCCGTTCCTCATGACCCGACAATGTTTTCTTTCATACTCTATCATGCTGCACTTCATATCTACTGTAACAAATGCCTCCATTACTGTCTTTTTATTTTCTCCCTCTGCTTTTCACAGCTCCGATATTCGTCGCAGCTCTGTGACAGGAGCCGCGGCGAAATGCAGAACTTGAGATTTTAAACACGTCTTGATTAACAACTTTAGTTTCACTCAGCAAATTATGCCATCTTGCATCAGTGTCACCCGTGGCATGTTATTACACTCTTGTGACATATTTTAGCACTGTTCAACCAAGAATCTGGTATTATGATTGCTCCTCTGATCCCCACCTCAACTCCCCATCCTGCCTTATATCCCTCACAGGAGCAGCGAGGCCCCCCTGAGCTGTGTGGTCAACGATAGCCCGGCAGAAACGAGCCCCGAGTTGCAGCGCTGCGTTGAATGGCTCCAGGCGTACTTCAGTGAGCCGCAGACCACTGGGAGTCTCCCGCTCCCTGCCTTTCACCACCCCGCCCTGCAAGGAGGTCTGTCATGGATAAATATTTGCAGAGCCATGACTGGGATCAGGCTTTCACTCTTAATTGTCAGTTACATCACTTACACTCACTGGCTCACTGTGTTATAATGAAGTATTTTATGGCTGAGAGAGAGAGAGAGCGAGGGAGAGAGCGAGTGCGGAGGAAAAGCGAGTGAGTGGGTGAGCGAAAGGAGAGAGAACAGAACACAGAGCTGTAACTTGGTTCAGTAATCTGTGGCAGCTCTTACCACGCGTGTTAGTCTTGGCAAGCTTTTCCATGATTCTTGGCACATTCTTTGAAACTGATCGAATTCCACTCTTGACATTTTCAGACAGGAAGCTTTTTTTTTTCAATGACAACATGTGAATGGTGGTAAAGTTTGAATGAGCTTATTGTTGGCTTGACCAGTCACCTAGGGCGAATAAAACGAAAGCACCCCAAAAATGGACAATTAGTGTCCTTTCGACTGGTAGCTGTGGCTGCAGAGCGAGTGATTAAGTGCGCCGAGGAAAAAAAATGAGGAATTAATTATCCCTGGCGCTTTTGTTTCGAGGAAAACAAACAGCACTAGCAGCCTGACAACTCACTTTTGAAATCATAAACTTATCGCGCTCGTGCCGTTTTTCAAAACAATTACGGGCTATTTCTTTGTCACACTCAGACGCTCGTTGCATTTTAACTTAAAGATTTTCAGAAGCGCTCATTTAGACCCAGAAGCACACCTACGCAGGGAGGAAAAAAATAACTCTAATATATGCATTTAACAATTGTGCCTCTCTTCCCCTGCAATCAGGCCTTAGTTGCTCTCTAATTTCATGCAGATCTGCAGTGCTTGAGTGATGGCATTTTCAATGAGCAGGTACTCCATCGAGACCCTGTATACAGCTATGAGTCCCACGCTCCCGCAAAGGCAATGCAGAAATACATCAGGACCAATTACGATATCAACTTTCAGTGTGATTCCCTTCGCCACCAAGTGCTTGTGTACCAGCCCCAGGCTCTTTCAAATCGCATCTCATCTGAAGTCTTTGGGGTTTTAATTAAATTTCAGGATAGATGGAATTCTTCATTAGTACCTGATCTGAATAGGTGATTGTGCTGTGTTCCACCTCTCTCCCTCGCCTGTTGTTTTGGGGCTCAGTAAATACAGGGTTTAGGCTTAGATTGCTCTCAGTAGTCAGAACCATAGGCCATGCCAGTATAAAAATGTTAAATGTGAGCATCAAGAGTATTTGTCTTTTGAGGCAGGAAAATGGAAGGTTTTTTTCTTTGCTTGTTGATTCACAAATATTAAGGATTTTTTTTTTTTGCCTTACTGCTGTACAAATTCCTACTCGATCCAGTCATGCAGCCCCTTCCTTCCTGCCTGGGAACACGCAAAAAAAAAAATACAAGTTTAATCAGGTCATTACAATCTGTGACAACCAACTTTTGTTTGCTCAGTTATCTTGTGGGAGAACCTGAGCGCGACAGCGCTCTCGCAGCACTTGTCATGTAATATTGAGTTGTGACCTTCACTTGAAGTGTTGCCATGTTTATTTACACATTTCTGACAAAACAAGCCACTTTTCATATTAGCTGTCATGATATACCTGAGCAACAGAGGTGACATGAAAGGAGACGCGAGGTGCTTTTTCTATACTGCCTGACTGATTGTCATGTGGAACATCACACGCAAGTTTGGTCGTCAGAGGTGCAGGAATGGCGAGTGCGTGCACGCGTCATGCTCGGTGAGCTCCTGTGTGTTTGTGTGCGCGTGTGCACTCGCATTAGCCCCCTCAGAAAAACACAGACGCCATCATGGCTTCTTAAAACGATGCATATTCTTATCTCATTAATTATACATCCATATGTAACAGACGAGAGGATCTTAGTCTCGGTAAGCGGCACAGGGAATATGCAGGGAGGGGGCCAGGCAAAGGGGGGGAAGGGCGCTCTTCAAAGCCCAAATGACTGTGTTCCTGCAGGAGGCTGAACCTCCCCCTGTGCACAGCACAGGGCGAGATGAGACACTCACCAGGACTCGCCCCTGTGATGTGGAGAGGAATTAGGGAAATGAACGTTTTCAGAATATCGAATAATCAGAGAATCATCAGCACCCCGTCAGCCTTCAAAAGTATGGATCCCTCAAGACTCAAGAGACACTTTGACTGGGAGTCAAAGTCTTCCCTCCCATTAGACACAAAGGATAATGAGGTAGCTACATTTCCACTATTGTCTTTTTATTCTCACAACCATAACTGTCAGGTGGAAATCATCTCCCCGAAATCCATCATTAGCTGTCCTGATGGAATTCAGTTTATAGTGGTTGTTTTTTTCTCGTTTGAAATTGCTCTCATATACAAAATTATGAGCAAATCAATCATATATGCCAATACCTTCATAATCACTAGATGTGTTCGATTTTAGTCCAGGTCAGTGTGTCTCTGCCTCTGCAGTGGCCCTATCACCTGGTAGGTAATGACCTGTGACATAATTATGGGATGTCTGTAAACATGTAAGTGGTTCCTCTCAACTTTTATTTAAACAATTGACATCACTGCACCCCGATCTAAAGAGGGTCCTGACCCCAGACACACCGTATTAGGCTCTTTATGAAGTATGGGGCTAGGGGACCGCTCTCCAAATCATTGCTGGTCACCTCGAGTGACCCGCAGGAAGTCTCTGTCACTAACACTGATGAGGGCAAAGTTCTTTAACCCCTGCGCCGGCAGATGAAAGCGCACACACTTGTTTTTTTGTCCAGAACTGTTGGAGATGCGAAACCTTCCAGGAGAAACAGCTGCTGAAGATTTATAAAAGGTGTAAACAGACACACACACACACACGTCGCTTGTTGCTCGGTCTGCTCGTAGGCGAGAGTGCTCCGCCGCGGCGTCTGCTGGCGTGACACTGACTTTGGTTGTTTGTCAATAACGGTCGCATCAACAGGGATTTGTCATAGCCATAGTCTGGGCAAGTTGTCATCTCGCCATCAGTGACAAAGCGATATCAATATGAACCAAGCACATCATGTGGCCAAATCCGAGCTTTATGAGGGAGAATAATGCATAAAAGAAATTTCAGGGGTGTATCTTATCTGCTCATAACATTAAGTCTGTCTGCGTAAGAGCCCGTCATCTCGTTGACAGCGTGATTATTACCTGAAAAATTATTAAACAGTACCTACGGGCCTTGTTCAAGACAAAGAACTCACATGGGTGCGCATCAATCAAATATATCCCCTTTAGGTTTTACACTTATTCCCCCCAGTTTAGGCAAATTGCCTTGTTCGCGTGGCTTTGTGTAGCGGAGAGTGACTATAAGGTAGCGAGGGAGCCTGGGGAGCAAAGGATGTTCACTCTGTAGAAGAGAGACAGGGGTGTGACATGTTTTCACACAATGCCAATTTAGAGGGATTTCTCATAGATCACTTGTCATGTGCTCTCTTAGACCATATAAATGAGAGAGAATGGGAGATCACTAATTGAATTTTCATGACTGAGTACATGTATGTACTAGAAGAATTTTCACCCCCTCTTGATAACGAGACTATTGTTCCCCATCTTGTACCCGGTGCAAAAAAAAAAAAAAAGAAAAAAAAAAGTGTTGTTCACTTGCTACACAAGCTCCCTGCATCGACGTCTGAAGGTTTCAAGATGCTTCACATTTCCCTTTTTACTTTAGCAATCAGAGCTACACAAACATGCCTCTCAGTCACTGCCTGGTAATCCAGAAAAAAAAGATAATGCTACTGCTAAAGTGCTAATGAAATCAAAGCCGTTAATGTGGTCGGTTAAGCTGCGGATGATTTGAAGAATTCCGCCATTTAAGTGAAGATGATATAATGAATCTACTCTGAATAGAAAGCAATTAAAAGGACAAATTGGTCTGATTAACCTCAAAGTCATCCCACTGCCACAAATGGTGTGCAACATTCAAATTATTATTATTAAAAATCTGGAGCAGATTTGCAGTCTTTTTGGCCTCTCTTAATCCTTTTAAATGAAGGAGCGAACTTTTTTAATTTTAGCTGTGACCTTTCAAAGCATAACCTAGATTTTTCTGCCATAGAAATAATTTTCTCACATCAGCTTCTGTAGCATGTTAATACAAGCTCTAAGGTCAAATTGAGGGACTTCTATGTATTTAGTTGTTTTAATGAGTATTGTGAAGAAAAGCGAGGGAGTCCTCCAGAGCCCCTCGGAAGGAGAACCGGATCTCAAACATGTGGTTGGATGTGAAGGGGAACTATTAAGTGGATCAAAATGTGGGGACGTCTCAAACTTTTGATTCAAATTCAAAACACCCGTTTGTTTGAAAGCAGTAAAATCGGCGTACTAAAGTGTTGCCTTGTTGTCATCAGCCTCTCAGGCAGCTGTCTAATTAAATGAAGAACTCCTCGCTTCCTCTGTTCTCTCCGTCTGTCTCTCCCTCTTCCTCTCTGTCCCTCCGCTTTTGTGGCGAAGACGCGTTCACCAGCCGCGTGCTGCAGGTACTTCTGAGAGACGTGAAGTTTGGAGAGACGGTGTCGTACAAACGCCTGGCTGAGATGGCGGGAAACCCCAGAGCGGTGCGGGCGGTGGGAGGAGCCATGAGGAGGAACCCGGTGAGTGAGACTGACATTGATTGACAGGCTTCTCTCTTATTTACTTTATGTAGCCATGTTGAGAAAGTAATCATTGTTATTAGATTATTATTAGATTTTAATGACATGTGAACCTGTGTGTGCAGTGGACAAACAGTAAAGCTGCATATTGTTAAAGTTAATTAGTCATTTTGTTAGACACCATGACATTACTTTACATTAGTTATTTGGTCAAAAATTAATCTGCAGCAATTCATTTTGGGTCCCTTTTCTCAGCATAAAGTCTAATTATTCCCAAAGCTATAAAAATGTGCAGATTTGCTGCTTTTTTGATAAAGAAAATAATCAGTATGTTAGTTAAATAAAAAATACTTAAATATCATGTTATTTGGATTGTGTGACAACTGTACATGATTTATATTTGATTTAAAGGTTTAACATGAATATGTTGTGCTGTAATTGCATATAAAGGTGGAATGGATGAATATAATTATAAGTGAATTAATTATCAAACAAATTCAGATACAAATGATTACATAGACACTATTCTGAGCATTAAGTTAAATATATATACTTAAATACAAAAAATGCCCCAAATCTGATCACATAGATTTTCAGCTCATCTGCTTTGTTTCAATTTCCTGAAGAGCGCTACCCACAACAAAGTATTTGTGCTCTCCACCCGAGTTTTCCAATAAAATAAGTTTTAAAAAAATCTCAGTGATGCAGGATATGTAATCTAAACTGTAGGTGTGTTTGAATATGTGCAACGGCGAAATAAACGCCTCCCTGCGAGAGCGGCGGAGAAGTAAAAGTCTACCTACAGCACAATTTTAAGCCCACACCTTTTGTTCCTGTGCTCTCAAGTCTTTACTGTAGATGTTCGCTGCAAATCTCCGATTCTTGTAGGAAACCTGGCCCGCATCATTTCGCCCATGAATCCACTGTGTACAAAATGGAGGGCTAGAGGGCAAGTGGTGTGTCTTCTTTTGATCAAACCCTTTGATCAAAGCCCGTTTAGCTCTGCCCATGTAGTGCTGTGGGCACCACCGGTGTGCTCTGTGAGGCAGAGCACACTTCTTGTACAGAAATACAGCCAGTGAGATGCTCTCCCTCATATGTGCGGTGAAGGAGCTTGTTTACATCCTCGTGTTTTTCTGCTGACCCTGTTTTTGATTTCAAGGAGGGAAGTCATTTAGAATTTTGGAAAAAGATAGAATTAATAGAAATAAACCACACAAAAGGCAATTGTGTGCTTTTAATACTGCCCTGGTTTTTTAATGTGTTTTATATATTACATTAGCCAATGGCGTTGCTTTTGGATGGCTGTATAATACCTCTCAGTCTCATGTTTTACAGACACTTCCTTCCTTTCGTCAGGGAGGCTGGGAGCCTGAGCCCTCAGCTCCTGATACAGATCCAGAGTCAGATTGTCAGTGTCAATTACTTGTCAGTAGCGCTGCTCCACTCAGGCTTCAACTGTGAAAAGCTCAGTGTGCTCAATCGATCCTCGCCTCTCTGTGGCACTTCTTCTTCACCAGGATTTGAGTATTGATAAGCCTGGCGTAGTGCTCTTTTCCCCCCAAGTGAAGAGGCAGATCCGCAGGCCTTGAGGGTACCCTGCTCTCCCTCCAAACCCGGGGAACAGTATTGATCCGAATACTCGAGCAGTATTTCTCTGTCTGCAAGGTTAATCTGGGGCTCGGAAAGTTTTATTGCTGTTGATATGGGAGCGGGTTTAATGATGGATTTGAACTGAAACACACGGCATGTCCAACTTTTATATGAAAGACCGGAGCCGCCGCCATCATTTCGGTTTAATTGGAGGAATGCAGCGACAATGCAGCAGCAGTTTGGATGTTTTTGTGTTGAGTGTAACGAGAAGGAAACGAGGGCAGCATTAAGAATATTTTAAAAGGAATAATTGCTGTGATTCATTCCAACCATTGCCACTCTTCTTGTTCTGAATTCACAATGATCGAAGTGTTTTAGGCTTGCTTGTTTAATCTTTCTCCAGCCATTTAGTTTACAAAGAACTCGGGACCCCCCTGGCAGTCGTCTGCAACAAGAGTAAACGCTCCACCGACTTCCTCTTTTTAATGATCACAGGGTTATCAGATCTTAATGTTGACACCCTCTCGATTGAATATTCATCCTGCTGGTGTTTTTGCCCATTAATTTTTGATTGCTTCTTTGCTTTACACTATTAAAGAGTAAAAAACATTTATACCCAAAGACTGAGCCATCACCCTGAATGTGGATTTGTGCAGGATCAAACCAGACACTTCTGGTGTGACACTTTGTTTTCATGCAGTGCAGGAACATAAAAAGCAAAAAAAAAAAAAAAAGAAAGGAAGGAAAGGAAAGTGCAGATTCATATTTTCTGCACGTTAGTTACTTTTAAGTCGCACCGTTTATGTGGTAAATCAGAGATTCTTTCATACATAATACATATCTACTATCTCCAACTGTTGTGTTTCTGTGACGATAAATGTCAACCTGAGAATAAGGAAGCTCCAATCTCTATTTCTGTTGGGCTTTTTTTAAAATATTAGTGTTGCACTAACACATCATAGTTTTGCGGTAACAGCTCTGATCCTTTATGGTATTTCTATTTTTCAAGTTTTCTGCTGAAAATATGCCTCCTTTCTGAATTTTTAAATCGGAAAAATCGTTTCAGGAAAAAGTAGAAGCACATCTTTTTAAAAGTGACTCTGTTTGCACGTAAAAAAAAATGTCCTTGCGTAATATTTGCAGATAACTTCAACATGTTTATTTCCTCAGAGTTGATTTTTTTTCTCTCTCTCTGCCTGTCCGTGCCAGGTTCCTCTCCTCATCCCCTGCCACCGAGTCATTTCTAGCAGTGGACAGAGTGGGCCGTACATGAGCGGCAAGGGCGACCATCTCAAACAATGGCTGCTCACCCATGAGAGGCAGGGAAGGGAAGGCTAAAGCATGACAGAGGCCAACTGTCCTTCATTCAGCACACACACACACACACAAGGCCGGGATTTTTTTTTAAATTTTTTTTTTAAGAGCACAAAACAGGGCCATAAAGTTTAGCGTGCTTGGCACACTCTGTGGAACAACTGGAGCTGCTTGTAGTTTACTCAGTTCAGTTTATTCTCCTTTTTTAAATCTAAGAATAGAGATGCTGCATAGTTAATGTGATACAGAGTTGTTGCAGAATTAGAATGTACAAAAATAACTTAAACAGAGAACAGTAGGAATTACAAACATATGCTCCCGTGGGTCTCCGTTGCGTTTGCCAGATAGTGCTGGAATGGTTTTTCTAAAGAATTATTATTCCCTTAAAAATATGTCTCTTGCATTGTTGTTGTTGTTGTTTTTTTTTTCCTAAGCAGAATTAGTCTTTGTACCTCTCGTTGGTTTTTTAATTTCCTGCCAAGTGAATGCTTTGTTCAACATCCAGTGATAAAGGCTCTGAATTTTACTGCTACAAAGCTTTGTAGTGAAGCATTTGTTTTGTCTTCATTTAGATCTCATTGTTTGCTCTCGCCTTATAATCCACCTAGAGTGGAGACGTCTTATGCATTATATACAGTACTTTTGTAGCGTTAGACATGTTTAAATAAATACATCTCAAAATGACAAATCCTGCCTTTTCATCATTTTAATTGCATTTAATTTAAAAATTGATTTCATGTAGCGTTCACTCAGTTCAGCTCATAATTAATTATGCTGTATGTCTTCTCTCCTCGCTGCAGCTCTGGATGTCAGAGCTCCTTTTTTTATTTCTGAGTAGTGTTTTCCATTAGAGGGCAGTACAGAACGGGAAACAGAAATCAACATTTCAACCTTGAATTCATCCTGCACATTTAATCTGTAACTTAAATGTTTATATGTTATTTTATTTTCATCACAACCCAGTTTAATCCCTTTGGGATAAATTATTCTCCCTTAAAAAGACCATATGGAGAGGGCAGCAGCAGTGCTGGTGTGTGTTTAGAAATAGCAGTCGCTTTAATTGAATATGTCCTGTACTTTTATTTTCTACATTTCCTCTCGATGATCTGCAGTAACATTGACAGTTTAGTCTTTTTTTTCCCCCCTAAGTTCTGGATTCTCCTAACAGTCTAGTGTAGCCCCAGAGTGAACCTTTCCTGCCCATAGTTATTCCTCTTCTGTTCAGCCCAGGTAGCCTAATAATCCTCCCTCCAAAAATAACCTCGGCTCTAACCTTTACAGACACCAATTCAAGTGGCCCGCTCGCTGAATACATTTGAACTTTGCTGCATTTTTGAATTTCTTATCCGATCAGCTCCGTGTGGCTGTCTTGCCGTGCTGCTGCTGGACTCACTTACTCTGCCGTTGGAGCACCATCGCAGCGTAGATGTTGAGGCAGCAGACAGGCAGATGAAGAATGAGACTCAGTCTGTGGTTTCACAGAGGGCTAATGATGCCTGTGGTGACTACAGGCTACAGTCAGCCCCCTAACGAAGGGAGCTGTGACACAGCCACAAGGGGTCCCATTTAAGCCAGGCGCACTCTGAAGTGCACTGTAAGCACCCTCTTTTTTTGCTTGTGGCTAAGTAAATTCTATGGAATGCTATGAATTTAGCAACCAGAGATACTGATGTCTGTGGAGGTCTGTGGCTCATGTTAAAAAACAAGTCCAGCATCAAACCTTCAAACATGCTGCCAGTAATTGGCCATGTAATTGCTTAGGTACCCGAGGAATCTCTTAAAAATAATTCACACCTTTTTTATATTCTCTTTTATGGCATTTTAGTATTTATCAGCATTAGTAGTGATATTATTATTATTATTATTATTATTATTATTAT
>JAOWBC010000318.1:8261483-8274578 GCA_028566105.1 Hypoplectrus providencianus
GCCCGCTTCCCGGCTTGCGGCCAATCAATACCACTTTCCTGTTTTAGAGGCGGGTAATTATGAGGTGGAGAGATTGTGTGACCTCTCACCCCTGCTGCATTACTCGCCTGATATTAAGATAAATTGCCTGATTTTGGGTAAACATATGCTGCAATTCAAACTGTCAGCACTGGTTTGCTCAGGGATAATTTGTATTGATCTCCTGGCTTCTTCCCCATTTTGCTTACTGACCTCATGGATAATTAGAGAAAAAGAGACACGGGGATGTAAGGCAGGGCTTGCATTTGAATACTTTGCAGGAGAGATGAAGAGCACATGGGAGGGGAGGGGGTTGCGAGGGGAAACATTATGGACTAATAGAATTTTCATTTTCCCTCATTTTCTGCTCAGATTTAGACAGGTTGCATGCTTTGTTCAATTACATCGCTTATATCTTTCTCCCTGCTCACAGTACGTATACAGAGATATCATTGTTGGTAGATTTGTTTCCATGGTTTTTATTTTAGAGTTGATTTAACAAAAGTAATGAGACAACAAAGTGACAGACAATGTTTCCAATTTAACAGCTGATAACTAAAAGGTTTCTTAACAGAGAAAGCCACTTCCACATGGAGGTTTGAGAGGCAGTTTTTTATGAATATTTCAGTAATTTTCTCACTCCAGAGACCGAATGATCATGTTTCAGAATATGAAGAAATGGAATGCATGACTCGGTGTGCAGCTGTGACCATATCATTTCCAATTTTGAATATGGCGCATGCGCACAAGTGCTCGTGGCAGGGCTTCAGTGGAATTCCTCTGCCTGGAATGTTCACTTCCCAATCTTATTTTGATCTGACGCCTTAATCTCGCCGTCCTTTCATGCTACTAAAACACATTTTCTCTGAGAGCCCCCTTTAGCCGCCCCAGCTAGCCTCTTCACTTAAAATGTAGAGTGGATGGCGTGTACATGGCATCTGAGTGTGGTCTGCTGCTCCTTCTCCATGTTCTCTAGAAATAGGACATGAGTAACCGCTCTACAGGAACAGTGTAACATGGCCGACGTTGGCAGCCAGAAGTGCTTACATGGCAATACACTACTGTGCGCCCTCGGTCTATATGGAAGTGGATTGAACACATGTATTGACTTACAGTATCTGGGTATAAACATGGGGAAATGTTTGAGCAAAGCAGTAAATTTAAGGGAAATTGTTCCTTGTTAAGTCTATGAGCCTGAATGGAAGCTTGCACAGAGTACTAGCATTCCTGCCAGCCATTACAGCTTATTACGATAACTCTATCTTTCCAGGAGATAAAAACCTAGCCTTGTTGCCATTTGCCAGCTATTACTTTCGCTAATTATACTTAACTGCTTCGAGCTTATCTCCACTCCTCCTACACCATTGAGCAGTTATTTTTTTCTTTCCCCTTAACACAAATTAGAGGTGGAGTGGGAGTTGGAAAGGGGGAGACAGATAAACAGCACAGGCAGAAGTTCATTCAAGTGTTATTGCATTTGTGACTTGTCAAACAGTCTAACTGAAGCCTTTTAGGCACCTGCGGTCTGTTAGATGGATGCAGTTTAAAACAGCATCAACACACATAATGACCTTGTCTACCTGATGTTCGGCAGAGTCTACTGGAGCCTTTAAAAGTGTGAATATCCTCTCGGTGTTACTATGAGGAGTTAAAAATTGAATACAGAGAAGGTAGAAGGCAGATGTCATGCTGCTACTCCACAGTAGATATGTTCCACTGTTGAGAGAATAGAAAACACACATGCAGATGTAGAGACCAGCTTTAAAAAAAAAAAACAGCAACAACAAACCAAGCCAAATTGGAATTTTCACAGCAAACCCACGCAAAGCAAACCTCATCTGTTTTACCACTGACCATATCATCTCCATCCACTGCAGCCAGTTACCACTGAGTGATTCCATCTCCAGCAGTCTCAAGATGAACAGGAAATTAAAATTTCAAAGATCTGCAGTTAAGATAAATCAATGGAGACAGATCAATGTTCATTGAAATTTCATGAACTTTGAGCCAATACAGATGAAAAAAACTAGACAGTTACAGTCTCCAGCAGATATTGCTCCTGCAACAGATAAAATGTAATTAACACGGTTAAAAGGGAGCAATGTTACAGATTGCACATCCATAATTTCAGACTCCCCTTCATATCATCTGTATTATTAGAAAGGGCCAAAGACACCTGTTCAATCCTCTTAGATGACATCTAAAGTATGTGTGCCACTTCTCTAAGGACGCCGGCGGACTTTCACACATTACCGGCCAACAGAAATCAAATGGGTTCCCTTCACAGCTGATTGCAAGCGCAAATTAATATTGTAAAATGAAGATCAATACATGGACGGGGCACAGATCGATGACGGCTAAATTACGGCCGCGTTTTCCCCCTCATTCAAGATGAGTTGTGTTTTCCTCTCAAAGTCAATACCTTGCTGCCTCCCTCATTCATTTCTCAATAAACTTGCCGATGAATTTCAATCAAAATGCGGCAGTGGAGGAGGAGGGGGTGCGTGGAGTTCTTTTAAAGCCCGTTGGGTGTGGATCATACTGAAAATGGGGCAAGAAGAGGAGGCAGAGAAGGGAGGAGGAGGGGAAAGATCCTCGTCTATCAAGAGCCCCCCTCCCCGCCTCCTCCGTCTATCTTTCCTGTGGCAGAGGACTGATGCTGTGACTTACTGAGGACAATCCATTTTAAGAGCCATTACAAAACAGACCTCTAACGACACTGTGGGACAAAAAGTGGGTCCAATTAAAATTAAATCAATGAATACCATCCTTACTGAGAGGAGAGAAGAAAAAAAAAACACACACAGCCATACTTTCATTTTTCTTTTGAAAGATACCCACAATACATTTCACAGAGAGGTGTAATGGGGAAAAATACATGCTCAACTGCAAGTACTTATTTCAATCAATTTCCTGGAGCTGGATTTCACAGGTCACTTGCTGATAACACGCTGTGGAATAATGCCACAGTGTGCTTCTCAAAGCCTACCTGACAAGCTGCCTGACAGTGGGGGATAGCGAGCACGTGTCACGTCAGCCCTCTAATTGGACACAAGGACCTTCCTCCGTGGAACCTTGTCGCGCTCCACACAAGCTCACAAGGCCTTCAAACCAGGCCCATCTAACTTGGCAACGAGTGTCTGCTCCACTCCTGTGGAGCTGGTGCTAAATACCAGAGTTGTAATGAGACAGGCAGGTATGGGGATATGGCTAGTGGATAACATGCTTTGACACATGCTAAAACTGTTGTGCCAACTGGTTACAACCCACTTGACTGTGGCGATGACATTTATAAATGCCTATTTCATCCTTACCTGCAGCAGTTCATGCAGGGTGAATTAGAAAAAAAGACTGCAGATGATTCAAAAAATGTTTTGAATCTGTTATGCGGTGTGGATTTAGGAATTTTTTAACATAGTATACTTCTATGAAGTATTTGGCGTGTGTGCGAGCCCTCCTCTTAAGCGGATCTGTTTACATACCTCCTTTAATGCCTTTGATTATAGCATATCTTTGCTGTAGGCCACACCCCATCACTGACCAGTGACCAACAGAGTACCAAACCCAACCCTGCAGGACAGGAAATGAAAAGGAAGCTGTCCATCTGATCAGCTTCTGAGTCTGGGACTTCAAAGTGACGGCAGGGCGGAGAGGAGACGTAAGGATAGGCCCGATTCACAGGCCCAACAGCACAGGGGCCGATCTGATGTGCTCCGATAAAGACGTCTGTGTTTGTTTATTTAATTTTCTTTTAGGAGAGGAGGGTCCGAGGCTGCATAACATTTCGCTTCCCTTTCTAAGAGTGGAACAGGAAGGGAGTTTAATTTTGGATTTAAGAGCTGGATATCACTATTTATACGTCTGATTTGCTGCACTAAAAGGCTGGCCGTTTGGTTTGGGTGGACATCCAGTGCCTGCAATGGGGCAGTTCTCACCAGTACTGGCACTTTTGATTTTTGAGTACACATAATTTTGAGAAGTATTATTTGTCGGCTGACATTTATACCAAAATAAGTGTGGATAAAGCCAAGCTTTGCTATGCAAAATCAGAAATTCAGCGCCCCTATAAAGTCTTAACAGAACGATTGCTTGTTCACAACCAAATGTCTAAATATGACACATTGAGCAATGGTCATGTTCAGAAAAGTACTGAATTAGGACACTGGTTTTTTCTGTTTGTAGCCCAGGGCACTTTGAACATCTGTTTAGCATGCTCTGATGAAATAATTAGAAAATTGTGATTTCTCTTTTTAATTCATACAGTGAGAAATTGTCTTAAAAGCTTAACTACAAAGAGACCTCGCTTCTTCACTATGAACATCTTCCTTTTCCTTCCCGTACAGGGCTGACATTTCTTGATCTCCACCAGTATTGAGTGAAGCACACATGACCCCTTTGTCCTTATGTTGATGAATGACTGCCTCATACCCATTTTGTCAGATTTTGGTGCAGTGGAGTCGATAGCGTCACCTTGACGAGGAAAGTTTGTGATCCATCAGCCCTCAAGGCTGTCTGGCCTCAACTACGGCCTGGCAAGAGCAGCTCACTGTATGGGGCGTCCACGCCATCCAAAATCCTTCACCCAGTGTGCAGCGATCTTGTGAGGTCGAACGAATGGCTCTTATTACTGCCGCTTTACAGTGAGGAAAAAAAAAAGAAAAAAAGAAAAAACACTTGACTTGTACTAATAGCTGGGAAGCCATGCTGGTCACCAAAGGTCTGAAGACGAAGCACCCTGTCAGTGCCCAGCTTGGGAAATTAGCAAATAATGTTCCCTTCCCCCTGACAAATGTGTGACAGCTCGCCTTCGCCAATCATTCTCTCCTAACGTTATGATGCATGTCCTGGATCCCCACTGGAGGATACAGGCGAAGTTTACTGACCCTCAATTTACCCATGACAAATGGGGTCCCGGTAAATGTGCGTTTTCTGGGGCGCGGAAGGGGTTCATTTTAAGCAATCCTGGTTATGTGGATGTCACTGATTAGGATAAATAGTGGCTGAGTGTGTTAGGACTGCTTGCAGAACCATATTACCAAGGGCCTGCATCGTTGCCCCTGGAGGGGAGCTCTCGTGGAAACTTGGCCAAGATAGAAAACCAAAAGCTCTGATGCAATTAGGAGCTTAAATTGGATGAATTGTGCGTTCAAAGTTTTTATTTATGATTTACTCTTTCATACAGCGCTGCAGTAAAAAGGTTAAGATGCTGCAAATGAGGCAGAAAATGGAGACTTTTTGTTTTCAGGAATCATCTGATTAAACCGTACCGCTTGCAGCGCTTAATAAAGTGTAAAGTATAATACAGCAGTGACCTCAGGTACGGCCAGGAGTTTCTCCTTTTGATTTTCTACAACCTTGCTGACAGTTGGACCAATGGATAACCAATACATGGATTAGACAGAGGACAAGCTAGCAAGCTCCAAGGGACAACATTTTGTTAGAAGGTAAAAGGTATAGACTGTAAAATGTCTTTCCTTTAAAAGTGTGCCAATTAAAGTCCAGATATAAGCTCCTTAAAGCAGTCAGTAAACTACAGCCCACTAAAGTTTTATATAGTATGTCTGTTTGTCTCATTAGTGTTTTAAACATTCGATAGTCAATGCCAACAGGATTATTTGACATACATTACAGGGTGCTCTCTTTCTGAGAATGGATTGTGAGTTTTGGAGCCGTTCCAGGGTACTAACCCGAGTGAGGACGTGTCCCTTCGCTGTTCGAATTGGCTGCAGTCTCTTCTGTGTTGACTCTTGGTAATTTGTGATAATTTCTTAAATTGAGCGAGTTAAATCTCCACGATTAGGGTGGTGGTGCAAGAAGAGTCAACATGAAAAAAAAAAAAAAAAATCTAAAAAGGCACTCCTCTCAAGCCGTGCTCTCAAGTCACGCTTGAAGCCATATGCTTTGATAACTAGACCTTTGATATGCACATGTTGCTCTCCAATATGACACCGGAACATTCTGTGCCTTTTTAGACAGCAATGTGTCACTACATGCCCTTTTCAGCCCATGTAATTTGCTATTGTAACTCGAGGTCATTTCAAACCTATTTGCTCTTGTAGTGCAATTTTTTTCAAGTGCTGTAACACAGAAGGGTTAGCTGTGCTTTGAAATGAGCTGTTCCGCTCTTAAATACGAGATCCACACTCCTGTGCTCGATGCATCAGCCCATTCACATTTTAATGTCTGGGAGAAGTAGCTAACATCCTTTCACCTGGCAATTACAGTACATATGGAATCAGTGGTACCTAATTGTAGCGTTATGCATTCTGCTCTCTTTAACGGTTTCATTCTCTCAAGCGTCAACCCTTGTACAATCAGGGTGAGCCACACAGGGAATAGCAGAGCAGAGGAGCCGGACCTGTCTATTCGTGACTTTCTCTTTTAATTCAGCGCACTAATCAATTGTACCACCGTTGCCTCCAGGGGTAATTGTATCTTTATACTAACTGGAAGTGAGTAGGAACCCAGGGAAGACAGAGAGGAAGAATGGAGGTGGGGGGGGGTGAAAAATCAACAAAGATAGAGAGAAGGGGACACGTTTCCCCAGTAAAACCTGATGGTAATCATCCCAATCCGCTTAGCCTCTGTGACTAATGGGGTCTGTTCTTAAGGGACCTGGCACTTTCACCAGGGTGCTATAGAAGCCATTAATGTCTTAACTTATACACCTTCTCAGGGCTGTGCAGTAACACATGTACACGCACCCGTGCACACACACACACAGAGTTTTTTCCCTCTCGCTCGCTCGCTCTCACACTCTCACACAAACAGACACACATACACTTACGCAGCCACACTACACTCCTGTTTCATTATCCTGGTGCCTTGTTGGCCTCTGCTCCGCTCCTGCTAGGGAGGTTAAATGCAGGAGAGCTGGGCCAGACTGCACGGTTGGAGNNNCGGCGGGCGGGGGGGGGGGGGCGCAGTGGTGGTGGTAGTGGTGGTTTGGGGAGCGAGAGAGGGGGGACTTGATGAGAAACAGCTGCCCCAGGATGGAGGGGTCTGGATGGGGGTTTCAGAAGGGGGGGGTCCTCAGCCCCACACTTTGCAATTCTGCTCTGCTGCGCTCAAGGCCAGGGCTGTGCTGGAGGCCTGGGGGAAGTGAGAGTGCTTTGACGCGCCCCCCCTGTTTCATTCTGCCCATCAGAGTTAGAACAGACAGAGGCTTCCAGGTCAGACAGGCTCTGACCTCCGCAACCTCTGTCTCCTCACCAATGATGACAGATAAGACCACCACTTCCTTCTGTTAGCCAAGATAATCAGATCCCTTACTTATAGTGTGACACACACACACCCCGTCTCTCTCTCTCACGTACCCGCCGCTCTTTGCACACTTTCTCTCCCATGAATTCACATCGAACACACACGAGAATAACTTCAGACACACTCGTGCACTTAACCTGTTTTTTCTAATCCGATTCATAAAATATGAAACCACATTTTTGCTTTACAAAATCAGCAAATTAGCAGAAAGCATTATCTGTCTCGCAACAGGGCAGATAAAGAGAATTGGCAGAATGAGATATCCTGACAGCTTGAGTTTAACAGAGCTTGGCAGCGCCCTTGTATGATGGCAGGTCAGAGGGGGATCGAGTTGCACTTGTAGGAGCCCCTCCACGAAACACCTTTTCGCCAGCAGCGCAGATCTCACACTTTTAACATTCAGCAGGCAGGGCCCTGGTTAGTTCATTATTAGCGCCTGGACTTGGGGTTGAAGGAGGGAGGGAGGGGGGGCACAAGTGAAGCCTGTGGAAAAGGGGAGAGGAAGAGAAGGGTTTGACTCACCAGTATAGACAAATCTCCCAGGGGCACCTTTGCAGAACTGCTTGGACTTGTAGGACAGCGTGACTTCCACAACACCGGGGATATGCCGAGGTGGAGTCTGGACGCGGATGGCGTGGGGAGTTATCAGCTTTATTATAGAGGAAAAAGACAAGAAATAATGAGCCCTCTGCAATAACAAAAGACAGAGTCTGTACTTTTAACAAGTTCAATAAAACTCGCTGAGTTTCTAACTGAATTTTAGTCAAATCTATAAACAGGATCCTGTGTTATTTTTTGTGTTATGTATATATTTTTTGTGAGTTGGCTGGTCAGGCAAGTGGGTAAAATCAACTTCCCCTAAGTAATTTTTATTTGCCCTTACACATTTTTTTTTATTGTTTATTAGGGTTGAAATATGACAATTTTTTTTTTATCTGCTTTGCTCTCAAAATTACAGCAAACTGTGCAGTAATTAGTTTCAGTTTCACCCTCATCCTCCCAGTTACCTCCCAAAACTCCAGGACAATACAAATGCACTGGCTCATAAACTTTTCTCTTTACTTGCTCTACTTTTTTGCAAGTTCCAGTTTGGTACAGAACTTGTGCAACTCTCATGACACATGAAAAAGAAGCAAGATGGCTTAAGACTTAGCTCTGTAAAAAAAAATAGCAAGTCTAAGTTTTTGTGCAAGTGAGTTTCAAGATTTACTTTCCCGACACAGTATTTATTTGCCCTGGGCAATCGTGCATTCCTCAGTGTTCAACCCTGTTAACTCTACATCATACCTCACTCCATACGAGCATGGTGCCGAACACGACTTGTAGGCCATCAAAGAAGTTGTCCCCTATGATGATGACAGTGGCTCCTCCAGTGGTCCATCCCTCACTTGGGCTGATAGCCTTGATGCACGGGGTGGCTGCTTATCCAAGACAAAGAGAAGAGCAAATTCAGCACCGAAAGCCTCGACACCCGGGCCCATGTCTCTTTCCACACAGACACATCACTGCATCACCTCCACGTCTCTCTCTCACAAAGACATATCATGGAAATTGCCCCTGGAAAAAAAAAAATGATGGATTTGTCCTTTAAGGCATGAGAATCAAAATCATTTATCAGCGCGCTGGAGTGGTGTAGTTAAGCAGACCCTTCAAATGGTCCACTTCACAAAGGCTAAACGCTGGGCTCGCCAGGAAAATGATTTGATGGAGCAAATTATGTGTCAGGGCAAATGTAGCTATCAGAATTGATTAAGCATGCGCCCGCATGTACAGTAAAATTTCAAAGTTGAACACATCTTAAATGAGTCAAGAATACGGGCTGTTAAAGTGGAAATGACAAGCTAAAGCTTTGCTGGTTTACGTTATTTCATTACCTTTGTTCTGCATATGCAGTACAGTGCAGGCACACTGAGTGTAGTTTCAGGTTTCATAACGTGAAATGCACTCATGAATTATTCAGATTGAGTTTTTTTTTTCTTTCTTTTTGTGATCGATTCAATCCATTTCATATTGTTTATTACAATGCTTTTCATCTGGCATGACTTCTGCTACGTAGCTCTGCCATTCATCAACAGTCTGGGTTGTTATTATAATCTAATTTGAGTGATCTGGTGCCTCACATTCACTGTCATTTGATGCATTACCTTAATATGGTGTTCAGCACAACACCGTGTTTACAACAGAAATAGCATGACAGCTAGCCATAAAATAGCAATATCAAATTTAATCTATTTCCATCAATATCTTTTAATACACTATGAATTGTGCATGTTTTTTTTCCTACTCCTCAAAATGTGAGCAACTATTTCAGCAAGTTCCTTTTTTCTTTACAAGCTCAGTTCTAACCCTCTATTATCCTTTCCATCCAGTAAGTAAATCACAGTCGGCCATTGTTGTATGGATCACCTCCGACAAGACATCTCCCTTTGTTTGCCTTGCTGTTGGGTCTGTTCAGGTCATGTTTGCTCTCTCTCCCTGCCCATAAAGTGCACACACACACATTGGTACTACAGGGAATCTGACTTTAACAGGCGCTGTTGACTTCATGCTAATCACCTCGTACAGATTTTCATTTGTGAGGCCTGGAGGAGTGACATTTGCTTTCCTTAATTGCGAAGCGGAGCGTCTGAAAGAGGACCAACCCTCTATGGGCATGCTGGGCCCCCTCTAAGGGCCTGACCTTCATCAGTGCGGACGATTACAGCAAATAATTCACCCTTCAAAATTACTGTAAACAAATTGACTTTGGGGATGAGAGAGAAAGGGGGGCAGGAAGGAGGAGGAGGCAAGAAGAGGGCCTGATGGTGACGGTGACTGTTGGGGGGCAGCTGCAGCCTGAAACCTACGACAGGCATACACAATCACGTACACACACACACACACAAACACAGACGCACCACCTCGGAAATCCCAGTGCCCCCTCCCACTCACAGAAGGACCCATGGAGAGGCAGCGACTGAGGCCCTAAGCCGTCAACCCTTCTGCCTAAAAATTTGCATATGTCTCAATGCACAGACAGAGAGGGGAGCATGTGCTGAATGGGGACCGTGGCGAAGTGGATTACACAGTCAGCGCAGGCGATCTGATGACAGACACGCACAATGCCCCCTCAGCAGATGATAGGCATCATGAGGAGTGGACGGATGAGGATGCAAAAGAGCCGGCCTGCCGGTCCGAGTGTTGCATCACTAAGTCTTTGCAAACTTTGCGGAAATTCACTCCACTTGAATTCATATGTCATGGCTCGTTTCTGGGGGTTTTTTGGGGGCCGGAATTGTTGCCGTATCTATTTTGTTTGTGTGCTTGAATTTATTTCCAGATCCACTCTGCTTGTGAAATGACCCCAGGCAGCCGATCTGTGATCTGTCCTAATCTTTTTCCTCAGTGGTTAGGGATTGCCGTAGAGGACGTCAAAACTGATCCGAGATCTGAGCAGAGGAGGTCTCAGCTCTAGTATTGTGACACTCAAACAGGTCTGATGTGGCCCCGCGAAGCCGTCCTTTGTTCTGCCTGCTGAAATGTGTTGTAATTGTGCTGTGGGATGTCCAGATGGTCGGTTGATAGTGCAGCTGATGGGATTATACCTTTTACCTCTCCCTGGGCCATCTGTTCCCTTTGACTCTCTCTCTCTCTCTTTCTCTCTCTCCCTCTGCCGCTCACTCACTCTCAACCTCTCTCTCTCCTGCTCTCTCCTTCTCTTTCTCCTTTCCTCCTCTCCTTTTTCCCCCCTTCCTCCTTTTTCTCCCTCTCTTTCTTCCTCTTAGGCCCAGCAGTCTGGATTCACTTGTCTTTATTGCATAAACCCTAACAGCATTACAGCCACTTGGCATGCAAATGAGGCAGGCGCTGCAGGCTCTATGCTGAGTCTCCTATATTGTCTGGGGCTCTATAATGGTGGAACTGAGCTGAGGAACGTGTGTGTGTGTGTGCGTGTGTGTGTGAGAGAAAGAGTCGGTGCGCTGCCGTTTGTGTGTGTCTGCATGTGTGGGGGGTGATGCTGTGTGTGAAAGACTCGGCTATTTGTGAGCATGTTTATGCACCTTTGAGCCTGAATCTATACATGTTTGAGTGACAGGCAGCCACAAAGCACATTCGTGTCTGAATGCATAATATGCTTGTTGTGTGACAGTACACACAAGTGAACAAAAATGTCACATGGTGAGATTCAGTTTGTCATCCACAGGCTATCCCGTCTCTGTGCCAACAGGGGGCAGCACCTCTTGATCAATGCGAGCAAGTCGGTACAAGTGCAGTGTGAGCTGAGAGGAAGGATGCCTCTCTGTTTCAGCCACACAGGCAGTCAGTCAGCCAGCCACATATCTGAGGCTTCTCGCCCAGTGAACTCCCAAAGAAGAATGTGTTGCTAATTTAAAGCACGCTGTCTGTCTGCCTGCTAGTTGTCAGAGCGGCATGGGCGACGAGGCTGGAATTACATTTTATGACCGGGTCTCCTTTTCTCACGTCTCTGTTTGTTAAAGGTGACTCAAACAAAGCCAGCAATCGTTGTTGATGCATGTTAAATTAGTTTGTTATGGAGCTGAGCCTGGGAGGAAGGGGGGGGAGAAAAAAAAAACACAAAGAAAAAAAAGGTCTCAACTTGTGAGAGCGCACGCGGTTAGGCAGAGGGAAGGTGTATTAAAGTTATTAGACAAAGACATGTTCAACTGGGCGGTTGACAATAGCTTCTTTTCTTGCTTTACGGGGCGTCACTCTGCTGCTTTGAAGAGTGTGGTGAAGAGAGGAAGAAAGGGATGGGTCGGGGTAACCTGTAAAGAACACAAGCACACACGCTCGCACACACACACGCAGACACACAAAACACACACGATCCCATGGGAGAGGGGGAACATGGAGGCGAGGGCTCAACCTCTTTAATTGCTCCCCTCATTAAGAAACTGGTTGCTAGGCGATCCACACCTATCGTGTCATAAACGTGAAACACACAAACAGAACGTCAGCGAACATAATGACTTTGGTGCTCCGGGCAGGACTTTAATTATTTGATTTTGTTCTCCAGTAGAGGAGTCATTAATAAAGACAAAAACAAATAGATTAGCTTTTTCCCCCACTAGGACTGGAGAGCACTGAGATATATTAATTGTCTAGTCTTTTTTTTTTTTTTTTTTTTATTAGTCGTTGTTGTATTAAACATTACATTTGCTTTTGGTGATAGAACCATTAATGCCCATTAATGTGTAGAGAAGCTTGTTTTAGTCAGTGGTGTATATAAACTGTTTGCCCAGCCATAATTGGCTCTTGAAATCTGAAGATAAGCAATTTGCACAATTGGCCCTCTCTCCTTTTTTTTTCTTACAATCTTTCAGCTGTGTGTGCTCCCATCTGCGAGTGGAGGCCACGAGGGTCAGGAGGTTATGTTTAGTGCATTTTACTTTTTGGATTTCCCATGGTTTGGTGGTCCTTCTTTTCTCTCTTTTGGCTGAGCAGGCAATCAGTCTATCATATGGAATCAGTTGGAAGAAAAACAGTAAGTTCTGTTTTTCTCATAGGCTGCCCCCCCCCCTTCCACACACACACACACACACCATCAACCCACCCTTCCCTCCCTCCTCCCGTCTCCCTTTCTCCTTCCTCCCCAACCCTGTCCCACACTCCCATCAAAGTCTATGACTGGCAGGAAGATAGAGCTGTTAAGATAACTCAGTGCTCTGCAGACAGCCATCTTACATCAGAAGGGTCTCGTTGAGGAAGGTCATGCTCTCCCTGTGCCTCCAGAGCCTGTCTGTGGGTGACTGGGCAATAAAGAATCTGAAAATCTCCTGCTCAGGTTAAGGGATGGTATCAGATGTTTTGCTT
>JAOWBC010000318.1:8279780-8306763 GCA_028566105.1 Hypoplectrus providencianus
GCGGAAAGCAGACCTGAAATACGACTTTTATTTGTCTGTCGCCTCTCATACAGATTGGGTAAGGCCAGTGTGTGTGTTTGTGGGCACGTATGTGTGTGTGTGTGAGCGTGTGCATGCACATGCATCACCCGTTGGTAGACAATTTATGTCAGAGCAAGAGATAGAATACATTTCCTCTGCAATGCATTGACTTCATAAAAGAAACACATTACTTTCGGAGTTAGTCTTGTCTCTTTTCTTGGATACTTTAATGCTTTTACATACTGTTTCGACTACAGCGAAACCAAAAGTTAAGAAACAATAAACACAAGGAATGGAGTGCCCACGCTATCATAAAGTGGCTCCTTTATGTTTACTGTTATGAAGGCAATTAAGCACAATTTCTCTGCTAAAAAGATAAGCTTAATTTTCATAGTCCGCAGCAGTGGCAGTGCTATAGCATCCATTACATTTGAGTTGGTTAAGATTCTCCATGAGCACAGTGCAAATTGGTCCTTGGTGAGAAGGAGAGCAATTAAGACAAGGCCCCTCTCTCTCTCTTTTACTTCTTAAATATCTACAGAAGTTTGTGCTGGTGTTTTGGCACGCACGGAGACAAAAGGAGGTTGTTTAATTGTTTTTTAATGGGATATCAAGTCGTCGCTGCCATTAGATGTTGGCAATGGAGGGCAAAGGGGGATAGAGAGAAAGAATGAACTGCAATTAGGTTTGATTAAAGCTATCCTTCTCAATAATCAGCTGTTCTGACAGGACAGGGGGACCCTGGTGGCCGCTGAGATGGAGGAAGGTGTTGAGTGATATTAAGGCCAATGAAGGGGATATTAACATGGCTAATTAAAGCTCTTCCAAAGCCGGGAGAGGAGGCTCTCAGTGGACCGCACTGGATGAAATAATCGGCCAAGGCAGCTATCAGTTGGAGGAGAGAGAGAAAAGGGAGTGCGGGAAGGGGTGGGGTGTAGTCCATCTGAGGGATGGGGGGAGCAGAGGGAGGGATAGTGGGAGGCGTAAAGGAAAACTATGAAGTGTGAAGAAAGACAAAGAGGAAGACATCGACAGGCATATAGAGAAAGACTTCCAGGGCAGCCACGGAAGCTCATTTTGACATCAGCTCTCACTGTCTGCATGCCCCAAGTCTGCCAGTATAACTAAGACCTGACATCAGCTTTTATCTCCGACAGCCAGTCATACAGGTCCACAAATCAACGTTAAAACAATCCTGCTCATGCCTTGGTCTAAGGCAATTAATACGATTCTCCTGTAGTACCTCCATGCTCGCTCGCTGCCGAAGCTACTAATCATGCCATAATGATTTCTCTCCCTCTGGTCAAAGGGGAAATAGATTGTCTCTTTAGTAATGCAGCAGGCTCGGTGCCTTCCACTCCCTGGCTTCACAGACCCGGTAATTGAGGAGAAAAAGGCCGACTTTGGCACTTTGACTGATTTGAGGGCTGCTAGACCCTCTTATCTTTACTCTGATCATTTTAGGCTGACACTCAAAGGAAGACCCATCGCCCTAATTCTAGCTCACCCTCTCCCATCATCAAACAGAGGGGGAATAGAGGAAAAAAAAGAAGAGAGAGAGGGAAAAAAACAAACAGGCGAGGTGAGGAAGGCCTTCTCTCATTTAAATGGCCAACTTAATTGCAGGGTTGATGTCACTCATGCATAAATGTCCATCCCTTTGATTTGAGTGAAGAGGGCAAATAAGGATAATGTTGTATTATTAAGGAGGCTCTATCGACAGCGGAGGCTCGCTCTCCCGTCAATTTCATTCATTTTTTTATTTTGGATTTGTATTATTTTTAATGACTTGTTTTAAAAAAAAAAAAGTTGAGCTGTTTGAAATTCTTCTCACTGGCTGGTTTCTTAAATTGCATACATGAAAGTGGACTTTTTTCCTTTCAGTAGTACGCCTTATTGTACAAAAGAGCTTCCCCTTATTTGTTTAGGTCGTTACACAATACACTGACAGATGGCCACAGTATCGGTAAGAGTCAGACTACAATCTGCTGACACCAGATCTCTACGCTGAGATAGTAGTACACGGGTCAATAGCGTATCGGATTTCCAAAACGCCAGGGTCTTAATGTCAAGCCTCCTGCCTTTCCTACCTACTGCTCCAGTTATTAGGCACTCCACTGAACTGCATTCAGATCCCTGTTGTGACAAGGCGGAGCAGGTAAAACGAGAAATAGAGACACTTATAGATCTTAATCTTCCCGAGCACTTATTTATGCAACTGAGTGGTCTTGGATATATATGCCAGTTAAGTCCCTGGGAGGCCGAGTTGAGCTGCGTGGCCATTTCTGTCGTATTCTGGTTCGCCGCTGTCTTCTCTCGTCAAGCAGAGCTGTTTTTCTCGCCTTAGCTGAAGTAAACCACAGCACATTAACAATATTTGCTCTACCCCTGTACAAGCGCCGAGGGACCAGACCCACAGATCCTATCACTTCTTTATCAGGGAACAAGTGCCTCACTATCCAACCTTATTGGGTTTGGGAGATTAACCCCTTCCACTCACGGGTTCTGCCCATCTCCTCCGAGAGCAGCAAGGCAGATGTCACTGTGATTATTACTGTTCGACATCAAATATCACAACTACACGTCCCGGAGAATTTATTGGGGTATTTCCGAGGCCTTTTTTTTTTTTCTGTTTTCTTATTTCTTTATTTTTTTCAGCTGTTATTGTCAGTTCATTTCGTTGTTTCATATTTCATATTTTTGTTGCTGGTGTGTGTGTTGCGGGGGTGTCACAAATAATTTATGTGCTTCCTCTGCACCCTAAGATGTAGCTGTGTCCCTCCATTCATCCCTCTTTACCCTCTCCTCCACCATCCCCCTTTTCTCTCTAATGGGCAGAGTGGCATTGACATTATTTCACTTGAGGATCCCTCACTCTGTCAATCCCTCTTCATTTACTCCATGGCTACAGGACTCATTATGGTATCTCTTCCTCCTTCTCTCTCTCTCTCTCGGTACTCTCACTCATTTTCCTCACCTCCTGTCTCGCTCGCTCTCTAGCTCTTTCTCTCTCTTTCTCTCCGGACACTGTTAGTTTCTTACTTAAGAGAATCGCTCGTCTTCACAAATGGTTTCACGTCAAACCCACTCCTAGCAAGCCCCCACTGATTCCCTTCAGGCTTTGGCACAGGTTTACTGTAACAGATTAGACGAACACTCGGAGCTCCTGCTAACTATCCATCACTTGCTAACAGTGGACTAAGGCTGTGTGCTTTATGCAGCTTTTAGCTCCAGCCCCGCCACATACTGCATGTTTAGCCCCGAGCTTTTCTCTCTGCCTCTCCCATCCCCTCACATCAAGATACTGCTGAGGCTGTGTACTGTTGCACGCTGTTCTTTGTTTTACTCTGAATACGCTTTTTCTCTACCAGGACTTTGAACACAATATAATAAGACACAAAACATAAATAATTCTGCGTTGTTTTGTCTTGCGCGGCCCTGTTGTAAAAATGAATCAAACACTGGTTGCCGCTATAGAGCCAACATCATCTGCATCCAAACTGGAATTCATAAATATTATTGAATCATCACCAGCTCCATAAAAAACCGTGGGATGATGATTACTGATAATGACAGTCTCAACGATGTCGGCCGTGAGGTTGCTGACATTACAAAAATAATCACGTACATAAACAATACAGTTCTCGGGAATATTTACTCTGCTCACCAGCTGGACGGCAGAGAGGTGTCTTCAGGTTATTTTTGCGCATGAGGAGAAATATGGGGCTTTGATTACTGGTCAGCATTGGAGCTCGGGGCCTTGAGGAAATACCAGTCAGCACCTCCCTGCGCTAGTGAGATGGAAGATAAGCATATGTTGGGAGTAACTGGCTGGGGTGAATAGTAGTATTTAGGGTGTTGGAACGAGGGGTTCTGGAAGGCCCCAGAGCCGGTCTACAATGAGAGCCATACAGCGCCGTCTCTCTCCCGTGGCACCTTGGAGTGATCAGACCCAGGCAGGACGCAGAGGAACGCAGCTGTACAGGCAGGGCCAGCAGGGGGGCTTTGACCGTTTACCGACAGCCATGCTGGATCCAGCGGGCCAGCGGGGGCTTATTTGCATGTGTGTCAATGTGTGTGTGTTATATATAGGTCGTGAGTCAGTGGTTTTTTGGTGTCTGTCCATGCATGCTCAAATGTATGCGAGTGTATTTCTACATCATATTATTACTAATGTATAATACATACATCTAAAGTGGCTGTCAGGACTGGTCAGTCATCATAAAACATGAGGCAGCCACTCTGACATCGCCGCCACATTAACGCAGAAGGGGGAAAAAAAAACACCCACTGTGGACTGTCATGTAGGCAGGGGGGGATAGAGACAGAAAGACAGAGAACGGGTCGGTGCTTAAAGCTAACAGGTAACCTTTCTGTGCACCTAGGACAAAGGCAGGGGGAAAAAGAAAATGTCAAATTAAGAGAGGCCAGGCAGAGAGACGTGGCTGCCATATTTGTGTGAAAGCCCAGTGCTGTTGGCAGCAGAGATGGCTGCTTTCTGATTCATCTGGGGCCGTATGGCAAAGCTTTGTCAGTCTGTGCGAGGTATAAATAATTCAGGGTGAGAGATGGCAATTACAGGGCCCTGCACAACCAAAATGAATATTTTATAAGGACTAAAACTGCCCTGGAATGAATCACACACATGGAGTCACACACACACACACACACATACACGTACACACACACATGCACACACAAGCATAAGTGAATGTGTGCACACGCACACACGTAAGCACACATGCACCAAAACACACACACACAAAGGTAGCACATATGAACCCTAGCTGTGTTGTATTGTTGACAATATAACTATTTTATTATATAAACCCCCGTATTGTGGGTTAATAATTTTTAATATGCTTGCATGTGTGATTCCTCGCAACATTTGGTTAAGGCTAAAGGAGCGTGTTAAATTTGTTGCTCTGTTGTGAAAATAAAATGTATTTACAGCCACAAACAAATAAATCGGTTTGAGATTTTAGTGAACTATTCTGCAGGCCATTTAAAATGCATTAGCAGAAAATAAAAATAAAAGCAAGTGTTGTCAATATATAGAAAAGATCTATACAAAAAGCAGTCTCCAGAGACTCTGAGCCTTTACTTTTGACCCTGTAAATATGGTCTTTGTGTGTGAGCAGGAGGGCGGGGGGGGGGGGGGGAAAATGCTAATTGGAAAAGATTAAACCCAAAAGCCGCCTGGAGCATTTACCTCTAAAGGGTTTTGTCTGTCAGGTTTCCTGCAAAACTCTGTCTTTATAATTCTGAGACAAAAAATAACATTGTTCCCGAGTCCTGAGGAGCGCAGTGGCTTGGTTGAATGGCCATTGTGTGGGCCTAGCTAATGATACCTTAGCTTTTGTGAGAGGGAGGCCAGGTAGGTCTGTGACATCAGCGCCACACAAGTGCTTCTCTGTCCGGATGTTTAGGGAAGGATTTCGTCCATGGTGGGAAAAGGGTATAGAGAATAAACAGGTCCTGTTTTTGTACCTGCATGTTGAACCCCTCTCCCTAAGACAGGGGTATCCTGAGAAAAAAAAAAATCTTTTTTTTTTTTTTTATTTCAAATCACTTCTTTTATCTTATTATGTGAAAATATGTACATCAATTTCTGGAAGGAATTGCTTCAGCAGCGAATGATGTAATTCCAGGGGTGTCTTCCTTTTTTTTTTTTTTTTCCCTCTCTTCCTCTCTGTTTTTTTTTATATTTCAGCGGGAGTGTGGGCGTTTTATTTGTCAGTCCAAAGGGAAGATGGCAACCCTCTAAGGGAGGAGAGACCCCAAGCATGAAGACACAGATCGCATGTGTTGGAAAAAGTGACAGCGAGGCAAATGCTAAGAGAAAGCTGCTTCCTTACCGAACCGCACACTGTTAGCGATATAGCTAGCTGTTGTGAAGGCAGCTGACAAACCCATAGCGTGGCATGTCTCGCCCCGTTTGTGAGTTTTCAAAGAATGTGATTTGCAAATAACATGAGTCTCTGGGCATAGACTGGGCATGTAAGTACGGTGAATAAAGCCCCCCTGCTCTGCTGAGGGAAACCCTTACTTGTCAGCTCAGTTCTTTGTCAGGAACCTGACAGATAAATAGACAGTGTTTTGCCGCTCACTCCTCCTGCCTTATGTACACAGAGGCATGTGTCTGCTTCCACATACAGGTTGACTTGCTTTAGGGGAGGAATTTGTTAAAAGATACCCCACCGCTTCTCAGGGCAATGACTGAAAATATTGTGGGCCACTTCAGACAGCCTCAAACAACAAACAATGGGGGTTGATGTGTAACCAGATAAAACACAGATCGAATAGCTGGGTCTAAGCACCACTACAGGGCTTATTTTTCATGCAAATTACTACTAATGAGCTTCCTGAAATCTGACTAATTATATCAAAGTGATTTCTTTAATTAGTTTGTAATAATTCCTCGCATAAACATCATAGTAAACAGATTAAGCTATATAAAAATATCAATTTGTCACACTTTATATGAGATGCTGTGCGGTTGACGCTAATCTTGCTTCTCCAAAATGCCACCGCAAACATTTATTAAAGAATTAAATATGTACTTAGAGAATGTTTGGAAACATTAAGGAAGTATATCTTTTGCATATTTGTCACGGTGTCTCATATGAATATCAGGAAGGAGCCTCTGAAAGAATAAGAGAACATAATGAAGTGAGTGTGAGGGCTTGCACATATGTAACTAATGAGGGAGAGAAGTTAATAATTCAGTATTATAATATGATTCAATATAAAATTCTATAATTAAAAGTCATAAAATATCTAACTAAAACTGAGCTAATGTTATTTTAATCCGACATCAGAGATTACACCACCGGGTGACTGGAAACCCTGCATGTCAAATCCAAATACCTATTTGAAAAATAACAGACGACTTCAGAAAAGATAAGAAATTGCATTTATCTACCACTTTGCACCTTTTGTTAATCCAACAACATTCCTCAAACCCCTGAAGAGTAAAAATATCTAATATACTACCAGTCACAAGAGAACTCATACGACTACCGATCTCTCTGATACCCTCAATCTGCACTGAGATGGATTAAACATTCAATTTGTTACTCGCCAGACCACCACCCAGGTTCACCACTTACCATACAAATGGAAAACACGCTAGTAATCTATTAGCCTGCCTGGTCTGACACTGTATTATGTTGTATTTGTATTATATTTACTTCAGGGAAATTACGATTCAAGTCATATTTATCTTCATGTGGAAATGTGTGTCTAAATGGAAATCACCTATAGTGCGAGGGGTGGATGCAGAGCAATACTAATGTGATCCATGAACCGTGCGATTTAGTCACCCTCTATGGATGCACTATGGGCTGATTCTACATATCAAACATGCTCTCCCCCTGTTAAAGCCCATACCCAGAGCCCCTGATGCTGTTTGATAATTATTACGCTTACATTACAACACAAGACCTTGCCTGTGGAGCTGGAAGAGACGCCCCCTTCCCCATAAACACACACACACACACACACGCACGCACGAGCATGCACGCACGCCCCTTTGTCATATACAGTAGTAAACAGCTTCCCAGTAAGCTGTTTGCACTTCACTGCCCGCTCTAGGAAATAAAAACAAAGAGCAAATTGGGGGTTTTGCGTCTCAGTGAATAAATAAGGTTGTTTTACTCACAGAATCCATTACCTTTTAAAACATGTGCCTAATGCGTTCAGCCTTTTCATTTTACAAACAAAGCCTAAATTAGGAATTAAATACATTCGTATTTAGATAACGGCATTAGCTTTATGACATCAATGTGAAAAAGTTGGACGCCATCCATATCATTCCCATGCCTCCATTGTTACGTTAAATTGCAATATTAATCCTGGCTCAAACCAAGGTACTGTAGCTTTTATGCAGTACACTTGAATTATGCTATTGAAGTAATTGATAGTGATTCAGTCATTGAAGGTACTAATCCCATGATTCAGTTCATCTCTCTCAGTGCCATTTACCTCCAGATGTTTAGAGTTTGGGGTAATCAATAAAGAGGGAATAAAGATTGGCATTCACAATACTCCCCTTGACAAGCTCCAGCCGAATGTTTGTCAAGCAAATTAAACACACTTAGACTTTTCACCTGCTCCTACAACGACACCACATATGGCCGTGAAGTTAAAAATAAGAAACTCTGCATACATTACCATGCATAATGCACAACTCCCTCCATTTAATATGCAAATTTTGTAAAATATTACTGAATACCTTCTGTTCGGAATGAATAAATTTGAATTGCAATTAGAATAATCTTGTATAATTAATGAAAACTGTCAATTTTGGTTCCGAAGTAATTTGATTAGCATGTTGATAGGACACTTATCAAGTTCAGTAAACTGTTAGATTAAGAAGATGAAAAAAAAGATTCTAAGGATATTTTTCTCAACGGCTCTGACATTTTCCCTTGGCATTGTAAACAAAGACAGTAGCTGGCAAACTTCCTGAATCGAGGGGCGAGAAAGGGAGGGTGGAGAAACAGAAAAAGAGAAATAGAGACGAGGACAGAGATAGAGAGCCTCTTGAGATAATCTGTGAATCTCAGTCCGCAGATGAAAAGGAGTCTATCGTCAAGGCTCCTGAGTGAGCTACTCATCTCTGCCCTCTGCTCTCCAGCTAAGCCCAAGTTTATGGGATTTATCTCGTGAACCATTTGTAGTTTTCACATCACATGATGAGTTAAAAACAGCACACAGCTTTTCTAAATGTTTCGAGGCTATAAATGTAGAGTTCTCAGCTAAAACCCACAGACAACTGATCCCAGTCTGCAATTCATCTGAGAGTAGCTATCTATTAGCGATCAACAAATTGATGTACGCCATTGTTGTATTGTATAAAACAGAACCATCTGTACTGTCTACAGATGAACAGAGCTAGTGACCTCCTTTTCCCCTCTCTTTCTCTGCTCATTAGCTATCCTGAACCTCTTTCTCTCCTGCTTTCAGTTTTCAAACCCCCAAATGAGACCTAAATCGCTTGCAATACAGGTTAGCTCGAGGAAGGGGGGGGCAAACATCTGTCGCGCTAGGTACCCACACGCAGCTCGGGGTATCTCCTGCGAGGAACTTTGGGGATGTTTAATTCATAAACGCTGTCATCCATGTAAACCTCCTGATTTCATAATGACTAACTCTTGGTGGTTTAATTAATTTAATAATGCCTTTCAGAAGCCATAAATGAAAGGGTCTCTGAAGTGGTGCATTAATTAGCCAGCGCCGATGCTAGCCCTGTCAGACTGGTGGCTGTCAAAAGCAGGGCAAAGCGGAGGATGGGCACAGCTGACGTCCTGAGGTCGGAGGTCATGCCAATCACGCTCCTCACCACACTTAATGAGTCATAATTTGTGTGTAGTATACACATGTTATTAGGGTCAACCTGTGGTCATGTCCATAATTCTCTCCCCTTGCTAGGCTACATGAAAAAAACTGGCGGGGCGACAAGGTAGTTACATTCCCGGTAATAAGCTGTGGCACGGCCACATTATGTTGCTACTTGTATTTACATGGCAACCGCCTCTGAGCAGCGCAACCCGTCAGATCTTTGCTTTTACCCTTTTTATAAGGTTGACGCCGTTACGTCTTCCACTTTAATTACAATGTAATGGCCCCCTCGCTCACAAGGTTATAACGTAGAATAAATCAAACTTCATTAAAAGTCTCGGCAACTCAACGCATGAGCACACAAAATCATCACAGAGCCAACCAGATTATATTCCAAACTAACTCCATGCATCTCATAAGGAGGTTGTTTTCCTTTTTCATATTTCATAAATATGAACCAGGGAGGTTTGTGTCTGTGCCTGTCCATTTATTACCATAAAAATCAGCTGACTGAAGTATCTCACTATCTGTGGAGGCAATTAACTGTTTTGAGAGAATGCGTAATACGGGACTTTGTAATGGTATCATTTGGAGTCAAGGCACAGATGCGCCGTGCGGAGCCATACTGTAATTAGAGAGAAACGCTGTACAGGTTTTCCACTAATTAGCAAATTATGCTGAAAATAGCATCAAGCTAATTAACAGTTATTATGGCATTTTTGAAAGTATGACTTTAATTAGCAAAGTCCTGACGCAGGCAATTTCAAACTCGTCTCCAAGAAGATGAGGAAGAAAAGAAAAAAAAAAAAACATGGGGCATGATCAAGAAGATACCCAGATTATTATGATGCCGTCAAAAACTAAAGGAAGGGGAGAAAAAACAGGAGGGAGAAAAAGAGAGAGACTGAGTGAGTGAGTGAGGGAGGGAAGGGAGGAGGAGGAGGAGGAGGAGGAGGAGGAGGACCGGGGGGGTAAAGCTTTTGTGTGTTGTGTCTGAATCTCCATCCAAATGAGGGGACATGTGTGCTGTACCACGTTGCCAAGAGGAGCCCTGAGCCGTGTGCCCAGTGTCAGGTGGCAGCGGCTCACCCCTCAGCTACCAGGCGAAGACGAGAGTGAGCTCAGCTGGTGCCCACAGCCACTCACTTATTCTACTCCGCTGCACATTAAAGGAGCCCTCGAGTGGAGCCAAGCAACGCCAGCCAGCCAACCTGACAACAACACTCCACCTCCTCCTCATTTCCAACAGTTCCTCTTAGCACTTCCAGGGAACCCACCTTGGACCTAATGATGCTTGGTGACAGCCGACAAACCTGAAGAATTCCCCGTCCTCTTAGTTGAGGAAATAAAATATCGTTTTTGGCGATTTTGGAAATTCTGTGTGGAATAATTTCGTTAGGAGGATTGTCCATTGTTGATGTAATGGACAAAAGAGAGTATTTTAGAGGTTTATGGTGGAAAATGTGTTTTTTAAAGGCACCTGTGCTGAACCTTTTGAAGGGAGGAAGTGTCACCAGTGGAAGTGGGGAAAAGAGTAAAAGAGGAGTGGAAGAGATGGAGGAAGAGAGAAGAGAAGGAGAGGGGTGGACTGAAGGGTCTTTGAAGGCCCAGTGTGTGAGAGAGAACAGAAGTGTGCCTAGCCCCAGGCAGCCTACGGCTCAGGCCCATTAGCTAGACTGACCTTGCCCGCGCCTTTGTCTTTGTGCTCTCCTCCCGCTGCTTCCCCTTCTCAAGCATTCCCTTTTTGTTGTCTCCGAGCGAGATTGGGAAGGGGGCCATATCTTTCAGCTTTCTAAACCTCCCAACCCCCCATCTACCACTCCACCCCCCCCAACACACACACTCCCCTACGCCTTGCCTGGAGCTTGTGCCCCAGAGGGCTCAGTACAGTGACACCCCTCGCCGGTGGCCACCTCTGCCCTGACGAGAACTTGGCTGGAGTGGTCAGTGCCCCAAAGACCCCCAGAGAAAATGCAACATATCAGGGGGGCCCGAATCATGGCGCTGCAGGCCTCGCATACGTGCACCCACTCTGGGCAGCCTGCCTCTTTATTGCCTGCCTCTCATTTGAGAGGATGGAGCCTGGCTGCCAAGTTTTGACACCGCCACATATGGCCTCCTCCATCAATCGGACTAATCAAGCATCAAGGGGAGGCAGGACCAGCTTAATTGCCAGCCAGATATAGCTGCTCTCACTTGACGTGCAACCTGAAATAGAAACAGGTCTGAGGAGACATGACAGAAGACAAATGAATACCGCCATTGTTCTAATAATTATATCAAAATACGCTTATTCTTAAATCTACATTCCACAGACATAATGCAACAGATCGCGTTATTTCAACACGGCAAATCAACACTATTGCAAATATTGCCTTAATATAGCATCATCCACTCATTAAAATGTGGATTATGTTCACATTTGTAATGTCTGGTACCTCAGGTTAGAGAAGTGTACAGTAAGTTGTAAGGGAGTTTTTTTTTCCCATGCAGGCTGCAGCGCTCGGCTCCTCCAGAGTCCTTGAGGCGTTCTGCCTGCCTCTCTCAACTTCCTGTTTCCCTACACCCCCCACTGGGGTAGCAGCCACGGAATAACTTAGCACATGGAATGAGGAGGAGAGATCAACAGCAGTGATCCATTCATCTTGAGTTTCTCCTGTCACTCTCCCTTTCCGTTTGTAAACACTGAGGGTCTGTGGTCAGAATGGCCTTTTGTCCACTGTGTTTTTCCGCGTCCCTCTCTTATTCACTTCAAAGGTAACAAGTGACAGATGTCTGTCTTCTCTGCGGTCTTAAACACTGAGGCTCAGAGATAGCATCTGGGCTGAATGTCAAACTGTGAATCTTCCCTAAGAATGTACTGTGCTTATGCCAAGCTCATTGTTATTAATGTCAGGGACACTGCCTACAGAAGTATTTAAGATACTCCCTGTAGTTCACAGCAGGGTGCACGCGTGGGGGGGCACGCATGTAAAAATGATGGACAACAATTATTGGGAAAAAAAAAATTACAATAGAGAGATTTTAACAAAAGGACAAAGTGAATGGATGAATGGCTCAATTAGATCTGTATCAGATTTCCTGGTGGGCGTGCAACTTCCCAAAGAATCTGACTTTGCATGCATCACTTCAGCCACAGGAGATGATGAAAACAAAATGAAAAAAAGATGTATAATATGTTAAAGCAGAAGTTTAGCTGGATTAAAGAGTTTCTTGGAGTTGCAGGAAGTAAAAAAAAAAAAAAGTGGCAAAGGTGGTGGTGTTTTGAGCTTGTAATCACAGCACGGTGCTGTGTTTATTTAACTTTCTCATCTCCATCGCTGCCTGCTTTTGGTATTTACATGTTTAATTGAGAAGTGTGCTGCCGGTTTCTTCTGCCCATCTGCCGAGTCCCTTCCTCTTATCAGGCTCATTCCTCAAACTGACAGTTCTCCCTCTCTGCATATCTCTCTTTCACTCCCGTGCCACCACACTACTAACTCCTCTCTCTCCCTTTTCCCTGCCCCTCTTCAATCTGTCACGGCCGGATATGAGTAATGACAATGCATTTTCCCGCAAATCAAACCAATAAGTAGAAACATGCACAGGCGGCTTCACGAGAAAGTGTCATGAAAGTCTCTGTTGTGTGGTCCAGGTTTTTTTTTTTTTTTTTTTTTTTTTTACTCCACGTATAAATAACCGCCTGTCAGACGCAACATGTGTGTCATTGTATCCCCATCAGCGTGTTTCATTGTACACACTACCACCTCTGAAGAGCTGCCTCTTATCAGTCGAGTGTCAGAAAGCCCCCAGCACCACCACCTCCTCCCTGCTGCCTTTCTAAATGCTTTTCTATTAAGAGCAGTGTTGTGTCCCTCTGATAGCGGCAGCTTCTCCACTTCATCATTCATAATCCCAATGGGCATCAATGGACTCTATAGCCTCGCTATCCACACCAAAGGCTTTGTCAGTCAGAGCAAATGAAAACAACCTAAATGAGAGTGAGAATCTGAGGAATTCACTGTGAGAGAAAAAGGAAATGGCCCAATAGGCCAAAGCACTCCAGTCATGAATAGTCCACTCCACAGCAAGACATTGGCGATACCTCACATGTTTGGAGTGGGCTCTCTCCGTCTGCTTCAGTTCTTTCTACATGGCATAAAACATATGGAGGGCATTTAACAAGTGTAAAATGACACTACTTATGTGCTTTGTCTTTTAAATGTTGTTCTATTTTAGCTAGCTGCATGGTGTGACAGAGAAAAAAACAATAAATTCCCTGAGGTAGACAAGTGTTGTGCAAATCAAGGAATAAGAGCCATATGAGAAAACAAGAAGGGAAAATATTCACTACTCTACATTATAGCGACGGCGTGGGCTAACTTTCACCAGCTCAAAAAGTCTAAAATGATGTTCCCGCCCTTCCCAGCGTGCAGAAGTCCCGCTGGGGGCCTCAATGTGATCAGCAGCATCCCCACCACGTCTCCTCATTATTGAGTAAATAGGTTTGGGCATGTCCTCAGTAAACAAAGCCAAGACTGACAGTTAAGGGAGTGAGGGGAGTGGGAGGCAGCCTCGTTCCCAATTAGAGTCGCCTCAGGCAAAACTTTAAAGAGGAGATCAATCCTACAGATCGCTAAACTGATCCTGTCACAGGCTGGGGATATTTAAACCGTGGTGCAGAGCGGAGCGGTGCAGGGCAGTTCTCAGTACAGTTTGACTGTGTGTGCTAATGACTTGGGGGTAGGCTCTCTCACCAGGACACACACCCCACAGCGAAGCGGCCGTGATTGACGGGTGAAATCGGACCTCAGCTGCAGTTCTCGGCACAGTAGGGGCCAGATGGGGGAAATAGTGATTTGCGTTTTTTAGTATGCAGCTCCTGCACTTACGGATATTCCCTAATTGTCTCCCTTACTTACCTGTGAGGCTGTTTCCCATCACAGATGCAGAGTACATTTCAAATTAACCCGGGATGTTTTGATTTTTTTCCTCCCTCACCCTACACCTTTGAAGCAGACTTATTAAAATGTGCCAGTGGGTCTCATCCCTGTCTATCTACTTGAGGTGAAAAGTTGCTTCTCACTAATGTCGGAGCAAAATAAAGGGACTAACATGAGGTGAATGAAGCTGGAGTGGTGCAGATGACACCTGAGTTTAATCGCGTTGTCAATTCGTGACATCCTGCTAAAGCAGCAGATACTGTATCTTTGACTACAAGTGAGTATAGCTGGCACACTCCAACTCCCAGGCACACATGGGTAATGTGTAATGAGCTACCAAGCTCTCTGCAACTGCAGAGGAACTGAACATTTAAATGAGCGAATGATGCATTATGTATATCATCGAGGTTCCTGTGCAGGAATTAATCATGATCATAAAAGCCAAAGACAAAACAACATACTCAGGCCGTTGCTAAATTGTTGTGATCTAATGCAAAACAAATTCATTTTTCATGCTATTAAAGATAAAGAAAATCTTAAAAGGTTTGGTCTTGCTTGTCTGCGTCTCTTATTGAGAGTCATTCACTTTCAACTTTATTTGCGGATTATTGCAAATCCCCGGTACAAATCATATCATGAAATCATGTAGCTGGGACATTGGATGTGTTCTGCTAATGCTCAAGGAAGATCCCCTGAGGGAGCCATTGAGTGGGGGAGAAGGGAAAGAAAGAGAGAGGCAGATAGAGGGAGAGAAAGCAAAAAGAGAGGTGGAGAGCGTGTTACAGGATGAGGAAAGGAGGGAAGGGCGGGAAAGAAAGACAGAGAGGAGGGGAGGGCAGCAGCAGTCAAGCTGCACTTTATCCTGACAGATCTCCTTTACACACTAATTTCCTTGTTAAAGAAGAGAAAATGGCACTCAATCCGGAGAAATCCTTTTCTCCTGGAGCAAGCCTGTCAGCTGAGGGATGAGTGGATACAAGCAGAGCTTTCCTCCTCAGGCTAGCTCCCCCTGGCACACAGCAGCTAGGCTACCGCTCACAGCAGAGCTCTCTATCTATAGCCATAATTAATACACCATCGGAATATAATGAACCATACCATGATACATGAATTTCAGTGGGTGCTGTCGACAGCAGTCATTTAACCGCTCGCTGGAAATCAAATGTGAAGTGAATTGATTTTGTGATCATGTCATCTCCATCACAAATGGCAAACAAATCGTGTACAAACATTTCATGCTCAGTTGCTGTTTATAAACATTCCCCATGACAAAATCCTAAGCCCCCGACCCCCCCCCCCCACACACACACACACACACACACACTCACACACACTTACACACACAACCCCAACCCCTCCACCAACCACTCGTTCACAGTTACCAGCAAAGACGGTGAAATCCGACGCATCTTTCACCGCAACATATTTATCACTGAATTTGTAATTCACCAAAGTGTATTAGCTTGGATTTGAAAAAGGGAGAAAAGAAAAGCCTCTTTTATTTTAAGTCAGGGGTGTTAGCTGTTCAGTCTGGATGTTCTCATCTCCCAAGATTACTATTCGCGGGGTGTGTGTCAAGACTACTTTTCAGAAATCTCGGTAACAATTCAGATGCGATCGATAAGGAGTGACAGTTTATTCTAAGGCTTAGCACAGGCCAAGAAAAGAACGACTGAAGCATCAAGTTTAGAGGAATGAATTTGTTTTGTATTTGATTTTTCCATTAAATTTATCACCACTTTAACTCTGCCTTCTTCCCTCTCCTCGCTCGTTCCCTCTCACTTTCTCCCTCGCTCTGTCACTCACATCAACAACAAGGCTGTAAACGGCTGTCAATTTCTCATCTGTGATTTCCATGTCTTCACTTTCATCCATTTTTGATTGCTTCACACCCTATACCTATGATGCTTTTAGTGCTCATCGGTGACCTTGTGAGATGATGGGGAAAATTATAAAATAAATTTTCAGTGGCAGAGTGCTGCTGCCCTTTATAACACTTCATCATATCTGCTGTGGACGGAAAATAGTTGAGAAACATTTTCTTACAAAACTCCCTAATGCTGGTTTGGCACAAAATCATATGGTAAATCTATTACCACTTTGTCAAGGGAAACCACATGAGGTTTCCCACAGTGTAGCAGCAGGAAAAGTGGGAAACTGTGACCCTGAAAGTACTGTCCGATTTCTCTTATTAAAGTGTTTTCAAAATCTTCTCCCTTTTCGGATTTAAGGGTCATTGAGGATGCCAATCAGAGGGACAGGCCAGTCAGAAAGCCAGCGGCGTGAACAGGACAGGAACCAGCTGATGAAATTCATCCATACTTCTCACTTATGATGACATGATTGATTTTCCCTCAGAGTGCTCAAATGTAGGATTGTCTTCCTACCCCCATCTCCTCCTCCATCCCGCCTCAATCTGCCCACCCACCCGCCAAGCCAACAGCTAATGGATAAAGCCTCTGTCTGTCTCAGGCATGGCGGAGAGTTGACGAGTGGAAGAACAACTGCAACGAATGAAGGGTGAAATCTGAGAGTGCAATTTTCCGTCTGTCAATCTCCCTTCAAGAGAACAAGTTGACCACCAATCAGCGGAGTCGATTCTGGGCTGGCGGCTGATGGGAGCGTTCTGAGTGACAGCGTCATGTCACTACATTAACACAGCAATGAGAGACATAAAAAGGGAATTTTTTGAGGACCTTGGCCAGTTATTCGATTTCTGGATGTGATTTGGGGGGTTGGGACCGTGCTTTTCTGCCTTAACAAATGAACAAACTGACAGGTTAATGCATAACATATCACTCTATAATTCATGGTCCTGAATTTGGGAGACTCCTATCATCCACTAGGTCCTTCAAAATACAACCAATTAAACTTTACTTAATTATTAAAGGTAGAAAGTGAGGGAGAAACATGCCTTAAAAACTCTTGCTTGCAGTCAATTACGATAAAACTTTAATGAGGCTGGATAGAGAGCCATAAAAACTGATAGCCCCTCCGTCATGAATTATATATCCATATCGATTTTGTTTCTTTGCTATAAGAATTGCAGGTAATCGTATGTTACCACATGTAAAGTGCACTTCCCTAGCGAGGATAAATATTAACTATCAAATATATATGAGGTGTGTGTGCATTTATGACCAAGCTCATGTAGAAAATGAAGAGCAGAGATGTCGAGGCAGGGGCCATTGGGAATGGATGAAGGGTGCCATATCTGACAGTAAGAGAGACCCTTAGCGGTGCTGGCTTGATATGTTACCTAGTTAGCGTCACAGAGAGAGGAATAAATAGTTCTTTATTATTTGTGGTTGCCATCATGTCTCTCCTAATAGACAGGCTATACTGAGTTTAAACCACATTATCCTCTGCGAGACCATCGCAATTACTCTTGAGAGCTAGGTCTGATGTGTGGATAAGGCAGGTCGCCCATGTCTTAATGAACACAAACAATGTGAAATGGAGGAAGGGAGCAGTGGGGGGAAAGATAATGGCAGGGGAGGGCTTGTTTTAATAGAGACAGCACTAAGTTGTTTGCTATGATCTATGCGAAGTCTGAGAATGCTGAAAACCCCCAATGTTAGTTTGTGGAGATCTTTTTTCATGATCCTATTACCCAATCAATCCACACCCTTTTCTCTGCATTTTCGCCGGCGAGCAGCAGGCACAAATCCTGTTTAGTGGATCTCCAGTTGTGGACTTGTGTGTCTTGCTGTCATTGTCACACAGTCGTGCCTTGTTGGACACTCGCAGGGGTTAAAGGGCACCAAACTGGATCACCGTGACACCCGGCGCGAGTGTTATCCCCAGCACAAATGGCTCAGTGCTGGGTTAATTGATAAACTGCCGCTCCACTTCATTAGTCAGACAGACCGGGCTTAACGAACGAACACAGAGAGAGTGTCACTCTGAATATGTTAATCATGACTGGCCATTATGGGGCTCTTCCCTCTACCTCCTTGTCTCAATTTCTGTTCAACTACAAAGCGACTCACTTCAAACTGTGTGTACGCTTGTATCGAGCATGGCTATTTATCAGTGACAATAGAAAAAAAAAAAAAAAAAAACGGGAGACAGACAGACGCAAGAGTGGTCCTTGGTGTTATTGAATATAAATATATAATAACCATGTAAAAAATGCATCATTTGGCCTTTTCACAAAGGCAGTTGTAATATAGCGCTAGGTGAGCACTGTACTTGACGTACACACTGGAGGTGAGGGTGTCAGGGGAGAGCTCGCTGGAGCGAGAGGAGGTTTTATTGTTGCCCAGCCCTTCCGCTTAAGTGCACATGGCTGGGAGGAAGCCGGGACCTCCAGCTCTGACCTCTGCGCATGTATATTTAATAGGCCATCAGTTGGCCGGGGCAGCGCTCTGATCAGGATTCAGAGAGGGGCTTTGAACACCCCTGTGTATTCCTGAGCGTGCAGCCTCAAGCTGCTCTCCCCAGCTGTGTCAATCCGACAGCACTGTTACAGGCACCCAGACAAGGCGCTGGGCACTCCACTGCTACCGCCTAATGACTACAGGAAAAAAAAAAGCAAAACAAACACAAAAACAATAACATTTGGCGTATGGAGCTCTGCTACCATCTAATGAGTGTTTTTAAAAACTGAAATATTACGCCAGCTGATATACTGTAGGGTGTGTGGGATGTGTTTGGATTACATCAGCTATACTATACTGTGTTCCCCTTAATAATAACAAAATGGCAATCTCACGGTGACTGCACTACACACGCCGGTAACGATTGCAGAAACAAGGAGGCAAACAGAGAAGTGCCACTCGTGTGTCTTTTCCTCTAACAAGGTATCACTACTCTTTGAATCAAATCGGCAATGTGTGTGGGTGTGTGTGCGTGTGTGTGTGTGAGCGTATGAATGTCACAGTGCACGCATGAGTGTGTGTGAGCTTGTGTGTGTGTGTGTGTGTGTGTGTGAGGGCAGCTTAACGAGGGTGGTTCATTTGACAGGCAATTAGTTTGCGGAGCTGCTATTGACAGCCCCTGTGCTTGTGTTTGTTCAACAGCTCTGGGTGAGTTCCACGCTCCCTGGGCTACGTGACAAAGCACCTCCGACAGGGAGCTCCTGATCTCCACCGAGGCTCGGAGGCTCGCACTGTGAGGGGGGTGGATATGTGACAGCCTAGCAGAGAGAAGAGAGGAGCGAGGGTGGGTGGGGGGGTGGGGGGGTGATACAAAACCCACAAGGGTCTATTAGGGGGTTGTTGCAAGTTAATGTAGCTACAACACACTTTTTGTGTCGTATTTTGAAAGGCCTGAGCAATGATGTTGTCATTTGTTGTTTGATTGCGGGGATAGCGGAGGGTAATCTTAGGAGACACGCGGGCTCTCACACTACATGCGCACACATAAAAATGCAGAAAGAGAGGAGGCAAGGAGGTGGGGGAAAGCTAGAGGGAGATGGAGGAGAGGAAAAATATAACAAGATCCAAACACTCTTTTATCCTCGAAAATCCCATATTCTAATGCAAAGGCCCATCCCTCTTTTAGTTGCAACCATTTCGTTTGTAGAGCCAAGCTCCAATCAATATCATTATTTTCACAGAGGATCGAAGCGCCTTCACCGAGTTAATGGGGGATTGAGGTGGTAAACGTTTACCCTCTCACTGTCAGCAGAGCAGTGGTCCATAGTGGGCCCAGATGACAGCGCTGGCCCCACTGTGGACACACTGTGTGGAGATGTCCTGTGGGTAGACAGGCTGCATGGACTGTCAACCGCCTGCCATGCCCTAGATGGCCTAACATATCAGCCACTTGAGTTAGAGCAGCAGCATGGGCTTTGACTTCTGCTAGAGCTAACAGAAACAAACCGGCCAGTGCTGGCAGCAGCATTACTGCACTGCTTGACATTGTTATTGTTGATACAAGAAAAAGTGGAAATAGACTCGATTTTCCCCAGTGTTATTTTAACAGAATAATTCAACGTAATGCAGAAGCAATTAAGTAAAATATGAAATAACATGCGGCATTAGCATAAAACATTATTTTGGTCAACGCTAGCCGTCTACGACTATGGATCAGCTGTTCTGTCGGATTTTGGAGAAATGAAGACTAATCTGCAGCTGGCAACAGCAAAGCAAATTCTCTCGTATAGCAGCATATGCTAAATAGCTCTTCAAGCGCGCAGATGCATTGCTGTAAAATACTTCTCCTGTCTGCGTATCTGCATCTCCCAGATGGGTCCCAAGCTGTGCCAAACTGCATCTCATCAACTGCTATGAACTATGGCATCACATGACCGCAGGAGATATGTGGAGTCCTATTCTGTCTTGCCTTGGCACAACATGGTCAAGTGATGCATCATCAGGAAGCCCACACTTTGTCAAAATGGAGGTAACTAACATGAGGAGGAGGCAGGGGAGAGAGAGAGAGAGAGGGGCTGTTTTTCTGCTCAAAGTGTTGAAAGTTCTGTTCAATAAAACAGGAGAAAGGAACAAGACTTTTGTCCAGTTCCTTTTTTTTCTCTCTCTCTTTGGAAAAAAGACTAATCAGCAGAGTTCGAGTTGATTTGGGTTTGCATGAGGGTGTGACAGAGCAGTGAGAGATTTCATGGGACGTTGCCCCATGATTCATTGAGTTATTGGTTTCCGCCCTGTTTTAATCGCTGGCGGGACCGAGCCAAAAAATCTCGGAGGATTCCGGAGTGCTCTTTTCTCCACCATTCAGCAGAATGGAATTTGGTCTGCAAGTGCCTCACGTCATTCGAGGCGTCCTTCACAGTTTCGGGGGCCCTAATTCAAACCACATGGAGGCCAGCGTCCGGTTACGGACCTCTGCAGAAAAAAAAGGACACGTTCCCATTGGCTGCTCCGAGATGGGAAATGGGGTGTCTTGATGGAAAAAGATAACAAACACATCTAAGTAGGAGTCACAACATAGCCAAAGAACACACACATTCACATGCATAAATATACATACACATGTACATACACGGCGACATATACAAATATACATGCATATACACAAATACACACACAGACTGAAGCGAACACTTATGGGCCTGCAAAAGCTGTTTGCTTGACATGATGGAAGAATGAGCAGCAGGCTCTGTAATATTGCTCCTATTCTTCATTGACAAGCATATATATTTTTTGCTGTTCCCAACTGACTTTGCCGCGCTGAACTCCATTTATGAATTATCTGACATATTTCCTGCTATTTTTTTGACAGGAGTACTCAGAGGAAATTTCAAGGCACCTTTCTCCTGACAAGTAGAAATATCAATATTTGAATAAATTGCAGATTTGGATCTCCTCACATGGATGCTCTCCAGCAAGAGTGTGTGTGTGTGTGTGTATACACGGGCGTATGAATGTGTGTTTGTCTGTGTATGTTTTTGCATGTGCGTGTGTTTGTGTGTGTGAGTGAAGGGAATGGGAAGGGGTTTGTTTCATTCTGTTACCACGGTCTTATCCCCCTGAGCCCGCAGGCAGAAATCTGTATGCAGCATTTCATTAGGAGGGAGCTCGACTGAGTGACATGTGAAGCACACCTCGCCGTCGACCTGATGAAGTTTACTTCTCTCAAACGGCAAAAAGCCACTTTGTAGACTAGCCCTTTTTTCCACAGAGGAAGAGAGGGGGTGATGGCTGAGCACCAATAAAAGAATCATGAATGTTGTTTTACAGAATGACAGCCCTATCTGTACACAAATATTTCTCTTCCAGAGAAATGTAAGCTTCAGAGCTTTTTTTCCTCTCCGCTTTTTAAAGCAGATTCGAATTGATAGAACTGACAGTCTTCAAAATATGATCACCTAAATTCCGAGTCTTGTCGAAAACATCTAAGAAGGCTCACAAAAGGGAGAGGAGAAACAGATTGTTCTTATCTTGTGAAAGTGGCAAGTGTTACGTTGAGGAAAGTAGCATCTCACCCAGTGAACTAAATAATTTACAAACAAATACACTATTGTGCTACAACCTTGATAAATACTCCACGTCTCCATAAGAGGTCAATGTCAAGCATCCATAACACTCAGCGCTGTCGTCTTAAAGCTCCTGGTGTTACGTATGAGAGACTTCTGCCTATCTGTCTCACTCTGTTTAGCTGCAGTAGCTGCCATTCTGTCTGCATGTCTGCTGCTGCCGCTGATAGATCACTCTCCTGCCCACCCCCTCAACCTGCCCCCCTTCCCTCAACACCCACCATCATTTCAGGGAGCCTGAGAAATGGCTTAGCCATGTGAGGTTACTCAGGTACCGAAAAGGCTGTGACCCCGTGACCCCTCAAGTCGACCTTCCTGACCCGAACGTCATACTTTCTCCCTCTCCTTCAGAAAACAAAAACAAATCTTATCATGCGCCTGTGCGGCTCAAAGGAAAAAAGGAGAGCCCTTATATCAATGTGGTGCTTTGACAATCATCTATCCACATGACCTGTGATTTCTCCGACAGGGTCTGCTTGACACTTACAACAGAGAGGTGACGCCGCGCAGGTTGTCCATCTCTCGCCTCGCCTGCCCTTATCTCCTCTCCTCTCCATCTCTGTCCTCACTCCTCCTTGTGTGCACAACTTAATAAGCAAGCAAGGGGTAGATTCCCATTATGGAAAGGCTGGAAAATGGCCCGGACATTTTCCCCCATATCTGGGATCTCCATCTGGAGAAGGCACTCTCTCTCGCTCTCACTGCCCCCCTCGTCCAATCTCTGTGTGTGTTCTGTTGAGGTTGCGCTGCAGAGATGGCTTTCACTCTCCACTGGCTACAATGAGATTGGCCCACCAGGTTGACTCTATTCGAATCGACAACCCATTTCAATAACGTAACAAAACAGAACAGAGTGGTGATGTTGAATAAAACATTTTTGAGGAGTGCCCAGGGGGCAAGACAGGGGTCTTAAATTATCCAAATCTGTAAGATTTTGGAACACTTGAGCAGAAACATAGATCCATCCACACATAACATAATCTTTTCCATACTGATTTAATAATAGCATGTAATTTGGTTAGTTCCCCCCCTTTGCATTGTCCTGAACTGCACGTCTGTGTCACTCCTCTCACATCAGTTAAGGCTGCTTCATAACTAGAGTGTATGGTTAACAGACTAATAAAGATTACACTGAGGTCAGCAAGTCACTAATCCCCGGCGTTATTAGTAAAAACAAAGCCTACAGCTTTACGCCATGCACCTCATCACATCTGTGCGCCTATGCACGTGCATAAGGTCCGAACATAATACGGTGTGACTTAAACCATACAATGAGAAGAGAAAATAAATATGCTAAGAGCAGCAGGGGTGGACCAGGCCAGGCCTCTGCGGACCTATGTCATCACTCCCTCTGGTCTCGGCTGTGTTCCCCACCCGAGCGAAAGGCTCAATGATTACGGAGGCTCAGCTTCCCTCTAAGAAAGCAAACCGGAGCTGCAGTCCAAACAAGGCCGAGCCAGCAGCGAGGGAGCACTGCTACACCAGGCAGCTCGGGTTTACCGTCGCCTCCGACCTGGCTGGCCCCCGGGCTTGCATTAGTCCCCCAGCCCAGCCTCTCTAGGACAAACAAACAACCACCACTTACACAGTCAGGGACGAGCAGTGAGGCAGGGAGAGCTGGTGCCACCAGCACTGTGTAGAAGGGAACCTGACCCAATTGGATTTGCTTTATCACCCCATATAATGATTCCCAGACTGGCCTGTTCCAGTGGTAGAAAATAAAAATTACAAAAAAAAAAAAAATCTGCCTGCCATTCTGAGTTTGGCCCAAAATGGGCAGCTCCCCCAAAACAGATGGGGAGGCATCTCAAAAATGTTCTCTGCCTCTGGGGACATGTGGTTTTCCCCATCATTATATAACTGTAAACTCCTGGATGTCAGAGATTGGGGATAATAACTTTCAGATGTTGGCAGCCCGGGCCAATGCTGGGACCTGCTGGATGGGAACGGTTATTTGGCAGAGGGGAGGAAGTCCGAGAGATTAGGACTAAGATGTGACAGGGAGGAAAGTGGATCTGGACTGGAGCTGAGTGGGTCGCCTTAGTCCGTTCCAATGTGTTCGGCATTGCACCGGGCCCTAATGACGGCTGTGTGGGAGGCAGAGGCCCGCCGTGTGTGTGTGTGTGTGTCTGTGAGCGTTAGAGAATGAGACAAATTAATATCAAAACCACAGGAAATCATGTCATCGTGTTAACACGCCGAAATCAAGCTAAAGTGCTCGGGCTTGATCCACCACTTTTAGCATTCCGTTTCAATTTTCAGATAGATTTGATATGACAGTTTTAGCACTCCCCATTGCAGTGCAGATGTGCCACTAATTCAGAAACAGACACACCTCCTTCAATAAATGAGTCCTTATAGAAGTGTCATCCCGTTAAACCATTTTTATTGGTTTGTCTCGCATGGCGGGAGGGGATCATTGTTCACTGCGGACGTGGTGGCTGGTTGCCGCTGTGGTCAAGGTTTGGTCACTTACACTCAAACCCCTCTAATGAAAATGAAACATCTCCTCACATTTTTATATATTCCAGCTGGTCACTGCACGGTGGAAAGCACAATCCCGTTTTTCTTCTTTTTAAATATTTTTTCCCCCTTTGCTTTAAAGTATCGATCGCAGTGCTGAACAAGCAGAGGAGTGTTTTTTATTGTAAATCAATACTGATCGATCGGCTGCCTGGGTGTTGAATATGGATCAATATCACACCAGGCTGTGGAGGAGATCTGATTTCAATTGGCAAGAGAAGCCCGCAGCAGGTTTCCATCAAGCGGTAATTCAAGACATGGGAACATAAGTCAGATGGATTGATATAGACTAGCCAGGACCTTTCTTGCCACTGAACCAGCTCAAGGAAATTTCTGTCATATATCATTAACGCAGTTGGGGCAGGCAGTAAAAAAAAAGAGGGGGAGCAGAGTACCTCGGTGACCCTAAATGAAGAGCACTGGTCAAACATTGAATAAATACTCCATTATTAGCATTTTTTTTAATAAGAAACTCAAGCGAAACACTAAAATAGACGCTGGAGCACCGCTCTCTCTTGTGCGCACACACACACCAGCGTGGTCATGTTTTGTGGAACTTCTGGTTCTGATTATGCAGAGGTCAGCTTGAGATTCATACTGTAAGCTGTTATTAATTTACTGAACAAATGTCCTGGAGAAAACTGGTGAATGGTGAAATATTTTCATTACACTTATCATACGCTCGATCTTTATTAAACCCACACATTTGTTTAATTTAGGCGGTGCAACAAAATACATAATGTAATTTAACAGCATACATGTGTGGGCAAAGTGCATCGAGCATGTGTGTATATGTTAAAAAAAAAAAAAAAAAAAAAGCAGGTCACCTCGTTCATTCATCACTTGTTTGTGATTCCTGAAGAGAGGGGCACTGTTCCAAATGACAGCATTGTAAAACAATAAAAACAGAGCTATAGTTAGAAATAACTTGTCACTTTTAATAAATGACACTGGTTCAGGGCTCTTTCTCAGGGGCTTCTCCTCCGATACATCCCAGGCACCCCTGGGGCCAACAGAGCAACCAGCAGACCAGCTCGTTTCCCCGAGGTAACTGATGACCCTATCCCTGAATTCCCCCATCTTTGTCCTGTGACCTCACACCAGCGGGAGCAGGACCATGTCCGATGAAATCTTCAGACTGCTTCCCATCCTAATCTTGCCCGTGTCACACTACAAATTGCTACATTCAGAAAATGGAAATAGATTGAGGTGGAGGGAGGCACTGACAGAGGTAGGGAAAAAGGGAAGGATGGGAGGGGAGGGGGAGCGGAGGAGTGTGCATCGACAACCAGTCCCCTAAGAAAAATACTTGAGGAAAGAACGACTCGGGAGATCCCGACAAGGAATCACATCTCAGCGAACATATTGATCTGATTTACAAAACCTCTACTCTAATGCGAAACAAATGGCGTGGGCGTGAACTGGTACTTAACCATAAAACCCCAGCATTACTCCGTCTCCGATGAAATACCACATATATCCCTCACCAGGGCCTAATGTGCTGTTTTACGGCCAGATACGACTGAGGTTGACCCAACAGTTTGTTTGACAATTAGGGGAAACCTAATAAGGATTGAATGGGAGTGAGAACATGCCAAAAGAAAGTAAGGAGACCCTTCTTTAACAAAAAAAAAAAAAAAAAGCTAAAAAAAACAAAAAAACAACAACGCTGGTCTGGGTGACCTAAATGTGATTCACAGAACCAGGAGCTGCTTGACAAAGCTCTTGCGTCATTAATGCTTTGAGAAACTAAACAGCGTCTTCCAAACAGCTACAAAGTTTAATTATAAAGGAGAGCTGCTAAATATTTGAGAAAGAGTGGCATGTTTTATTTACTTCAGATTTAATTTCAATAATGTAGGATTTTCAACATGGTGGCTTATTGCAGCAGTGTGTCAGGAAGAAGTGAATAAATCTTAATAGATTGTTTTCTTTCATAATATCAAAATAAATCACTTCCATTGCTCCGGAGCTGGATTTAAATCACATTAACGCAGCGCTAAAACCAAGTCAGTGAATGCAACTGTAAACTTTAACAACATGTACGCCCCCTAAAAAAATCTTTGATAACCTTTTCTTGCTTCTTTTCAACATGTGTGTGTGTGTGTGTGTGTGTGTGTGTGTTACTGTGTGTATACACAACGTCCAGTGTTGCTCTTGGCCCAGCATTCATCCCATCACCCCAGCTCTGGCCTTGTTTCTGTCAGCAGTGAACCAGGGGAGTAAAGAG
>JAOWBC010000318.1:8306863-8327653 GCA_028566105.1 Hypoplectrus providencianus
ATGATTAAAACCTTCATTAGCGTTAGGTGATATGGCTGCAGTGGAAAGGGTCTTGGAGAGAAGGAGAAGAGGAGAAGGAAAGAGGGAAAGGGAAGGGGGTGGTGAAGGGGGGGGAGGGGTTGTCTCCATGGACAGATGGACTGCTCTTTCTCAACACATGTGGAACCATGTTTCGTCTTTCACTGCCGTCAAGCTGGAGCCGGATCCGTCGCTCTGTTGGCCCGCGCCACTCTTTCGTACAGCACACCTCTCTCTTTAGCACAGCGCGCGCACACACACACACATACACACCGGTGCACGATCGCTCGCACGCACACATCCATGCGGGTGAGTGCACGCGCGGGGGACACACACAAAGCACGCGCACACGCCACACAAACATCCCAGTCTTTCTCTGCACACATGTTAAAGTCATCACCCCTGCTCAGCGCTAGTAAAACACAACACCCCCGGCTTCTCTGCTGTTGTCAAGTCTTGCCATTAGCTGATGCCACTGGGGAATCCTACCCTAGTGAGGTGGGTCTCCCTCGGGAACGTCAGGCTCCACGTTACGTTCAGCCGCCACTCATGTGAACCCAAACATGTGAGCATAATTTGGAAAATATCATTTATACTGTGCGTCTTTGTACGTGTCTTGACATTTACAAACTGCGATAAAACCGACATGAGGGAGGAGGGAATAGAAAACAGGGCGAGAATAATTTGAGGTAATGTTTTGCTTAGTGAACAGTATTACCCAATCCTGGATGTTGGAGCACTGGGAAGGAGGTTCTGGCTCTGGGGCTGCAGAGAGGGTCTGGGTTTCATTTTTCGGCAAGTGCAAGCCAAAGGAGAGCTGCCAAGTACAGCTTTCGCTCTCAACACTTCCTGCTCTTCCTACTCTGGCTCGGGAGGAGACAGGCTTCACTCAAACAGCACGTCGACTTAGGCAGGGGTGGCCAGTTTATTCTCCAATTTCTCAATGGGCGTCAAAAACTCACATCTGTCACATGAATTACACCAAACACGGCCGTAAATAAAACGCTGAGATGGAAATAATGTTAAGCCGCGAATAAAAAAGGTGTGTGCAGGTGTATGCGTGCGTGTGTAAACACAGAAAGAGAGCATTTCCTACACACGTTAACAGCTTTAAATGACTCACTGTGAAGCCTAGAAAAACAGCGCAGGTCCCACGGCTCAGTGGAATAATGTAAAAAAAAAAATCCAGAAGGAACACCTGCAGCAATCAGCTCTCTATCACAACAACAGTGACCCCATCCACTGCATCATTTTCATTATGGATGGTGGGAGCACAATGCGAGATTAACACTACCTACCGAGTGCCATCTTAATTGCCCCTCTACAGATGCAGTGAAAACACGTCATTTAGGTACTTCATAAACAGACTTCTCTTTGCAGGTTATCGAGACAGCCGCTCTGTGAAAACACACCCTCTTTTCCAATGCTGATGTGCAATTAAAATGGTTTTAGAAATCCTCTTTGACAGTCCAGGGCTTAGCCAAAAATGTAAATGACATTAAAGGAGACAATGAATTTAATTTTGTTTAATGTCCCCTTTCGCTGATTCTCATTTACATCACATTTCCACATAAAGGGCTGACCTTATAAATACTGGCATTTGTTCAGCTTTTGGAGGTAATCACGGTTTTGCAAAAACCAGATGGGAGCACACAAATTTTCCGATTTGTTTCTTAGAAGGCCGAGGGAACCACATGTGAGACGTTCTAAGGCTGCGCTCTTTTGTTTCTGGTAAACAACTTGACAACAAGTCAAGTGCACTCTGGGAAATGACCTCGTAGGTGTTCCACAAATGAACGATAACGCAAAGTCATTTAGAAAATACAGGCTCACTAATGAGGGACATAACGGAAAGCTAAGCAAAATTTACATTAGGCCAAAATTTAATCGCATTAACACACGAACAGGTGCGGTGAGGCCTTTATAAATGAGCTAAATGAATAAAAGCCTCCCACAGCACAACCATGTGTGCTGACCAAAAAAAAAAAAGAGACAAGGGGAAAAATAAGGGAAAAAACAAGTCAATGTCATGAATTATTCAGTGGCTGGGCTGCACTCCAAAGGTCAGTGCTCTTTGACCTTTGTGACAGGAAGTGAAAGGGAGTGCCGTAGCCGCTGGAATAAATGGAGCTGACATGTTTAGATCTGGACTAGAATCCGTTTCTCGAATGGCAGCGTAAATTGACACAAGATGTTAAACTGTATGAACATACATTAAATTCAAAATTCATATGTGGGCAGAATACACACACTGATAGCACATTCTCTCTCTGTGTCTGTCTCGATTCTGCTTGCATAAATTGCTCCGGCTTCGCAGAGTAAAATGTGACCTTTGAACCCTGACACGCAGAATGAGTCATTTTCTCTCCTCTTTCAACAACATGTGCTGTCTTATTACAAAATCCATGTGTAAGCCTGAACAATGTATCTAATCTTTCACACAAGAGAAGACAAAGTCAATATGCAAGAGAGTGAAGACAGATACCAGACCAGGAGAGTCATCGCAAATTGAGTTATGTTTGGCTATACACTACTTGCACTGTAAATGGGAAAACCATCTAATCAGATATTGGGTACCTCATCACTATAATTCTAAAGACTCAAATTACCGACTGAATAAACCTACACCCCCACTTACTTTAAGGCACCATTAACTTATAAATGTGACATCTGTAGCACTGCTGGATTTATAAAGGGGAGAGATGATTATAGCGAACTGCAAAGCGCTGCGGTCAAAGCAAAAGCGCCGCAATTAGTCACAAGATAAATTTACTGTTTCTTTTATTTAATATAAGCACCAACTTTGATTTTTTTTTTTTTTTCTCCTTGAAAAAGTACGCTCACGCTGTTGAAATACAAAAGACTTTTTTTTTTCTGGTGCGTGTGGAGTAAAATATGTACTGACTTTTCCAAACGATGTTGAAATTTGAGTCACAACACCCAAATGCAACAAAAATAGGGCCTTTCTTCATCCAAAAAGGAGTATGAATAATGCAAGGGCATCAAATGTAAGTGCTGAAATATTTAAAGACCAAGCAGTGCTGAAACTTTGTGACAGCTGTTGGGCCTATATCTAACCAACTTTTTTTTTTAAGAGAATCCTTCCTCTTCAAAAATCTGAGTGAAAATCTGTATCAAAACTCTGAGAGAAAATAGGGTAAACAGATGTCTGGCTTGACCGCAGGAAAATAGGACACATTTGGAATGATAAGTTTCCCAAACTCCGTTGGATATGCCAGATCCATGGGAACGCCAGTTAATGTCTTGCTAGATGCCAGCTAGCTGTGTGCGCTTTCCCCTCTTACCATCTGGGAAAATGTTACAGCGAATGAACGCCATCAATGATTCACTCCAAATCTGTTTCTTAAGGTTCGGCCATGCTACTGTTTCTCTGGGAAATGTGGCAGTGCTAGCTGGTTTTCATACTGTAATTGTAGACAGATGAGACATGCCTGATTCAACAATCAAACCTCTCCTCTAGGTTTATGTCACTCAACTATGTTCTACTCAATTGGAAATAATCAGTTTCTGCCAGCAGCGACCGCAGCACAGGTGCCTGTAATGATGTGCATGAGAAAATGACAGATGTAACAGAAATGGCTGTAAAACATGGAAGCTTTAACTAAAAGCTTACCCATGTGCACAGCGGGAATAGTCAAGTAATAGCGGTAAATAGTCTACAGTGTGCTCTGGCCATGTCCGTAACTCTTGCTAAACCCTGCAACCTTTCACAAGCACCCCTCTCTGCGAGCCTCCTCCAGTCACTGGGAACCTGTGTGGGTCTGTTAGGGTGAGCTGACGGGCTCATAGTTACGACATGGAGACAATGGGAGGGTCTAATGAGGAACATATGCTTTTGTGTTTCAACAGAGCCGCTCATTGTGCAAGGAAAGGGATACTCTACTCCTATTCAGACTCGTCACAATGAAAATCCGAGCCCTCCCTGAGCCAGTTGAGCTTACAATATCCATCCGCTTCTTTTTTCTCTCCTGTGCTTTTTTTTTTTTTCTCTTTCCCATCCCTCTTTCTTGACTTTAATTCTCCATGCATTCATTTTGCTTATTGTACTTATGTTACATGTTTTGTCCCGCAGATTGAAGAACAATGGTGTGCGAAACTCTAAGCAGTAAAAAGGCAGCAGAGCGACACAAAGCAAACATGAAAGCAGCGGAAATTAAGCAAAGTAGACGTCTCAAGTTATATGTTAATGCTCGCACTGTCACTTACAAATGCACCTGACTAATAAATTAGCCTGATACCAGATACAGGGAATTTAAAAAAAAAACGCTCTGTGCTGACATTGTCCTAAACACTTCAGTACTTTTTTTTTTTATGCCAGCACTGTGACTGTCAAGCATAAAAGCATAACATAAGAGCAGCGTGCGCACGTACAGGGATGTTTGTGTCCTCGTCTTGTGTGTGCGTCTACGTGTGTCTGTGTGAGTTTGAGTTCAGACAGCAGTAGCTCTGGTAATCCATCCAGGCTCCCAGGGCAGCCAGCTCCTACTTCCTGATGCATGAGAAGCCGCTGGAGTGGAGTGGCAGCAACAACTGCTCAGCCCTATTTGATTACTAATAAGAGAGTTGTCCCCTCTGTCAGATACCAGGCATTCTCCACTAAGCAAACAGTGATTCCGGCTAGTCAAACATTAGCATTGCTGTCTCTCCCTACTACGTGGTGAGAGTTACATTGAGATCGACGCTCAAACGACACCCCCTGCCTCACCCCTATATCCCCCCACGCACACACATATACACACACACACACTAAACTACCTAAACATATTCACACCGGCTGACCGGGACGTATAGTTTCACAGTGTGAGAAAAATGTCAATGCCTGGAAGAAGAGCATTTATTCTCCCTCTTTAGAAGGTGATGAAGGTAATATAAACGTGGCAGATGAAACTTCCCCTGAAGGTGCAGAACAAAACAGCAGACATAAAATGTTTATCCCTTCTTAAACGAAACTTTAATGGCATCTTGCTCACAGCTAACATTGAGAGAAGGAAACAGTCAATGAAAAACAACTATTGACAGTGTAAGCATCACTGTCGTAAACAAAGAAGGGAAGACAGCCAAATAAATGTGAAGTTGCCTAAGCTAATTAGGTGTATTCCCAGCATGATCCTCTAGTGATTGAACCACCTGTGATTGAACAAACCCTATCCAGGTGGTGACCGCCCCTCGGTGCACAGGTACCTGGGAAAGACGCCCCTCAGCCACTCACACAGAATCACCCACAGTTCCCACACTGTGAGGCTGTAAGATGCAAGTCAGCCCAACTGGGCCGTCTGGCACGCCGGGAGGGAACTCATTTGTTCACAAGCTCATCCGTGTACCTGCTCATCCACTCAGTCACTCATCCATTTAGTCACTCACACACTCATTCACTTATTCATTGGGCAGAAGAGGCTGCACGCCGCCTACCTGTCAATGATCACAGGGTCTGATGGAGTCTCGTTCCTGTTTCCACAGCTTTTCTTGTCACAGCATCGGCTATGGGAACAGACAGACAGACGCGTTTCAGAACAAGCAATACTTTGCTAAATAAATAAAAATAAATAAATAATGCACACAAAAGCACATACATTTATTAAGTGCCTAGGAGTGGTTTTGATATTGGGAGAAGAAGAAAAAAAATTGCCATGAGATTTCCTTCACTCAATCTATCCATTCCATTGATGCTGATGGCTGATAAAAATGGTGAAAACAACATGTTGTGTTGTTTGGCTTAGTGTTGGAGGGGAGGGGAGTGGGGATTGGGCCAGGAGGCAGGGGAGTCACTTTTCACAGCTTCAGCTTTTGTTTACCTCTAATTGCCAAGCTGCTATTTCTGAGGGAGATGCAAGGTGCCACCCTCAACCAATATTTCTGCAGGGCATTTATCAATTATGGCCTCAAAAGCACTAATCTATCTTCCACCACATGTTTCAGCCATCTCGCCCCTATAAGCCTATAGCTAGCTGCCTTTCACTTCTTTGATTGGGACTTGAATCAAAAACTGCAAAAATAAACAAATACATCATCCCTGCCTCTATTTGAAATGAAAACATATAAACATATGTGAATAAGATTGATTTATGCCATATGGTGCCGAAAGGAAAACAAAGATTTTGTGCAAAGCTACTGTCAGTCAAGCACACATTATTTAAATATGTCTGATTTACATGACTTTCTAGCAGGAGTAATAAAGATGTGTTTTATAGCTGAGGCGCAGCAGTGGATTAGAGCAAAAATATAATTCAAAAAAATACATGATTTACATGGGCAAAAAAAAAAAAAGACCTAATAAGATATCAAAAGATTATTCTTATTATAAATGTTCTTATTATGTATATCTTCTTATCTGATAATAGGTGAAGGAGTTCTTTATTCAGCAGCAAAACGCACTTCCTCTTGACAAAAAAAAAAATATTACCTCTAGAGCACGAGCATATTCAACGTGTCACAAATAAGTGATGGATGCATGTATAAATTGAGCGTGAGTGATGAGTTTATGCATGGAAAAAGACAAATCATTCTCAGCTCTCATGCTGCACTTGCTCCCAACCAGTAACTTGAACAATGCACCGGTGCAACAAAGGAGAGGTTAACCGACAGTATCCGAATTCAATGTTCACAAAGCTCATGCTGAGCTCAACAATAACAACAAAAGGCGTTTTTCCTTTTAGTATCAATGACACCGCTGAATAGCAGCGCAATATGAGAGGTTGAGATTTATGTGGTTAAATGACGCTAAAAGGCTCGCTGATCATTGTTGACAGGTGGGATCAACCGAGAACTGACTCTGTGCTAAAAAGAGAGAGAGAAAAAAAAAAAAAAAAGACCCTGATACATGGCATGCAATGTCTATGCATAACTTAACAGGAAACACATTGTCTCTGGCAGGCTGAAATGATGACATACAATTCTTAGAATATTAAAACAAATTGAGTAAAAATTAAAAAACATAACTTATGTACTGTGTCACTGACTGTTTATTATACACTCAATTTCCTTTCACTGGGAAAGACAGTCAGTTCATTCTCACTGTCATATTCGTATTCATATCAAAGTTGAATCACATCATATCAAAGTTAGAAATGACAGCAGCTCTCTCTCTCTCTGTGGTTGCTGAAGGACCACAGGACAGTCTGGATTGCTGCATCACATCATGAGTGTCAAAACTTATTGAAGGGGAGGGAATTACTTTTTGCCTGGATCTGCAAAATGGACAGAGCAAAAAAAAAAAAAAAAAAAAAAAAAAAAGAATGCTTACCTGCACATAATTTCATGGGTAAGAAGAACTCTGCACATTTCTGGATTCTTGTCTTGGCCCTCATAAACTATGGCCTTTGAGAGGGGAAATGAGGTGGAAACAAAGTGAAAACACAGTTATCTCTTAAACACATATTAATTCACATTTTTTTTAAAAATCACAATTAATTAGATTAACATATCTGCTGTTTTTGCACTTAATCAAATAAAACCACAGCATGAATACACATGATCTTAAGACAACAGAATATATTAACACACTGCAAAGGCTAAGTAATAAACACGGCTGATATAATTACAGTGATATTATAAATTATATTCATTTATATAAACATCAATTTAAATTGCAAAAAACAACCATGATCAATAACAATTACACATCTAGTGGCTGTAATAATATCCAGACTAATTATAAAAAATGCATGGTGACGGTTAGAATAATCATAAATTGTATTTTATTTTTATTAATCTAGATAATATCCTGTGGCTCACAGAGACAGACAGGGAAGGAGAGAGACAGAGAGATTTTCATAAGGAGAGATCCAATAGAAGTGTCATCAATATGCTTATAATCTGGGGATATTTGGGGGAAAGTGTTAATGGGCAATCTGTTGTTTATTTTGAGCCGCTAACAATGATCTTTCTGTGGATAAAAAGCGGTGTCTGGCGGTACGGTTGAGTAATTTTTGAGCATTGGCTGAAACAGATGGCGTGGAGCTATCAGTTCTGCCGCTCTTCTCTCCCTCCCTCGATCCCTCCCTCCTTCTTCCATTTCTAAGGATAGACACTTCACTCCCTCGTATACTGAACCGGCACCAAGTGCAGGCAGGCAGAGAAGCACATTATTGAATAAATACTTTAAAATAAATACAATTAATTAAATAAGCGCCGTGATTTATTAGTTGTTTTTTTTACTCAATCTTCCCATGCTATTAATATTTTTTTTATTTTTTTTTTCTGGCACGCATGAGCCCAATATGAGGAGTGACTTATTTTATTTTAAAAGTGACATATCTGAACCAGGTCGCATCAGTCTATTTTTTTTTTTTTAAATTGTCCTACTTGACCTGATGTTTTTTTTTTTTTTTTTTTTTTTTTTTTTCTAGGAACCGGGCGATTATCTATATTGGGTTGATTTATGTCGCTGTTTGCAGCTGTAGAAACAGAAATCCATAAATTGCTTGTTCTGCGTCATTGACTCGGATCATTCGCACAGGAATGTTGTCTGTGACCAGTGGCTCAGGCTGCACGGCTCTATTGAGAGAAAGCTGCACCTAAACCCTCGATTTAATAACAAAACACGAGCTGGAGAGCTGAAATAACGCTGCCTGATTTTATCCCCGCAATTATAATTCACTTTAGAAATCTCCGCGTGGACTTGGAATGCGCGTGAAGACTTATAAATAACATTTCACGCGCTGGGCTCTGGGTTAAAAGTCAGGCTAATATATGTGAGGAATAAAAGTGAAATGCACCTCTGCAAAAAAAAATATTAATATTTATAACTATTATACATTTGGCAAAAAAAATATTTATTTCACCTTTGACTCTTTGCAGGAAAAGTCAAATCAGATCATATGGAGCAGACGTGCTGTTTAAATTTTTAATGTGAGCCCACAAAGACTCAGAGTAAAATTTACTTTTAGTGTTGCAATATGATATGGACGAACGTAAACAGGCAAAATGGAAGCTGTCTCTTCTTGTTACACAGGTAATTTGATTTTATTTCGTGCCACAACTTCCATTTTGCAAGCTTTTTTTTTTTTTGGTGCATGTTTCTCAGGGGTGACGGTTTGCACGGCGTGTTAAAGGTTTTTTGCACAAGTGAGCCATGCATGTGAGCAGTCTGAACAAGTGTAACAGCAGCTTACCTGCTTCGTCATGGAATCGATTAACCGTATGTAAAGATCCTGTTCTGTTCTGACGCCTGGGGAGAGAAGAAGAAGGGCACTTGTCAGTTTTTTTTTTTTTTTTAGGAATTATGGGCAATTAATTAAAAAGAAGGAAGCACTTCAAAGTAAAAGTTTGGCAATATGCATGTAAAGTTTTTTTTTCTATATGAAATAAGAAATAATATAAAGCAATCAGACAGCGATTTATACATTTATAAGACTGTTGGTTGTTTTTTTAAATAGAGTATTGTATTTTTTGCTCAATATATTTTTTTTTCAGACAGACATACTCGTTTTTGTATTTGCACGTGTTTGCAAAAATACTCAAGTCACTTGAACTCACCATTGCTGTACAATAACTGTAGTTTGTAATGTATCCCATTGTTAGTTTTTTCACTGGTGGGTTCCTGCAGAAAACAACAGTTTGTGAAAATCAACATCAACACAACAACTGACTAAATATTTACGTGCAGAGGCAGAGAATCAGCTGTGAAGCGGCTCTCTGTCATGAACGAATTGAGTGTAAAATAATAATCAATATTGCACGTGACTTCCCCCTTTAGTAACCCATTGCCATTTCTGAGAACATAATTTCGATACATGTGCTGATTATGAACAGGGTGCACGTTCTTTTTATTTTTTTTCGAAAATACAACCGCTTACTTTTTCTTTCTCCACAAAGTCCACAAAAGCTGTCCTTTCGATCTCCACGGGCTGACCCTGTCTGTCATACAGCGCCAGGACGAAATGGAAAAAATTGGATTTTCTGAGGTTGGAAGGGGGCTGCTTTTCATAATGTGCCCGTGCCAAGCCGACACCGCTGCGGGGAGAAAACAAGAGACCATGTCGGTTAAGCACCGGACACCGGGGATACTAGATGATGGAGAAGCTGATGGAAAACATTGGAGATGCAGAAGCACGCTTGAGTACGGGGGAGATTTCTTGATTTGTCACAATAATGGGTAATCTGATGTAATGAAAGAAGGGAAAGCCGAAGGGGGGGCATTTATTGGGAGACCGTAATTGATACAGAGTATTCAGGGGATTGAGGGGTCGATATGATGAGGAGGGAATGCGTGAGAAAAATCAGATGCTTTTGGCATGCGTACCTTTGGGCGGCTGTGTTTGCATCCACCACCCCAGCTGTGTGCATCCAGGAGCGGACCGAGTTCAGTCCACCGAGCGGTTCCTCCTTCATCGTCGTCCCACCCCGCGGTATAGTTTCCTGAATTCCAAACATTTAGGACAATTTGCGTGAAAAAAGAGCCTCCTGCGAAATTAGGGAAATAAACGTCCAAGCGTGTTATCCTTTAGGGTTGGTTGTGGTTTTTTTTTTCTTCTCGGGATAAGTAGCGAGAGCCGATTCAGACTTGCGAGGGAAAACCCGGTCCACAGGTCTTGCCTCCCTCTTCAGTCCGTCCGATGTGAACAATTCTCAAAGTGCTGTACTTAGTTAGAGCGGTATCCACAGACTGGAAAAGTGAATTGTTCAATAGACAAGATTTTTTTGTGTTGCTATTGTTCCTCTTTGTTTTTTTTTCTTTTCTTTTCTTTTCTTTTTTTTTTTTGTGCTATTCACAGAAAAATCGATGGCAGTTGTTTGTGTTTGTGGGTGATGCTGCTCTCAAAGTGCCCACATCCCTGAAGCACCGCATCCAAAACCTTCAGGACTTCTTGTTGAATAAAAAACCCACTCCTGAAAAAGGTGCTGCTGCTTCTCCACAAGACAAACACAGGCAAAGGCTGATCACCAGTGGAGGTGTTCCTAGTACACAGGAGAGGTGGATAAGGGGCCCTTTCGCGTCGTGCAGGATGGATGGGAACATGCAAAACTAAGCCCTCTTTCCCCGAGGACTGAAATCTTTCCCGGGAGCCAAAACTCTAAACCCACGGGAGAGGCGCTGTCAGAATATGACGCTGAAGGGGCGTGGTTTTGCCCAAATATGGAGCTGTGACGGTTCCTGTCAGGCAGTGGCGCTCCTCTGAACGGGTACAGCCCTATAGTGCAGCAGCCTGAGAACACTCATTCGCTCCACTTTTCCTCTTGCTTAGGCCCTATATGTGGTGAGTTTGATTTTTTTAATGATATGGAAAATTCATCCGGGTGTAACCATCACACATAATGAGAAAAAAAAAATAATAAAAAATAATAATAATACATAATAATAACTCGGAATTCAGGATTCATCGCTTATTATTATTTTTTAGCTGGCCGAATGATTGCAATTTCCGTGATTAGTTTTATTATATATAACAGATTAAAAAATAATAGTGTTTGACATATTTATTCGATTAAATTTGTTATCATTATTACAAATTGGCTTGATGAGATTGTTTGTGCACTAATGTATCGGAAGCATCTCAATAGCTGCGTAAATACAGGCCATAAATCATTTATCAATAATGGCTGATCATGTTTCTTCTTATTGTGCTTTTTTAACTTTATGCCGCGTGGTATTTTATTGTAATTAAAATGGCATTAATTTAACGCTGATTTCAGGGAATCACACATGATTACAAATCTATTCATTCGCATTCACTTTTCATTTAGAGTTATTTTCCCCCACAACAACAGATTATTGGGTTTGAATTGTTTTTGGCTTTTACGTCGCAAAAGCTGAGGATTTCTTTTATTCTGAGCGCCATAATTTATGGACAAAGTTTGCTCAGCGTCCACGTTATTAATACGAGGACAAATCAATCACCTCGCTGGTGCCATTTACAGAAGATAAAGTCAGATGTTCTGACCTCTTTTTATGGGCTAAAAATCAGAGCCACAGTTGACATTAAACAAACTTCAGATAATCCATGGTTCTGTGTCTTCTTTATTTCATGCACGTCCTGTAAAAAAAAAAAAAAATCAGTAATAATCAGAAACATCTTAATCATTTTTAAAGAGCCGACTGCCTACATGTCCGACTCTGTCCGAGAGGGGCAAGCAGGCAATTCGGTTCATTAGTGGTGAAAAGGAGGAGAGGATGGAGGGAGTGAGGGGAGGAGGGTGCGAGGAAGAGAGATGTGTGCTATATCCTGAGCAATCTATCTAGCTGGTGCTGAGGGTTAATAGCTGCTGCCAAAGATAAGTGAATTATAAGCTGTTGCTTTCACCTCTACACAATCTATTGCCAAATTGCCCAGTCACAAAATGAGGGTGTGGATTTTTTACTTTTTTTTTTTTTTAATTATTGAAGAGAAGTTTATATTTGTGGGGGGAAAAAAATATGAGGAAAAACTCAAAGGGGGGGCCTCTGCAAGAAAAAAACTAAAAGAAAGAAAAAATGATCTTTTTCCTTTTAGATGAAACAAACCGAGACGCATGTTGTAAATATTTTTGTCTGTTCAACCGAGATTGCAAATATCTTTTTTGCACAGAACTCACTCTGCTTTTTTTTTTTTTTGTGCACAGTTTCAAGTCGCTTATTAGAACTTAACCCCTGATTACACGCACCAAGGCGATTTAAATCTGATTATCAAATTAGGAGACTTTGAGACAAATCCTCTTAGATCTGATACTGTTGACTGGAGAAGGAAAATGGATCTCCACACCCGTCACGTAGGTAACGATGCTGTCCTGAAAGGGAGTTTTAAACCGTATTTGACAACAAATGCAGCTGCCCCGCTATTTCAGAAGATATTAGAGGAAAATGAATGCAAATCTGTGTGCAGGAGCCATCTGGACGTGGAGAGAGGGAGTCAGCTGCTCCACACACTGAGGCGCGGAGCCTGAATCCGTCTCAGCTCATTCTGTGGGATCATCTGCGTGGTGGGCTTACACCGTGGAAAATGCGCTCTCCATCATTAGGTGAAATGTTAGCATCAAAATAAAAGAAAATGTTGATCCCCCCCCCCAGTTTGTTTTTTTAGTGGCTGCGCGCATGCAAACTTTGCACGAGCGTGGAATTAGAGCATCTTAGTCCCCATTTTTTTTTCTTATTTCTCACTGAAATGAGCTTGTTTTTTTTTCAGTGGAGGTAAGTGGTGGATGACATGCAGGGAAACAAGTGCAAAGTGTTCCTCATCTCCTGCATCTTTGAGCTGCATGTTTAAATGAGCGGCTGATGACACGGGGGCCTGTTATCTCATTCTTTCTATTCAGTGGCCACAATGAGTGAACCCCCCCAAAAAGATTTGGGCCTGACCATTGATATAAAAACCAAACTCCTCGGGACGCGTGGCTCCCAATAAAAATGTACACGGTGACTTCCAAAGACCTCCCGTCTCGCCGGGACGAGCCTCCTCCGTATTGAGGGTGACGTCTTCTTTTTTGTGTGAATTTACGGGGCGAGGCCCTCATGATCTCCTTAAATTTGCATGTAAATGGCGACATCAGCCTATACGCGTGCCAGGGGCCAGCGGGCCTCCCAGATGTCAAGGCAAAGTCAATCAGCCGGCCGCTGCCCAGCTGTCCATCGATGCACTTTATTGGGACAACACTTTCATTATGCTCACCTGCATTGTTTCCTAATGAATTGATTGGAGGAGGGAAAAAAGGGAAGAATAATTAAAAAAAAAAAATCTTATGAGCTCCCAGCAAAGCAAGTTCGCTCACGGCTTTATCTCAGAGGTTGTTTTAAAGTGATCTTTTTTCGATTAAATATTAATCAAATACGCCTACAGTTACGCATCACTCCAAACTCCATATGGAACAAACAGGCAGGCAGCACACTTATTGTTTACAGAAACCCAAATATATATATTATTCCACTATTTAGACATATATATATTTGTGCACATGGTTGAACTTAATGGTTATTTATTGACTTGTCAATTAATTAATTAATTCTCCCTTTTATTTATTAATCTCCTATTTTATTTCATTCATTAGGCGTGTATGCCATGTGCTACCGCGCAAAAAATATATATATATATTTACTCTGAGATTAAAAGCCTTTGTTTGAAATTTATCATTACTTGAAGACGGTTTTTTTGGGGGTTTTTTTTAAATCAACTCTTATTCTTGCGTATTTAATTTTTTTCCTCACGATTGAGGATTTGGACACTATTTATCATTATTTATATTATTTCAAATTAAATTAATAAAGTGCTTAAAATTGAACTCCAATGAAAGGCTGCTTCGAAACTCTGTTAAAAGAAGCTTTATGGGCCTAATAAATGCACATTCGATATGACACGTTGAAATATGATATTAAAATGCACTTTGCGCGTTATTTTTTAATTATGGGGGTAAAAACACAAATGGCCACGAGTGATGAGATCAATCATGGAGGCTGCTCGTGTCAAGTAGTTAGAGCTGATAGACGGACAGCGCCCCTCGTTGGTTACACTTGAGATCATTGTGTCGATATGAGGCAGCTGTGTTCCTCATTGACAAGATAGCTAAATCTCAACATAGGTTTATCTAACACCCCCCCCCCTCCCTCCCCACACTGCCCCCCGAGCGGGCAAAAAAAAATGTTTACAATCAGGAGAAATTATCTTAAATAATAAATATTTTTTTTGCGCGAGAATTATTCAAGAATTTGCACAGAGGGATAAAAAAAAAAAAAGATTAAATAAAAATATATATATTTAAAGAGCTAAATGATGAAGAGGAGAAGAGCGTTGTTGTTGTTTTCCGCGCGGAGTTGAATTTTTATTCAAATGATTTGAATGATCTTAGTGAAATTGCTGGTGTGAAATGTGCGTGTTTTTTTTTGGGGGGGGGGGGGGGTGCTTCTTTGGCTGTGTCCGTTATCGGACACGCCGCCGCTGTGACCTCACATTTCGTCACTAACTTCTGTCAGAGTGCTCATGTTAATTGTGTGCAGTGGTGAGTTCTGTCAAGGGCATTGCCCGTGCGCACAATTTGCATTTCCATTCTGCTGTGGAAATGATGAGAGAGTTTTCTGCGCGGTTTAGAGCCTCGCGGCGCAGTCTGTGGGCGAATTACATTTAAAGAAGGCGAGAGAAATTAAATAAGAAACCGAGACCACTTCAGGGCTATTAACATCTAAAATATCCCCTGGAAATTTGGACCAAAATACACATGACCAAATATCCAGCATACCTGCGCTCTTTACGCAGCCCCGTCCTGATGGTGTCCATCACTGCTTTGTATGGGCCTGTCTGAAATTCTTTATTTAAACATATTTCTCAGTGGCATTGATGGAAGTGAGGTAAATGTGATTATTCAGCTTTTATGTTAACTTATAATATAGGCGCCATCCATGATAATAATAATAATAAAAAAAAAAACTGACTCTGGCAAACGGGTGCAAAAACCTGACTTTAAAGGTCATTTAAAAATCTCATCAGTAAGTATGATATGGGCACATGTTGCATCGGGTAATGTGGCCTCCAAAACGAGAGGCATCAGCTTTAACCTTGCTGTTTTGTTTTTTTTCTTCACGCGCATGTGCGTGTGCATGACCACACAGGCAGCAGCAGCAGCCTTTCCCTCAATACTCAGGAGAACTTTAATTTGCCTGTTGACCCCTGTGATGGAGCTTTTGCCAACTTATAGTGATGCTGCCCCACCTGCAGGAGTCCACTAATCCCCAAGTCACACATATCAAAATGTATATTTTCTACATGTTGCATCAGCGCCTCTAATTTACTCCTGCAGGGATTACAAACCTTAAGGCGATACAAATTCAATGGTGATTGGCAAGCAGTCTCATATACTGTACGAGCAATGCAGTATAATTCATTAGCGACTGAATTTTGATTTTAGTCAGAGATCCTTATTAATATCGAACTGTGTTACTATTAACAGAAATGTTAATTATGATGTCAAGATGGAGAGAGTCAAGGTGAAAGCTGCACAGCAATAGCTAAAAATAATCCATGCCAGCCAGAGTACAGTATGATCCTGCAGAGGAGTGTTACTGGCAAGGGACCTTTTTGCTGCAACAAAGAGGTGGAAAAGAGGAAGTAAATGAATTAGAGTACAAGCCAGTTTTTGTCTTTGTTTCATCCACACTTGTCCTGTCCCTATTTTCCAACCTCTCCCTTTTTCCCTGCTATTGGAAGTGCTGCAAATTGTATAATGCTGGTCTTTGTTCTACAGAGTCAAGCCACATGAATAGCCGTCCTGAGCACACACAAAAACACACTGACAAACTGATCATCTTAAAAAAGCAACGCCCTGGTGCTCACTTGGCCTACTTTCCACGGCAGCACTGGGACGTGGGAAGAGGAATAGAATTCAGGGGAGGATGTTCTTGCACTCTGGGAAACATTCAGTATAGCAAGTGTGATGCACATAAACATAGCCTTTGCATTGTCAACCTTAGACCACATTTGCCCCAGATAACTAGTCCCCATGTGCTAGACTATTCTCTTTGACTTTGCAATTGAAATCCTGAGAAGATTATGCCAAAGCTAAAAGAGGCAAACTCCAGGGTGGGATTTCAATTGTCAATTCCTGTTGGATTTTATAGCATTATGACATATAGTACACCATCTGTTACGCTTCCTGTGACTAGGTCTGCACAAGTAGAGTCTATTGATGTGAACATCATTAAAACTAAGACCGCTGCTTTTGAATGGACAGCAATATTCAATCACCAATATTTCTGTCTCACGCACTCTTTAACACAGATGTATGACTAAGCACGGCGGGTCTCCGGGTTACAAAACGCAAGGGTAAATTAGAAAAGGTGCAGGAAAGTAACCACTCCTAACTTTAGCTAAACAGACTTCCTGAAGCGCTAGATAATCTGGGGCTTCTATGTACACCGCCTAACCAAATGTCGACATCTGCGAGGGTGTGCATAAAGAAAAGCTCCTCAGAGAAACGGGGGATAATAATCTTAGTTCCCCTCACCTTCAGTTTGCCCATAGGGGTTTAAAAGGGAGATGAAGAAATCCTATGTAAACATGCCAAGTCAAATTTTCACTTGAAATGTGACATGGAGGCAAAGGCCAAACCTTGGTGCATCACTAATGTGGTTCCACACATGAGTTTTTTTTTTAGTGCCCCTGGATGTAAACAACTGATGTATTCAGACCGTGGTTTGACTCGGTGTGCACACTTAGGTTGTTTGTACATCTTTGTTTTTTTTTTATTCATGACTGTACGTTTAGTGCATAGGTGAAGAGCCCAAAGAAGTCAACACAAGGCTTGTACACAATCACAATCTCTGTACTCAATGGCTTCCATGAAAGTGAGTTTTGCTCTCCTGAGAAACATACAAAGTTTGAGCATCTGTTCCATCATGTAGTCTTTGTTGAGAAATTAAATATTGAACTGATCTAGTGTACCATGAATGTTTCACTCACATAGTGATTAGACAGACTGGAGAGGCAAGACATTGCAGCACTTTACACTGCACTTTAATATACTGTATTTGTTGTTCTTGCCTTTAAGTGTTTTATATACCAGATTATATTGTCGTTGTTGAAAATGCTTGTAATTGTTGGTTCAATTAGGCTTAGCATGCATGTGTAATTTTAACACACGTAAATTTAAATGCACGTTATGAAAATGTGTGCACAGACGCACCATCATCCAGCGAACACAATAAGCATTATGAGTGCAGTCCGGCTGATAGTGCACATCTATTTAATTGAAAAAAACAAAAGAACTGAAATTGGAGTTTTGCTTTTATGATTCAATTATCAACTTGGTGGCATCTGCTCTTACATTTTTATGTTACTGTGCACCATATAGGAAAACAAAAGTACTGGTTTAAATTGGTTTTCTTGTTTGCAGTTAAAATCTTAAGATAAAGGGATTCTCCTACTTCATCATACTGCTTCAAATCAACAAAGGTCTCGAGGGAGGATGCCTAATGATGTTTTTTTTTTTGACATTAACATTTGGGATTAGACGAGCAGACCGAGGTAACATGCGAGCAGGAGAAGGAAACGGTATCATCACAGAGATCATAAAATGGTGTCGTGAGTAGTCTTTTGTCCGGGACCATAGGAGAGTTCTGTTGCTAAAGGGAAGGACAAAAGCAGAAGGCGCCACGGGTATAAGGTTCCCCTGAGCAACAATGCTGAAAGTTTCAACTTGCAGCACATGGGTGTAACTTTAACTGGAATACTGTGGATCAAAGACTCACAAACAAAGTGGGTGGAAATGCTGGAGGAGTGTCTGTGCTCAAGTGAAGGACAGGTTCACTAGAGAGAAAGCGGGAGAGACCATTTATGAAACACAGACCAGGCAATCAAGGCTAATTACTCCGACTGCGTTGTTGTGAACTCAAAGGGCAGCGTGATTCAATTAACGAAATTGATGTGTGTTTTAATTTTTTTTTTGCTCATTTTGATAAAATAAAATTACCCTAAATATGTGGTAAAACAAGCTTTATCAGGTATGAAACAAAAATGAAATTAAATCTCACAGAGATTTGAATGTTGTCCCTGCTTCGTGCTGGCTTAATTGAGAGGAGTGTACACGGTAGATTTTCCATCGCGTCTCCAGCATTCATTCCACACTCCTGTCTGCTTTTGTCATCCTGTAGAGAGTGAGAGAATTATTCACTTCTGCTTCTTTAAATAAGAAACACAGCCTTGAAATTTGTGGGGCTTAAGGCAACTCATCAGGTTAGATCAGTGCAATGTGGATGTGTAACCTTTACACTGCAGTTGAACCTGCACATACAAGTGTTATGAAAGGTCCCTGTGGCACTCTGCTCTTCTGACATGGATTTGAAGACTTGCCACTTTATTAGCTGCTAAGCCCCCAATACTTGTTCTATATAGTGGAGGCCTATGTTATGAGCTGAGATCTCATTGTCTTGCGTTATTAGAGGAAGAGTCTGCAGCACTCTCTTGTCCCCCCGAGAGAATAAGCCTGACTGTTTGAAGGGAAGCTACAAGTGCAATTTAACCCATCTTATTTACAATATGATCTGTTACAAGGACATCATTGCTGCAAGGATTCACATCTAATATATCCCCTCAATGTGATTCGTTTCTGTTTTCATTGATTCGAGAGAGTATTTTGTTTGATTTTCACTTCAGGCTTTAAAAAAAATATATATCTCTGAATCTGTCAAGATAGAACAGACCTGGAGATAAACTGAAAACTTTCACACTAGTCAAATTTACTATTTTCATCTATATTTTTATATATTTTAGTTGAAACTATTGCAGTTAAAAAATCAAAACAATTTCTTTGTTCTTAAAAGGTCAAAATAGTTGTTAATAAATGTGAGTGTTTACAGGGTTCTTCATGATAGTATCAGCATCAGCTCGGGGAAAACAAGCAGTTTGTGATCATTACTTGTGTCAGCAGCACACACTTTATCCTCCAAAATGGAAATTATCTCTTGGCATTGAATAATAAGTGCCATAGTGCCATCTAGTGCACAAATTTGCACACTGTAGAATGACAGGCCCTGTATGTAAAACATACACCGTGTCTTACACATGTAGGTGTGGAGCCTCAGCAAAGAGGTTCAACTGATAGAGAAATAATACAGAGTAAAGACGCTGTTAACACTTGAGCGCTTCAGTGCGAGGTTTAACTACGCTGAATGACCACGCTGAAAATTTCCACTCATGAGGGAAATAAACAAGGAGACAAAGGTTTGTCTTCCAAGCCAGGTCTTTGGCAACCCTCAGTTCTGGAGAGCCGCAAGGATAATCTCCTTCAGACAATGAAACAATGTTGAAGGCTGTGCATGCAAATTATACTCTGCCATCTAAATTACAAAGACATACACAGACCTCAAGTCATCAGGCCTTGTATCTCACTCATCGGGCCTCCTGGCTGTTAGGTTGCCAGAGGATGCTATAGAAACAACAGAACAGAAATAATAATAAGAAAAAAAAGAAAAAAAAACACATGAGCCAAAACAAGAGTCTTGAATAATTGATTGTGTTTGTCTTTGCTGTTTGTGTGTGTGAGTGTGTGTGTTTGTGTGAGAGAGAGTTAAGACTGAGGGTCTGGACAGAGCTTATGCCCCTGAGCAGTGCAGACACATCCACTGGCCAATGGTTTGTGTTAAAAACTGTCTGATGGACCAAATGTGGGGGGAAGGGTATGTTTGTGTGTGCGGGGTGCAAACGCATGTGTGTTGGTATTTACATGCGTGCCTCTGAGTGTCGATTCGAACTGGAATAGATGAGGACAGATTGTTAAAAGATGCTTGATGAGCTCATGTTAAAATCATGACTTTTTTCGTATTCGGTTACATGAGAATGAAAATGAAGTAAAGATTTCCAGGAGACAAATGCTTGTTGTTAAACGGCTCAGGAATAGGTATGTTGTAAGATGTTAAAAAGTCAATATACCTTCATTTTGTCTGTGCTGGTAATGAGCCATATTTTCTGGGGAAAATGGCTGCTTCTCCGGAGGCACCATGTCTACTGAATGTGGCCCTGATCCTGGATAAAACAGAAGGCTCACCAATCAATCTCTCCAGGTTGCCCACAGCCAGAGAAAGCAGCTGCACCACATGTTTGCCTTGCGCGATAGCGACAAGTTAACATACGGGCAGCACAGTAACCATCCACAAGCAGCCTCTAGCTGTCTTATAATGAATTCCCACAGGGATGGGGAACTATCAGAGTCAGTGGTGTTACTGGAGGCTCGGAATAAAGTCAACACCTCTCCTTATACCTGATGAAGCTACGGCACGGCAGCGCACACACACACACACACACACACACACACACACACACACACACACACACACACACTCACGCACACAGTCACAGCCAC
>JAOWBC010000318.1:8328845-8340697 GCA_028566105.1 Hypoplectrus providencianus
CACACACACACACACACACACACACACACACACACACACACACACACACACACACTCACGCACACAGTCACAGCCACAACACGGAACTTGTAAAAATGTGAAAAATCGAATGTACACAACAATTAAGCTGTACGGTTTGTTAAATCACAAATTAGGCTTTCTTTCTCCTTCACACTGTGAAGGTGAATATAAACAGTGTATTATGCTGGTAATAGTGCACTATTAGTCAAGGCAGCCATTCTCTTCCCACACATTTTAGAATGCAAGTTCAATTCAGAAACACGTGTTTAAGTCATGTTTGAGCTATATTCAGTTATCTGAGATTAGTGTAGCATATATACCCACGCTATTTAATGCTTTTAAATGAAGTGTTCGTACTCACTGAATATAGCAAAAAAAACAAACAAACATCTGTGCTGTCTTATCAAATAGCTGCACATAATTTGATCCATTCAGTCAGAGGTTAAAGCTATAAAAGTCAAAACCACTGCCAGCCCATTTAGAGCTACACGGGGCTGCTCATGTGGAAGACAAGCATGTTTTAGAGGTTTGAGTGGTTCTTAAAATAATGATGGTTTTACAAAACACTGGTGAAACATCTATTTTTAATTTAAGGCGAACTTTCCCACATCTGCTAACTACAAATGGGATCGATACACAAGTAGGTGTTAAATGTTTACCGTGGTTAACTTTGTTTAAATAAACCATTCAGCAGCATTTTAGAGTTGTAAAATGTATAGCTTATATTCATTAAACAAACTTTTTTTTTTTTTTTTTTTTTTTACCTTTGGAGCTTATGCCACAATATTGTGTCCTCTTTTTATGCATCCTGTTGTACAGAACAAATGTGTACTCACTCTGCAGGTACAAGCTGGTCCAGCTTGATATATAGATAGAGATACAGATTCATATAGGTATAGTCTTCCTAACCTCTAGGCCTCTGCTCTGCTTCTCCCCAAGGGACGCAGTGTGAGTGATGAGAGGGTTGTAGAGCTCAGGAGATGCCGGGGAGAAGGTTTGGGTGAGATCTGGTCCAAGTCTATCTGGCAGCATCCTTGTTTGTTCATTTGCCACCTCCAGGACAATGTGCAGATGCAGCAAACAAATAAGTTAAAAAGCCCTATGGAAGCACCACCAACAGTGTGGAGTTTAGAGCCCATAATCACAGTTACCTAAAGTCAGCATAGGTGATTGGTTAGCTGCAAAAACACACCTGACCACTAAGCTATTTTAAGATAGAGAGTAAGAAAAATATTTGCAACTTGACAAACGTATGACCTTTTTTCAGCAGAATTTATACCTCATTTGAATAAGAACAAAAAAACAAACAAACATTATATTTCTGTTTATTCTATTTTATCCACTGAAATGTGGCCCAGATATTACATATTCTCACACTTCATCAACATTTGCTATTTTTCTATATTTTTTTCATAATGTGACTTTTTTATTGCACAATCAGCCCCAATGGGCAATCCTTCTCCTCCCAATTCTTGACAAGCCAAGCCCCTTCAGAGAGCGCTGTTTACAGAAAAATAAGCCCAACACTAACAACAGCATCTATTTATGTAGATATATTTTGCAGTGTGATTTGAGCTTTTGCTAAAAGAAGGTAAGAAAAAAGAGGTAGACATGTAAGTGGCAGACTTTTTGATGGATTCTGAGCAGAATGGGGTTAGACCTGTTGGAAAAGTTTCTTTCCTAATGTAATACCTACCAGTTTAAGGGAGACTGACTGACAGTGTGCGATGAAGACCCTTGGTCTATAGAGCGACAATACATTTTTTCATATTTGTAGTAAGTATATTATTGGATATGCATGGAATCTTCATGGCAGGCCTACAGGGTAATGGGGAAAATGTGCTGCAGAAGTCAATGATAAAGGTGTCATGATCTCTGAAGCAAATGATTCCTTGATTCTTACAGTGAAACTAAAATGTTGCATTTTTTTTATTGCTTTATGTCAACTTTTTGTTTTCTGTTACTGTATGCGAATTAGGGACTGAAAATAAGGTGCATTAAGCGGATTTACCCATAGAGGTGCAACGTTCCCAATCAAATTCAACTGGAATTCCATGATTTCCCCACTAGATGTCACCCACTGACCATGCAATACAGACCAGGGTTCTTGCAAGGTGTCAGACTATTTAGTTCGGGCACACTTTGTATCCACCATCAACAACGACGAAGTAAATAAAATAAAGTTGTATCATGATGAGTTGAATGTGTTGATGGATATTTGTGTTTTACTTGCATCTCTGCAAAACCTTCAACAATTACTTATCTAGTGCACATTCACACATGTACAGCTGGGTAATGTAAATGAGACCAGAAAAAAAAAAGTTTATATTTTTAATGCTTATTGTTTATCTATTTACACAATTTGATTGCTTTAACTTTCAATGTAATCCTCACATATTGTGTATATGTCATTTCTCCCACCAGTCAGAGTATGAACCGCCTTTGGCAGACTGTATAAGCAGGTATTAATATTTAGTGTGATTAAATAAAGCTGAATGCAAAGAAAATAAAGACTGACTGCACAGTTATTAACATGATGCTCAGGAGGATGGATGGAGCCAGGATGTGGCATGTGTGCATGACGTCATTTCTCCATGTACTGTGCGCCATTTTGGAAGAAAAAAATCACGGATAATTTCCGTGGTCTTGACAGATCTGGACCCGAGTCTTCACACTGATTGTGGATGCTATCTATTTCCCCGAGCAAGCCGCATTGGTTGATTAGGTTTTGGAAGCCGTGTACAGCAAAAGCTGCTACATGAAGCAATGGCGGGTAAGCTACTTTTGAAGGGAGGAAAAGGACCCACCTCACTTGGTGTGTGTGATGGCCTGAATCTGCAAGTTAGCTAGCCAACGTTAGCGCTGGCAAAGCTAAGTTGCTAGTTGTCAAACTGTGTCACTGTCAGGTCATTTAATCGCCGGACTGAAGGTGGAATCAGCTACAAACTAACGATGTACTCTTTTCACAGGAGTTGCAGGCGGAAATGATTTCCAGTGGTGTTTCTCTCAAGTGAAAGGAGCGATAGATGAAGATGTTGCGGAAGGTATGTAGCTAACGTTAGCTTGGCGGCTAGGCTAAAGCGCTGGGGAGCTAGCTAGATGGTCTAATGATGATGCTCTGTGGGCTTCACATGAGATGCTTGTTAGCTACGTGGTCGCACTGGATTCAATATAAGGCTGGTGCGGTGATATGTGTGAGGGTGCGTGTGTATCAGCTGCACAAACGCCCTTTCCTCTGTAAATTACTGTTTGTCGCTAGCTAGCTGTAGGCTAGGTGGTGGCTAAGCTATTAAAGGGGAGCGACCGTGTCCATGACGTCAATGTGCTGCGTCCATAAATTGTCGAGTGACATCATGCTTGTTTTCATTCATTCATACATGAATGGGTGTACGTGTTTGGCTGTCAGTGTGCGCGCTGATTTATTTCAGTGAACTGTCTCTGGCAGCAGATTCAGTCTGCAGTGTGATACAGTAGCAGGATTCTTGCTGTGAGCTGTTCAGTATGATTCACTCTGATTTGTGCCCATTTTTCAGCTGACATAATCTCAACAGTTGAATTCAACTATTCTGGAGAATTGCTTGCTACTGGAGATAAAGGAGGCAGAGTAGTGATATTTCAACATGAACAAGAGGTAAGATTCATATGGAATGATGTGTATCTTCATCAGCTGTATGACAGAGGCATCTCCATTGCAGTAATAACTTATAAACCCTGTGACTTATGTTTGCTTTCAGTCAAAGAATCGTCCACACCTGCGCGGGGAGTACAACGTCTATAGCACTTTTCAGAGTCACGAGCCAGAATTTGACTATTTGAAAAGTTTAGAAATTGAGGAAAAAATTAATAAAATAAGATGGCTACCCCAACAAAATGCTGCTCACTTTCTACTTTCGACAAATGGTAAGTTTATAACTTTCTAGCTCTTTTAATTATTCTTTTATAATTTCACACAGTTTACTGGATTGTGATCTTTTTTTTGTTCTTCACCTGTGAATAAAAAAAAAATGTGTGTCTTTGCAGATAAAACTATCAAATTGTGGAAAATAAGTGAAAGAGATAAAAGAGCAGAAGGTTACAATCTGAAAGATGAAGATGGACGACTCAGAGACCCCTTTAGAATCACCTCTTTACGGGTATATTTACTCACTTCAGACATACCTCATTTTCAAACATGACTTTTACTTCTTATTTCTAAAAGTCTTGTTTAATTGCATGCTGTATGTTTCAGGTTCCAGTACTGATGCCAATGGATCTCATGGTAGAAGCAAGCCCAAGGAGGATCTTTGCAAATGCGCACACCTATCACATTAATTCCATTTCTGTAAATAGTGATCATGAAACGTACCTCTCCGCAGATGACCTAAGAATAAATCTATGGCACTTGGAAATCACAGACAGAAGTTTTAGTATCCTTTTTTCTTCATCAGGACACAGATATTAGAAATGTGACTTATAGACCACTTGTCTGCATCATCATAAAAATATAAAACTGTTAGTTCTTTAACAGTGTGTTCCCAGATATTGTAGACATCAAGCCCGCCAACATGGAGGAACTGACAGAAGTAATCACAGCTGCTGAGTGCCATCCACACCAATGCAATGTATTTGTGTACAGCAGTAGCAAAGGCACCATCCGCCTGTGTGACATGCGAGCAGCAGCACTCTGCGATAGGCACTCAAAATGTAAGTACTTCCACTGTAGTGCTGCAATGTTAGGTCTATTAATTGGTCTTTCCATGAAAAATTATTGATAAAAAGTGTAAGACTGAAATGAAAAAAATCTGACATTTTCATCAACAGTTAATATAGTATATAGATTTTCTGCCTCTCTCAATTTTGTTCAGAATACCTTAGATGTATAGGATTGCATTTTTTCCACAATGAGCTAAAAGGGCTGAGAATATTTAAGTCGGAACAATCAATAATTTGTCTTCATTTTTATTATTGTTATGGACACAGTCTTTGAGGAGCCAGAGGATCCAAGCAGCCGATCCTTTTTCTCTGAGATCATCTCCTCCATCTCGGACGTGAAGTTCAGTCACAGCGGACGCTACATGATGACACGTGACTACCTCTCCGTCAAAGTTTGGGACCTCAATATGGAGAACAGGCCAGTGGAGACGTATCAGGTGCATAAACTTTCTTCTTTTGTCTTTTGATATATTAACATTAACCCTGTTTGAGAACAGAATACTAGAACTAAAGTGTAGTTTAGTGATGAAGGCTACAGACAGATAGTGTAATTACCACAAAACAGCTGAATTTCCCCAAAATAATATACAAAATAAGCATGTTGTCCTGCTGCTGCTAATTTTGAATTTTGTTTTAATTACACAGATACATTTTACCTCAATCTCAGCAAAAAGTATTTTCCTGAGCCAGTTACGAAATGGTTTTATGAAAGTAAGGATGAAGAAATGATAAGAGAAATACAGAAGGACATGCTCCAATTAACAAATGGCATGCAAGCTCCTTGTGACTCACTAAAATAGTTGCCTAACATTTGTTTCTGGTGAGCCAAGCAGTCTGAGGGCAGTCCTGTTAAAAAAATTATGAGCAGAACCATTCACTGTTAGAGTGCATTATTCTGGTCAAGTATAGACCCCAACAGTGAGTTTCTGAATCAGGATTCTTATTATTGGCCATAATGTTTTTAACATTCAAGGTAGACTAACCACAAGCTGTAAGATTGTGAAACAGTAGTATATGCTTCCGTAGAAGCCACAAGTCTGTATGAAATCAATCTTATTTTCAGAAAAAATATGTTTTATCAGCACTGTGGGACTACACAATACAATCCAAAGGTGCAAAAGCAACATCGCTGATTGGTTGGGTTCGCTGTTACCATGAAAATGTTGACAGCACCTGTGAACTAAGAGAATGGGTAATGAGTTAGACAACACCACTGCTAACACTGAATACTGAGATTGTTTATATAGGTTGGCTTGGTTCCAGGCACATGATTTATTGTATTAAGATTTCCTGAATGGTCAATGGAGTAAATGGCAAACTCACTCCCGAAACAGGAGCAGATCAAAAAGTAGGCGGGCACTGCTACTGTAATGATTGTTTAAGCATACAGGGGCCCGTTAGCTATATTTGGATACAGATGAAGATGTGAGGCTCAAGTGAATAAGTAGGTTAAGTAATGTGTTTGGTTTCAGGTCCATGAATATCTTCGCAGTAAGCTGTGCTCCTTGTATGAAAATGACTGCATCTTTGACAAGTTTGAGTGCTGCTGGAATGGCAGTGACAGGTATGTGCCATTGTTCCTGGATAGTGAAGTATTTTTAGCAGTTTCTTCTGTGGTTTAATTACAGATTTGATATGAACCACTGGTGACACTGTGTTTTGCTTCATATTAGACCAGTCATTTGATTTTCTCTCTCCATCAGTGCCATCATGACCGGCTCCTACAACAACTTCTTCCGAATGTTTGACCGCAACACCAGGCGGGACATCACACTGGAGGCTTCCCGGGAGAGCAGCAAACCACGGGCTACGCTCAAACCGCGCAAAGTGTCTACTGGCGGCAAGAGGAAGAAGGATGAGATCAGCGTGGACAGCCTGGACTTCAACAAGAAGATCCTCCACACTGCCTGGCACCCCAAAGATAACGTGATAGCTGTGGCAGCCACCAACAACTTGTACATTTTCCAGGACAAAATCAACTAGAAGATTTGGGGCTCCAGAGGATAGGGCTTTTACCGTACCTGTGTAGTTAAGCCTACTACTTGTCTATCTGTATAAGAAGAAACAGCCTCGTTGTCCTCCTGGTGAAGAATTCGAAAGCACGTGTCTACTTTTTTTGCCACAGGAGGTTGATCCATAGGCCTGTTTTATTTTGAGTCTGAGCTTAGGTTGTTTTTGCCTTTGGCACCAGGGCAATCAACATGCCCCCCTGACCCAGAAAGCCCAATTCGGGTCTAATTGACGGAATGGCACTCCCTAGAGGTCAAACTCTTGAACGTTGGTGTTTGTGTTGACATTTTAAGCCTTCATTTCATGATTTAACGACAGAACTCTTGGAAGCCCTTAAAATGACGTCTTGTCAAAGTTGTAACATCATCTCAAAGATTTTGGGCCCTCTGAAGCACGGATTAATGGCCAATAAGCCTAACTGTAACATTCCCCCATTGGCCGCGTATTCAGGCCAAACTACTGGTGGAAGAGGCCATGAATTTCGAAAGTGGACTTGTTTCTTTTCTTCCCCCTCCCTCCTCTTACTTTACCCCAGTCAATACGGTGACATAATTTCACTGACTGTATCTACTCAAGTACACCTTGTCATCCACATAATAAAAGAAACTAAAACTACAGATGTGTTTTTAAATTTAGAAGTATGTATTAAAACATGTTTATTGCTTTGCATGTTTTTATGTTGTAGAGAGGTGGAAAAATGTCCAGTCACACCACTGTCTTTGAGCAGATCTCAAGCAAACTTGTTACGGAAAAACTATTTGGGGCTACCAGTTTCAGAACCACTGTTGGAGACAACTGATAATGTGTTTGTGTCAAGAGATTAATTTCTAGATTTTGACCATGTTTTAGGGTGCAGGCTGGAAACTACATGGCACAAGACGGGGCCCAGGACAAAGGGAATCTGCAGCCTTAATACCTACTTCTATCAGTGACAGCTATAAGTTATGTCCCCAAACGTTTTACAAACCTCATGTGCATTATTTGTAAATCCTATTTTATAGAGTTATGTCCTCATATACTGCTGCTATATGTGGCTGTCTATGAAAACACAGAGGAGGAAAATTGCACACCATACAGTTTGTGATAGAGTGCCTCCTAATCATGTAATAAGTAGGAAATTCAGACAGGCCTCATACATGTGCCCTTATTCATTTATTAGAGATGTCACCCAAATTTGAACCGCGTATTGCAAATGTGGATCTTATCTCCGTAGTTGTGAATGCAGAAATGAAGGTTGACTACACAAAACATATACTGATGACATTAAAACAAACACATAATAATGCATTGTCTTTGTCCATTGATTCCTAACATGGTGGCAATGTATTCACTTGTTTATTATTTTGACCAAAGTTCAATAAAATTTTAATTGTGTTCATCTGCATGTGGTCCTTTCCTTTGATCAATGTTTCTACATATTAACAATAATAAATCCATCAAGGCCATATGTGTATTTTCAACTTTTATTTAGTGCAGGATAATAATCAAATTTACAGTTGCACGAATGGAGCATCAGTCATAAATGCAATCACGATCCGTTGGACAAAAAAATATTTTAAGCCACAATTTTCTTTCTCCACATCTGATCTGAAAAATATATATTTATATATATATTTTAAATCAAGTGATTTCTCATTGCAAAACAAAAAAGGCAAAGGCATACAGTATATGTATCAGTTCCCCAACGTGCAGAATTAAGGAGCAGGAAGCAGCAAAACAGTCATCTCTGGTCCAGGACAGACTTCAGCAAGGAGCTCAGGATTGGTCACTGTTGCATTCAGGGGTAATCGCCATGAATCAGCAATGACTGATCCTAAACACTCCATGCTATTATGAGTGAGCTAAGTGGGGCACTCAATCAAATTGGACTGTGTCAAATGGCCACATCTCCCTCAATCTTCAGAAGGTCCCATTTTAAGGCATGCCAAGATGGTCACATCAAGGTGACCAGGTGTCACAACAGCCATCATCCTACTTAGTAGGTGTTGTGAGAAGTCAGACGCTTCCCAATATATATCCTGAAGAGAAAGACAAAAGTGATATGAGATGGATCTGAGAGGTAAAAATACAACAAAAACAAGGTAAATTCTTAAATATATATATCTATAAATACATTAAAGCTAGTATTTATGTCTTTCCTTTGTCAAAATTTTATTACGTTTTTGAAATGAAAAACTATGACATAGTGTTCAAGGAACAAATTACTGCTGATACTAATTAAATCTTCTAATAGTGAAAGTTATATTCTCTGCCTTTTAAAGACAAAATAGTTAATCGAGTTGCCCGTACATGCACAGGGTTAGGAGCAAAGCCCTGAGCATATTAGTGGTTGACTTTTACTGTTTCCCACTAAATTTAAGACACTGAAAATGAGGAAACCTTATGGGCAGCCACTGGCTACTGGATAATTTGGTTCTGGAACGGCTGTTTATGTTGTGGTGATACCGTTTTTTTCTTAGAGGCTCACAAAAGTAAAATTTAGATTCATGGTACAATACTTATGTAAATACAACTATTTTTCCTCTGCCAAAAAATGAAAATAGGCATTTAATATAGACATCAGCCAGTACTAAACAGCCTCTAAATTCTTTATGTTGTGTTGGTGCAGTTAAAGGTTTGTTGGCTTTGGAGTTTCTAAATAGTAGGATGACAGGTCTGTATTGTCATGTAATATTTGAAAATGCTAAATAATTATATGTCAAACTATTCCATTATTTACAAAAGGATAAATCAATGGTATGTGTTCAAACATCTTGACTTTAGACATTATTTTATGGTTTCGTCTTCATTTTCCTCTTCCTATTGAATGTTTTTCAGATTTTGTTATGCTGTTATATTGCCAGAGTAAGATATTAAATTATGTTGCTTACCCCAATCCAACAGCAAGTATGTGTGAAATGATTAATGAAGGAAGGAAAAGCTTCAGAAAGTCAGCAGAGAGAACGCCCCCCTTCTTCATGACGCTGGTGTTCCTGATGCTGAGAGAGGTCGAACGCTTAGGGTACTTCAGCAGGAACTCCCTACAGAGGAGCACATTAATATTTCACTGTTTTGAATACATTAAAACCAATGAGTGCCAGGCTAATGTCAAACTGATACCTCTGCTCACATAGACATCTCTTTCATTCCATGGGATACAAATCACAGCATAAAATAATTATCATTAGGGGAATATGAGTAAAAAACAATATAAAGAATTTTGTTAATGATTACCTATATTTTATTGCTCAGCCATAACTGTAATCACTAACATTCTTCCTTTCACAGTCCTTTTCACAGTGATAACTTGTGAACCAAAATTCTATTTATGAGGTTCAAAGTTATCAACAATTTGCTTTAAAATTGTGCAAGTGATTTTTTTCTATTAATAAAGGAACAAAAAAACGATACAATGACTGAAATTACAAAACAGAATACCTAACACTAACATTTACTAAATATGTGGTGGATACATACTTTGGTGGATTGTTCTCAGGTCGACTAGACCAATCCCAGATCCAGTCAGCATTTTTCTTCATCATGTTTTCCACTTCCCGTCTTCTTTCTTGGAAGTCTTCATCAGACTAAATATGTCAAATGTAAACAATCAAGCAATAAGCGTGTCATCACTCATATATAAAAACACATTATGAACCATTGAATAAAACTATACTTGACAGATTCAACTAGATGCAGGTCAGTGGTTTTTCTTGATATACCTGTGAGCTGTTTGCCTCTGAGCCTCTCCACAGAAGCAGGGGGGTCTGGGCTCTGAGAGGGCTGTTGTAAAGAAGACAACAATTTGGTCAAGACACATTTAGGATCACAAGTATTTCTATTTATTTCGCAACATATAATGAAACCACATGCTTCCCCTTTTCCACACTAACCTGTTGCACTGAGAGCTTCCTCTGGAGCTGTTTCTGCCTGACTCGTGCTGTGCTTCCAGCAGCATTTTCTCCACGTCACCCTCCTGGACAGACGTTGGGATTTGCTCCTGGCTTCCGTGATGGCTAGTAGTTTGAGAGCCATTGCCACTGAAATGCAGCTCAACCCAGGATCCTAAACAACAAACACACAGTCTCAACACATAAGGTCTGTTGACATCCTGCACGGTATTACTGGCCTATATAAACGGGGGCTGCCATGTAGGCTGGGACTACGATTCAACAGTAAACAGGACTGTCCTTGGCTTTAAGGCATTTTGATTTTGCAACACTGCAGATAAGCCTGATTAACTAACTAGGGCACTAGGCTGTCCTCTATCTGGTCTCCCCACGTCTCTATATAATAATGAAGTCCTCTTATAAATAGATCGTTAACTAGATACCTCAATATCTGTTAAGTTCGGGCTTTACACGGGTTAAAGATGGGCAATTTAGCATGAGAAAACTCGTGTTGTCTTACCTATTGGTTAGCGCTAGCTTAAACACAAGTGAGCTACAAACTGTTTAGCCGTTTAAATGTTACACCTACCTTGCAGGCTCTCGTCCGATGAAACGTCCTTTTGGAGCGACATTGTACTGGTGGTATAATCTTTTGGGTCCACTGGTAAACACAGCTTTAGCAGCCTATATCTAAGCGAAATGGTGGCGAAATCGATGTAAGCAGCTGAAGCTCCAACTACCACAATAACAATGACGCAATATTGTGTTTATCTTAGACGTGATTGGCTCGCGCAGCACGCAGCCAGAGCCTGACACCCAAAACAGCGCGCATGCCCGACACAGTTCCTCGACAGCCACAAAAAACAAGATTGCCAGGTGTCATTATAGCTTTGGTAAGAAGTTGTGTTCGTATGCCAAGAACATGCGTTTTCACTCGTCTGTTTATTTTACATTAAGGCTGAACTTACTTATTATAGCAGTTACACGCACCTGTCTGCAGATGGCACTCACTGCTCATTACTCCCCTTTTAACTATTAAACCCTTCATACACAGTGCCATGTGATAAAAAATGCCACGTCCCACAACTATTGCAATTATTTGGCCTAAAAATACTATTCCTGTTTCAGAGACATTAGAAATGTATTGAAACTATTCATCCCAATAACCATCTTTTTATATTAGCAGTTTTATTAGCAGTGCTGAAGGCAGCCTGTGCCATAAGATTTTTCATTGCCAACCACTGCCTGTTTTGTATGTGTTGT